>CAJHQQ010000258.1:0-257291 GCA_905132885.1 Moricandia moricandioides
GTTGTGAACAATAATAATAAATAGTTAGATCTAGGGTTTCAAGAAAGTGGATTATAGAGGATAAAAGCTAAGGGTTTTAATCATAGAACTCAATATTTAATGTAAAAAATGACCGGCTCTCGCTGCGAGACTAATCTATTGACTAAGTCCGATGTCTCAGCTCTCACTTGTTGACACGGAATGACTATCGATCGATGGCAATGATCTTGCATCGATCAATGGTCTCTCGAGTACAAGATTAATTCTTGTAGTAGAGCATGCTCTCGCTTGCGCCTCTATCCTATGATCAGTGTTCTAGTTAGCTACTCTAGAACACAAGCAATAAAGACAAATCTATTGATAGATCTAATAATCACCCGAGCAATTCTACTGTTTGGCTAATCCATCAATACCATTAATAAACCGTAAACCTAACAAGAGATTTACTCAGACATGAGCTTTGTCACACAAATCATAGATGAATAGAATAAATATAGAAAATAAATCAAATAAAGAACCAAAGGAGTTCCAGGAGGACTCTGAAGGAGTTCCTCCCTTCTCTCCTAACCCTAGAACAATAGATAGAATAAAGCTTAGCCGTCAACAATGACTTAGAAAACTATAAAAATTAGGTCTAAACTCGTGCAGGGGTATTCTGGTAACTTGCATGAAATTTGGGCTTAAGTCAGAAATAAAACAAGTCGGGTCTGTCTTCTGGGATCACCGTCGATAGATGGTAAGGCTGTGCCGTCGATCGACACTCATTCATCTCCTCGACAGCTCCCTCTCGCGAGGCAGACAGACCACTCTTCAGTAAAACATGCATAACTTTAGATCTAACCGTCCGATGGACCTCAAACCGGTGGCATTGGAAATCTAAATAATTGCTATATCTTCTCTCAAAAATATCATCTCAATTGCACCGTGTAAAGGTCTTCGTTCATTGCTAAACATATGATACATCTGCGTAGTTCTCCATCCCTAATAGCTCCAAAATCACCAAAGTTCTTCAGAACGTGCCTGAACCTGACAATACTCTAAAACATACTCCAAACACATATAATAGATTCTAAATAGGGCTGATATCATGGCAAAATAGTGATGAATATCAGGCCTTATCAACAAGCGACTACAACACCATTGTCAACAGATACAAAAGAAGTTCACTGGAAACCGTAGAATAGCTGCCGACCTCAATGAAAAGTTGGACCTGATATACTCAGAGATGACAGAAAAATTTGACACTATGAGCGAATGTTGGGGTCAAAAACGGTATTCTACCTATAAATCGTGTTTTTATACGAATGCAGCCTCAAAATCGACTTAACGAAAGTCTCCGGGCCAAAACTCAAAAGAAAGGAACACGGACTGGCCAACTCGCCCATACGAATCAACCAACTCGCCTGATGGCGACTTGGACAAGGCCAATTCGCCATACGGGCGAGTTGGTCAGCCTAGACCGACCAGCTTGCTCGTATGGCGAGTTGGTCAGCACGGAACGACCAACTCGCCCGTATGGCGAGTTGAACGGAACAGATCAACCAACTCGCCATACGGGCGAGTTGTACGGAACAGACCAACCAACTCACCCATACGGGCAAGTTGGATGGCATGACACGACCAACTCGCCGAATGGGCGAGTGAGATGGCACGAGCAATCCGACTCGCTCATTCGGCGAGACAGATCAAATCAATCCAGTTTCACCTCGTCCTCGTTAAATTCTCTCTTTCAATTCTTAATCAAACATATCACTGTTCCGTCTCGAACGGAATTGACATTGGAACCTTACCGAAAGAACTTGTTTTCACGAGAAAGGATCGGGTCGATCGTATGAGATGATAACGGTTAACTAAAAACCTAGAGTCACACGCCCCATACAAAATATCCTAACTCTCGGACGACGTCGTCTTAGCAATGTTATTTCGATAAAATCGTAGAAAAGCCTAAGTCAGAAAACGGCTAGACGAGGTCTAAAGCTCGGCTAAAGGCCCACTTGCGATTTTATCCGAAATCAAGCCCAAACTTTGTGACGGTTTATCTTTTATTTTGCAGGAAATGATAAATGTTAAGTTCAAAGGGATAAATGTAAAGATCAAAGGATAAATGTTAAGTTTCCGAAGATAATCAAAGGACAAAAGGGGAAAGAGAAAACCGCCTCTAGAGGAGTATATAAGGACTTCAAGGGTGATGATGTAGAGGATACACAAAAATCTCCACCCAGAGCAAAACATAGCTTAGCACTTAGAGAATTTAGGCAACTTTACGTTTTTGTTATTCGAGCTTCGACTCAACTACAGTCTTAGGTTGTTAGAACTAGGGATCTCGCCGACAGCTCTCATAGCCTAGGCTCCTATCCTGTTTTAACGCTCATACGCAAGTTCGGGATAAGACATCTATTTGCTCTATTTTCGATTCTTACTTTTTTCTCAATATTTACTTCGTATTCTGACTGATTGGTGTGTGGTTTAGCAGATATCAGGGACCTCTGGGCTAGGGTTTACCCTGCGTTCTTAATTCAACAGAAATCGACAGTGCGAATTTTGGTTCCCACAGTTTGGCGCTAGAAGGAGGGGGATCTCGGATTATCTAACTCCAAAAACCATTAAAAACTCGAGACATAGGATGCCCGACGAAATGGACAACTCTGTCATCTCTTTCGAGAAAAGAACAACGGCAATCCGGTCAAAACTCTCAATGATCTCCTTTTTATCGAGCTAAAAGTCCAGGATATCGATGTCGCAAGGATATTAGTCAACACCAGAATTTCGACCAACATCATTTTAAATACACACTCGAACGAATGAAAGTCGATTTATCCGAAATCGCGGCAGATCCAAACCCGATAGTAGGGCTTTCAGGGGAAGCTACCATGACTCTCGGCACTCGGTAGAATCCAGGGGAGTGTCAAAAGTTGCGGAGTTCCTAGTCATCGATCAACCCACGTCCTACAACGCAATCGTAGGGACCCCATGGTTGAACTCGATGCAAGCAATCCCGTCAACGTACCATATGTGCCTCGAGTTCCCAACCCCACGCGGAATCGAGACCATCTGAGGAGTTCGTAGGGTCTCGCGAGTTTGCTTCGCTGAAAAGTCAAAACGGAAGAATCTGTTTCCACTTAAAAAGAAAAAGAAATCGTCTGCCATCGACAACACACCAGAACAAGACGATACTGAAGTCTTTTGGCATTCGCGAGCAGTCGAAAATTTGGATGGGAGACAAGAAGCAGCCTGCGAGCCCTTTATCTTGGTATGTCTAGACGAAGCGTTCCCAGATCGTTGTGTACAGATCGGAGCGAACCTGAGTGAGTCTCTGAAAATCGAGCTCATAGCTTGTCTGAAGGAGAACTCGCACACATTAGCATGGACCGCAGAAGATATGCCAGGGATCGACATAATGTCACATGTCACGAGCTCAACGTTGACCCGACCTTCAAACCCGTCAAACAAAAAAGACGAAAATTAGGACCAGAACGCGCCGAAGCGGTCAATGTCGAGGTCGAAAAACTCCTCAAAGTCGGTTCCATAACAGAGGCCAGGTATCCCTATTGGCTCGCTAACCCAGTAGTTGTCAAAAAGAAGAACGGGAAATGGAGAGTCTGTGTCGATTTCACAGAACTCAATAAAGCATGCCCAAAGGATAGCTTCCCACTACCACATATCGACCGCCTGGTTGAAGCAATCGCATGGAACAAACTCCTGTCTTTTATGGACGCCTTCTCTGGGTATAATCAGATTAGAATGAATCCCGACGATCAAGAAAAGACCGCATTCATAACTGACCGCGGTACTTACTGTTACAAGGTAATGCCATTCGGTCTGACAAATGCTGGCACAACTTATCAAGGGCTCGTCAACCGAATGTTCTCAGAACAACTCGGAAAAACAATTGAGGTTTACATCAACGATATGCTCGTAAAATTCCTCGAAGAAGAAGATCATATCGCCCACCTTTCGAGAATGCTTCGAAAGGCTAAAATCCCACAATATGAAACTAAATCGTGCAAATTGCAGGCTCGCAGTGGCATCGGTAGAATTCCTGGGCTACCTCGTGACCTACCGTGGGATCAAAGCCAACCCAAAACAGATTACCACGCTGATCGAAATGGCTTCTCCAAGAACGAAACGAGAGTTACAGAGATTGACCAGTAGGGTAGCAGCATTAAACAGATTTATCTCACGATCAACGGACAAATGTTTTCCCTTATACGACACTCTGAAGGGGAATAAGAAAGTCGAATGGACCGTGGAATGCGAAAAAGCTTTCCAACAGCTGAAGCATTACTTAGCCACTCCCTCGGTACTCGCAAAACCTGTAGAAGGAGAACCGCTCTTCCTGTACATCGCCGTATCAACCACGGCAGTAAGCGGCGTCCTTATCCGAGAAGAATTCGGCGAGCAAAAGCTCATTTTCTACGTGAGTAAAACTCTACTTGACGCAGAGACGCAATATCCGATGATGGAAAAACTGGCACTTGGGGTAGTAATGTCAGCACGAAAGCTAAGGGCGTACTTCCAGTCCTATACAATCGCAGTACTCACATCATTCCCACTGCAGGCTATCTTGCACAGTCCCAGTCAATCTGGGAGATTGGCGAAATGGGCGATCAAACTGAGCAAATACGACCTCGAGTATCGAGCGAAAACCTGTGCAAAGTCACAAGTACTTGCTGATTTCTTAGTAGAACTCCCTGCGGGGTGCACTGCCAGGCTAGAACCCGAATCGACCTGGACCCTCTACATCGACGGATCCTCGTCCAAGCAAGGTTCTAGGATAGGAATCCGACTCGTGTCACCAACGGGGCAAATACTGGAACAATCCTTCCGACTAATCTTCCACTCCTCGAACAACAACGCTGAATATGAAGCACTAATCTCAGGGTTACGATTGGCACTCAGCTTGAAAAGACGCAACATTCACGCGTACTGTGACTCCCAACTCGTGGCAAGCCAAGACAGTGGGGATTACGAAGCAAGAGACGAAAGAATGGATGCCTACTTAAAACCCGTTTAATAATTAGCTCAAAGCTTTGACCAGTTTGCACTCCGGGTTCCGAGAGCCGAAAACGCTCAGGCCGACGCCCTACCCGCCCTAGCATCCGTTCATACCCAGGGTTAAGCAGGGTGATTCCCGTAGAATTCATAGAACATCCTAGCATCAGACCTCCAGTTGTCATAAACCTAATTGATTCTCCCGACGGTGATACTGGCGAAGTCGATGACCAAACCACGCAAGAATCTTGGCCGATAGTATACGGATTCAACAAACCTTGGACGAGGGCAATCCTTGTGTATATTGCCAACGGAGAACTCCCGGCAGAAAAATCTGCTGCCCAAAGATTAAAATCCAAGCTGCGCGATACATCTTGATTGACGGAGAACTATAAAGTGGAGATTTTCAGGGCCACTCATGGCCTGCGTAGAAGGAGAAAGGGCACGAAAGATAATGGAAGAAGTCCATTCTGGTTCCTGTGGAAATCATTCTGGCGGAAGATCTCTCGCAGTCAAAATAAAAGGCCACAAACATTATTGGCCAACAATGATCAAAGACTGCGAAGAATTTGCGCGGAAATGCGAAAATTGCCAAAGGCACGCCCCAACTATCCAATAACCAGCAGAGGTCCTCTCATCAATCTCGGCACCATACCCATTCATGTGATGGTCGATGGACATAGTCGGCCCCATGCATAGGTTGAAACAAAAAAGGTTCTTGCTGGTCTTGACAGACTTCTTCTCAAAGTGGGTGGAAGCGGAATCCTACGCAAGCATTAAGGACGCTCAACTCGAAAGCTTCGTTTGGAAAAATATCATTTGCAGGCACGTAGTCCCGTACGGAATCATAAAACACAATGGGTCTCAATTCATTTCGACTAGATTCGAGGCCTTGTACAAAAAATGGAAGATTCGACTAACAAAGTCAACCCCTAGATACCCACAATGTAATGGCCATGCCGAAAATACAAATAAAACCATCCTAGATGAACTTAAGAAACGTTTAGACGCCAAGAAGGGGAGATGGGCCGACAAACTTGATTGAGTCCTATGGTCGCATTGCATAACTCTGAGACGTGCGACGAAAGAAACCCCGTTCGCCCTCCTATACGGAGCAGAGTGCATGATTCCAGCGGAGGTCGAGTTTCCTGGAGTGCAAAGTACTATAACACTAATGTACGAAGCCGAAGATTCAAAGAAGGTGACCTAATCCTTTGAAATATTTTCCAGAACACCGCCGAACGGAACGCCGGAAAACTCGGAGCAAACTGGGAAGGACCCTACAAAGTAACAAAGGTCGTCCGACCGGGCTCATATGAAATCGCGAATATTCAGGATATCAAAATTCCGAGAACTTGGAATGCGATGCACCTCAAGAAATACTACCACTAAAACAATGCTTAGCACCGAACTAGGAGACGGCTTGATCCCCGAAAAGGGTACGTAGGCAGCTCGTCGCAAGACGAGCCCAGATTTACCCCTCATCAAAAAAAGGGGGGAGTGGGTATGTATATGTATACTCGTATACTCCCTAAAAACTCGAAACTATTCACTTCCGGATTCGATTTTTTTTCCGAAGTTTTTCAGAAAAACTCCCACAAAATCGACGCAAAATTCAACCTTCGACGCAGCGAGACGTCGCTAACGCTCGAAGGACTCCTTTATCTAAATACTCACACTAAAAAAACAGTCTATCTACGACTATAAAACATGCACGCCTTTTAAACATGTATCTTTCGCGAAGAATCAAAACAGGTAATATCCACCAATAAGTTTGCTGCTGGTCACAACAAACTCTTAAAACATCCTAAACAGACTAACCCATCTCGTCGAGATAGCTCTCAAACACCCGACACAAGGGTAATATCTCTATAAAAGAAATCCAAAATTTTTGGTATGCACTTTCGGGAGGCTTAAAAATTTCCCCCGAAGAGATGCTCGATTCCTAACATACGAGTCACCTAAGCCGAGAACGTATCGCGAACTCTAGATCGGGACAGAATCAGGTCGAAAAAGATTCATGAAACGTAAGTCAGAGTATTCACCGTACCCCCTTGAACCGTGATTAGACCTAGGTCTTGCCCTAAACCCAGCACACTGGTCTCTAACATCTCAAGGCATGATATCAAAAAGATACGAGATCCTAAAAGCATGTCTCTTCACCCATATCTAATCACTCTCGGAACCTTGGAAAATTTTCAAACGCCCTGAACGAACAACGAATAGGACGAACAGCAAATGAGTTGAGAGCGAGATGACAACTCGTATCCTCTCCTCTATACTTAAAGTCCAAATCTATTCGCCCATAACGATACTCGATAAAACCTTAGGAAACAAGGAAAGAGTTCATTTAAAAAAAAGGGGGTCGCTGAAGCAACTGGGATTCAAAGCTACAAGAAGCCAATCCCGAGATAAAAATACGACCACACTCGGCCGAAATTAATTGCAAGACAAGTTTCTGGCCGAAATTTAGACTATCTATTAGGGTTTTCTATCTTGTTAAGCCCTAAGCTTATTATTCAGAAACTAGGCAGCCACAAAGTGACACCAGAGTTGGAACACATTGCTACATCTATTGGAGAGAAAGATTTTATCATCATACAGAGAAGATCTTGAACTCCTTATCTTTTTAATCATTTTATTCTATGCAATTTATTCATAATTTAATGATGTTCTTTATTGCTATGTCAAGTATTTCTCTATTAGATTTAGGGGTATTCAATGGTAATAATGTATTGGTGAATTTATAGAATTGTTAGGGTAATCTTCTTGGTTCTTTGTTTAAGTTGCACTTAATGCTAAGTTGAATTTGATACTTTAATCTTAGAAATTAGGGTTCTATAGCGCAAGCGAGAGCATGGTTATAACCTGGAATCTATCTGAAACAATTTAAATAACTAGTAACAAACGAGAGTTGAATTAGGAGTTTAGAGTATCTCTTAAACCATGAAATTAGTATTGTTTAGAATGAGCATCGATCGACGCCATCATACTGCTATCGATCGACGCTCAGCCGAGATGCGCGAATGTGATCTCCTAAACTCTAAGGTCTAAATTCGAAACGATACTTAATAAAACCCTAGCAATTTATTAATTTGCATTATTAAAATCTACCTGAGAATTTGCCCTAAGTCTAAAGCCCTAAATTAATCTTCACAAACCAAATCAATCATTAAAATCGCTTTTATTGTTATTGTTATAATTAATCTAGCCTTAATTCGAAATAATAAATCTATTGTGCAATCTTAGAGTCTCTGTGGATTTGATCCCTAAGTACTACAATGAACCTCTTATTTGAGAGAGTAAAGTGGGAATATAGGGTTAATTTGAAAGTGAAATAAAACCCACATCAAATTTGGCGCCGTTGTCGGGGACTATTTCTTATTGCCATTAGATTTCGTTTAGAATATTGTCTAGATTTTTACTTTACTGTTTGCTAAATTATTCTTTCCCTCAACCTTATGACACAGGTACTAAAAGGACAGAATATGGATTCTAGACAACATCCATCGATCGACGGAGATCATCTGGAATCGATCGACGTTTGTCCACTGCTGTAGGGTGACACTCTTCCATTACCATCGATCGATACGGATCAGCCGGAAGCAGGTAAGTACGCCTTTACTGAATCTGATAATAAGAAAGTAGTCTTGATAGAACCAGTGAATAATAAAAGCAACGAAGCAAGCCAACTAATTTATTATCAAGAAGCTGCAATTCATAATCAAATCATTAAATCTCAAAAGAATGAGATAAAGCTTGAATTGCCAATGCTCGAATACCTAAATCCCAGCAGAACTTATTCCAATAGGTCTGCAATTCGATTATCCGATAACCATGCTCGAAGCTCTGACCTTGGTATTGATTTCCTAATTATGGCGCGAAAAAATCAGTTCAGTGGTTCTCCTACTGAACACCCAAACGATCATTTCGAGATGCTAGAAGACATGGTGAGCGAATTCCATCGCTGCAAACTTTTTCCTTTTTCCCTAGAAGGTGACGCCAGGAGGTGGCTGAACCAGCTTCCACCAGGATCCCTGACATGTTGGGAAGACATTCGAAGCACTTTCATAAATCACTTCTTTGACGAGGAGAATACTGGGAAGCAAGAAGAGAAATTGTTGGGTTCAAAAATGGTATTCTCGAAATCAGCATCTAAAAATCGTGTTTCTATGCGAATGCAGTCTCGAAATCGACTTAACGAATGTCTCCGGGACAAAACTCGAAAGAAAGGAACACGGATCAACCAACTCACCCGTATGGCGAGTGCGAATTTTGGTTCCCACAGTTTGGCGCTAGAAGGAGGGGGATTTCGGAGTATCTAACTCAAAAAATAAACAAACACTTGAGACATAGAACGCCTGACAAAACGGAAATTTGTGTCATCTCTTTCAAGGAAAGAGCAACGGCCAACCCGGTCAAACCTCTCAGTGATCTCCTTGTCATCGAGCTAATAGTCCAGGATATCGATGTCTCAAGGGTATTAGTCGACACCGGAAGTTTGGCCAACATCATCTTTAAAGACACACTCGAACGAATGAAAGTCGACCTATCCGAAATCGCGGCAGATCCAAACCCAATAGTAGGGCTTTCAGGGGAAGCTACCATGATTCTCGGCACAATCAACCTCTCCGTAAAAGCCGGGAGCTTGTCAAAAGTTGTGGAGTTCCTGGTCATCGATCGACCCACGTCCTACAACGCAATCGTAGGGACCCCATGATTGAACTCGATGCAAGAAATCCCGTCGGCGTACCATATGTGCCTCAAGTTCCCAACCCCGCGCGGAATCGAGACCATCTAGGGAGAACGTAGAATCTCGCGAGTTTGCTTTGCTGCAGAGTCGAAACGGAAGAATCCGTTAGCTGAATTTCCATTTTTTTTAAAAAAAAATCATCTGCCATTGACAACACGCCAGAACAAGACGATACTGAAGTCTTTTGGCAGTCGAGAGCAGCCGAAGCTTTGATGGGATAAGAGAACCAACCTGTGATCCCGTTGTCTCGGTATGTCTAGACAAAGCATTCCCAGGTCGTTGTGTAGAGATCGGTGCGAACCTGGGCGAGTCTCTGAAAATCGAGCTCATAGCTTGGCTGAAGGATAACTCGCATGGACCGCGGAAGATATGCCAGGGATCGACATCAACGTCACATGTCACAAGCTCAATGTTGACCCAAATTTCAAGCCCGTTAAACAAAAAATACAAAAATTGGGGCCATAACGCGACAAAGCGGTCAACGTCGAGGTCGAAAAACTCCTCAAATTCGGGTCCATAACAGAGGTCAGGTATCCCGATTGGCTCGCTAACCCGGCAGTTTCAAAGAGAAGAACAGGAAATGGAGAGTCTGCGTCGATTTCACCGATCTAAATAAAGCATCCCCAAAAGCACTAAACAGATTTATCTCACGTTCAAAGGACAAATGTTTGCCCTTCTACGACACTCTGAAGGGGACCAAGAAATTCTAATGGACCGAGGAATGCGAAAAGGCTTTCTAACAGCTGATGCATTACTTAGCCACTCCCTCGGTACTCGCAAAACCTGTAGAAGGAGAACCGCTCTTCATGTACATCGCCGTATCAACCAAGGCAGTAAGCGGCGTCCTTATCCGAGAAGAACGCGGCGAGCAAAAGCCCAATTTCTAAGTTAGCAAAACTCTGCTTGACGCAGAGCCGCGCTATCCAATGATGGAAAAACTGGCACTTGCGGTAGTAATGTCAGCACGAAAGCTAAGGACGTACTTCCAGTCCCATACGATCGCAGTACTCACATCATTCCCACTGTGGGCTATCTTGCACAGTCCCAGTCAATCTGGGAGATTAGCAAAATGGCGATTGAACTAAGCGAATACGACATCAAGTATCGAGCGAAAACCTGCGCAAATTCACAAGTACTCGCTGATTTCTTAGTAGAAATCCATGCGGGGTGCACTGCCAGCCGAGAACCCGACTCGACCTGGACCCTCCACGTCGACGGATCCTCATCCAAGCAAGGTTTTGGGATAGGAATCTGACTCGTGTCACCAACGGTGAAAATACTGGAACAATCATTCCGACTAATCTTCCAGGCCTCGAACAAAGAGGCAGAATACGAAACCCTGATCGCATGGTTACGATTGACACACGGCTTGAAAATACGCAACATTCACGCCTACTGTGACTCCCAACTCGTGGCAAGCCAATACAGTGGGGAGTACGAAGGAAGAGACGAAAGAATGGACGCCTACTTTTAGCTCAAAGCTTCGACCAGTTTGCGCTCACCCGGGTTCCGAGAGCCGAAAACACTCAGGCCGACGCCCAAGCCGCCCTAGCATCCATTTCGGACCCAGGGTTAAGCAGGGTGATTCATGTAGTATTCATAGAACATCCTAGCATCGTACCACCCGTTGTCATAAACCTAATCGACTCTCCCGACGGTGATACTGGCGAAGTCGATGACCAAACCACGCAATAATCCAGGCCGATGGAATACGGATTCGACTTACCTTAGACGAAGGCAATCCTTGCGTATATTGCCAACGGAGAACTCCTGGCAGAAAAATGTACTGCCCGAAAGATTAAAACCCAAGCCGCACGATACGTCTTGGTTGACGGAGAACTATACAAGTGGAGATTTTCAGGGCCACTCATGACCTGCGTAAAAGGAGAAAAGGCACGAAAGATAATGGAAGAAGTCCATTCTGGTTCCTGTGGAAATCACTCTGGCGGAAGATCTCTCGCAGTCAAAATAAAACGCCACGGACATTACTGGCCAACAATGATCAACCAGCAGAGGTCCTCTCATCAATCTCGGCACCATACCCATTCATGAGATGGTCGATGGACATAGTCGGGCCCATGCATAGGTCGAAACAAAAAAAAAGATTCTTTCTGGTCTTGACGGACTTCTTCTCAAAGTGGGTGGAAGCAGACTCCTACGCAATCATTAAGGACGCTCAAGTCGAGAGCTTCGTATGGAAAAATATCGTTTGCAGGCATGGAGTCCCGTACGAAATCGTAACAGACAATGGGTCTTAATTCATTTCGACTAGATTTGAGGCTTTTTGCAAAAAATGGAAGATTCGACTAACAAAATCAACCCCTAGATACCCAAAATGTAATGGCCAGGCCGAAACTACAAATAAATCCATCCTTGATGGACTCAAAAAATGTTTAGACGCCAAGAAGGGTAGATGGGCCGACGAACTCGAAGGATTCATATGGTCGCATTGCACAACTCCGAGACAAGCGACGGGAGAAACCTCGTTCGCCCTCGTATACGGAGAAAAGTGCATGATTCCAGCGAAGGTCGAGTTTCCCGGAGTGCGGAGAAGGTTACACCCAAAACGAGAAAAGTCAAACAATCTAATGCTGCTTGACCTGATCAACGAACGACGGGATCAGGCCCTTAAAAGAATCCAAAATTATCAACATGCGGCTGCAAAGTACTATAATGCTAACGTACGAAGCCGCAGATTCAAAGAAGGTGCCCTAGTCCTTCGAAAAAAAATTCAGAACACCGCCAAACGGAACGCTGGAAAAATTGGAGCAAACTCAGAAGGACCCTAAAAAGTATTAAAGGTCGTCAAACCGGGCTCGTACGAAATCGTGAATATGCAGGATATCAAAGTTCTGAGAACTTGGAATGTGATGCACCTCAAGAAATACTACCACTAAAACAACGCATAGCACTGAACTACGAGACGGCTTGATCCCTCAAAAGGGTACGTAGGCAGTTCGTCGCAAGACGAGCCCAGCTGTCCCCCCTCATCAAAAAGGGATGGAGTGGGTACATATATATATACTCGTATAGTCCCAAAAAACTCGAAACTATTCACTTCCAGATTCGATCTTTTTTCAAAACGTTTTCAGAAAAACTCCCACAAAATCGACGCAAAAATTCAACCTTCGACGTAGCGAGACGTCGCTAGCGCTCGAAGGACTCATTTCTCTGTCGTAAAAACTTCCCAAAATAAAATACTCACACTAAAAAAAACATTCTATCTACGACTATGAAACACTCACACCTTCTTAATATGTATCCTTCACGAAGAATCAAAAAAGGTAGTATCCACCAATAAGTTTGTTGTTGATCACAACAAACTCTTAAACGTACTAAACATACTAAGCCATCTCGTCGAGATACCTCTCAAACACCCAACACAAGGGTAATAGCACTATAAAAGAAATCAAAAAATTTGGTCAGCACTTTCGGGAGGCATAAAAATTGTCCCCGAAGAGATGCTAGATTCCTACCATACGAGTCACCTAAGCCGAGAACATATCGCGGACTCTAAAGCGTGATGAAATCAGGTCGAAAACAACGTAAGTCGGAGTCGTCACTGCACCCCCTAGAACCGTGATTAGACCTAGGTCTTCCCCTAAACCCAGCACACTGGTCTCTAACGACTCAAGGCATAAAATCAAAAAGATATGAGATCCTAAAAGCACGTCTCTTCGCCCATATCTAATCGCTCTCGGAACCTTGGAAAATTTTCAAACATCCCGAACGAGCAACGAATAGGACGATAAGCAAAAGAGTTGAGAGCGAGATGACAACTCGTATCCTCTCCACTATAGTTAAAGTCTAAATCTATTCGTCCGTAACGATACTCGATAAAACCTTAGAAACAAGGAAAGAGTTCATTTAGAGAAAAAGGGGGGGTCGTAGAAGCGACTGGGATTCAAAGCCACAAGCATCCAGTCCCGTGATAATAATACGGCCACACTCGGTCGGATCAAAATACAAACAGATAACATTAATATAAAAAAAGTCTCATACGAGACTGCGAACTAAATCGTCCTCCGCACTCAGAGCCTCAATTTCGCCAGTCATCCCTTCCGCATTGCAGTACTCTGACCGTAGGCCCCATCCGAGCAATGTGGGAAGATACATTTTGATTTCAGGACTGCGAGTATAAGTTCAAAGTCCCCTTCCGCGTCCGCTAACTCCGCTCTGCAAACAGAAAGCTTGGCATTCTCATTTCGCGGGGACGAGCGCATCACCATTAAAAAACTGGACCTCTTGCATCCTCCCTCGATGCTCACCAGGGACAAGTCCCTTACATGGACAGCCTCCAACGAATCAAGGAAGTCAGCGATCCTTGCCAGACGGGTCCAAAACTCGGCACGAACGATCTCCCGGGCCTCGTCAATCGCACCAACCGAAGATTCCTCCTCGCTCTTGATCTTACGCTTTAGTCGGCGCAGATCCAAAGACTTAGCAATCTTTGCCTCTTTCGCTTTAAGAAACGAGCTAGCAGTCTTCCCAAGATCCCGCTGCAACTCACCGATCCGATACTCAAAGTGGGCTATCTCAAGGGAGTGGGCATCCTCGATGATCGTCAACCTCCCTTCAAACTGCAATGATTTCTCTCACGATTCCGCCAAATCCTTAGCAAGACGGCCGGCTACAAAACCGCACTCACTGATCATCCCATCGATCAACGAGATAAATTGGGAAAAAGGGAAAGAATCAGTCGATGCACGGAAAGGAGAAAGGGACGAAAAAGGAAGAAGATGTTTTCAAACTATACCTTAGCACAATTTTTGGAAACCGTTACGGGCAGAGAGTCAGTCTCAGGCTCCTTGGTGCATCTCCTCTTCTTAGATGCGGCTGGGTTAACTCAGGCTCTCTTAAGACCCTTCATCGTGGAATTCGGGATCGTGCTAGGCGCAGACAACCCCAAGATGATCTTCTTCTTGAATGGGGGAGGAGGCATCGATTCCTGAACCGGCTCCACATCGACAACCTGAACCGGGTTCGTAGAGGAATCAGACGGTTGAACTTCGGATGCCGACGCATGCGTGGTAACCTCCTCTACGGTAGGAACAACACCACTGTGGGAACCTCTGGGCCAAGGTATCCACTGGACCTACAGATCTCGAAGGTGTAATACGTGCAAGGTTCACTGTCTCCTAGGCCTCACGACGAGCCAACTTGTTCTGGAAAGCAAGGAATTCCGTAATATGATCCAGGACGGCTACAGCGGTAGGAATATCCCATGGATTCGCACCAGCAGCGTTGTCCATTTCGACATCACCACTCCTTTGAAGGTTGCTGGAAGAAGACATTTCGGCAGGAAAAAAATCTTTCTAAGAAGCAAAGCAAACCTGAGGAAATTCGAGAGTGTGCGGAGTGAGAAATGGGAGGCTATATTTATAGAAATAAAACAAAGGCTGCAGGATTTTCTGTATTAAAATAATCGGAAAAAAAACTTTTCGAGAAAAACTAATTTTTACCGCGGATTCCAATTAAACTCCCTCACTCACCCGCAAGAATCGTGCCCGAAACTCGCGAGCTGGGGGGCTAACTGTTGGGGTCAAAAATGGTATTCTCAAAATCAGCATCTAAAAATCATGTTTCTATACGAATGCAGTCTCAAAATCGACTTAACGAAAGTCTCTGGCCCAAAACTCGAAAGAAAGGAACACGAATCAACCAAATCGCCCGTATGGCGAGTTGGACAAGACCAAAGCCCTAAATTAAGAAAACCGTAGCAATCTATTAATCTGCATTATTAAAATCTACCTGAGAATTTTCCCTAAGTCTAAAACCCTAAATTAATTTTCACAAACCAAATCAATCTTAAAAATCGCTTTTATTGTTATTGTTATAACTAATCTAGCCTTAATTCTAAAATAATAAATATATTGTAAAATCTTAGGGTCTTTGTGGATTCGATCCCTAAGTACTACATTGAACATTTTATTTGAGAGAGTAAAGTGGGAATATAGGGTTAGTTAAAAGTGAAATAAAACCCATATCACTAATTTATCTCTATCTTGATGGACAGCTGAGATTAATCTAAAGGAAACCCTAACTAAGAATCATGTCCTCTCTCCACCTATAAGTAATATCTTTAGACCATCATAAAGATATTCTAAAAGCAACACATAAAGTTATAGGCAAGGCGAGAGAAACCTAAAAGTTCCTAAGAAGAGATTGAGTTGTTCGTCTTCCATTCAGGATTCAATCCAATCAAGAAGATCTCTCATGCACAATGAATGCAGGTAAGTCTATAAATGTTCATATGATTCTATAATGTGATTAACCTAGATGTTTAATGATCTTAGTGTTCATGTAAATCTAACTTACATGTGGTACCAGAGCATGGTTATGAACATCTATTTAATCCATTAAGAATAATATATATATATATATATATATATATATATATATATATATATATATATATATATATATATGAACAGATAACTAAAATTGATATATCTAAGTATTACGATTTCTAGATCTTTTTATGAGTTAAATTTCATATGCGTGCAAAGTTTTTGCATTAGAGAATTATATTAGGTCTAATAGAATTGTGTGTTATCTGTGCATCTGAGATTATTATTTTCCTACTAAACGAATCATGCATAGTTTGTGAATATAAGAAATATAATTATATTTTTTTTAAAAAAGAATCGTGCATAGTTGTGGAAACCCGAATTATAATTTTTGCCATACTGAATCCGTGCAAAAACAAATTTCTGCGAATTAGAGTTTATTTTGCAAATCTTTTTCCGTGCGAATTTCGGGCTTCAGTGAATTAGAGTTTTCACTGATATTTCCTGCAAATAATGATTTGTGAAGTTTTTGTGCAAAACTTATTATGATAATTGGCATGTGCATAATTCGTACATAGTGTTTTGTATATGTTGTATTATCATTTTGTACATAATATTTATAAAACCGATTTTTTACTTCGGTTGTAAAATTTTGTATGAATAATTTGTATAGAACTATTTATATATCAAAACACCTTAACCATAACTTGTACAAAATTATATTTCACATAAAATGCTTATTATGGTTTCGATCACCAAAGTGACTTTATCCTATGAATGTTGCAAATAAAAAACATTAGTTAAACTAAGTTTTTGATCTTTTTATGAATTATTTAGTTACCCATAGGTAGACTGCAACCATAAGAATTGATCAATAACTTATAGTATATGTATAGTGTAAACTAAAAACATCCACAGATGATTTGGTTTGAGTAATTCAATGCATCACTAATAATAGAATGATTGTTATCGTGAAGGCTAAGGATATCCACAAATAACTTAGGTTGAATAATTCGGTACACCATTTCATGAATCTATGATTGTATCTGAGATTATGTGAATCCCACAGGAACATTATATTTTTTTGTCATACACATTCAATTCTTAAGTGTTGATTAAGTTATGAAGTCTAATTAATTCTTGTTATATCTCTAAAATGCAGCATCTTTCCGTGCTAGTTTGTCATCTATGGTCTCTTATGTCCTAATCCTCACTGGAACCAACTTCTCATAATGGAAAGAGAAAATTGAGTTTACATTAGGTGTACTAGATTTGGATTTGGCACTTCGTGAAGAAGAGCCTAGCCAACTAACTAATGATAGTACTGAGGAAGAAAAGGCTTTCCATAAATCATTGAAGAAAGCTAACAAATTGAGCATCATGTTCTTAAGGATGACCATAGCTAGCAACATCAAAACTCCCCTTCCAGTTGCAGAAAAAAAAAAAGCTTTATCTAGCAGCAATAGAAGAATGGTTTAAGACTACAGACAAATCCCTTGCTAGGAAAATTATGGCAGATTTTACAACCATGAACATGATGGCACAAGGTCTATGTATGGACATTGCATTGAAATGACCAATCTTGCGGCTAAGCTAAAGGGTTTAGGAATGAGTGTGGATGATTCTTTTCATGTCCAGTTTATCCTAAACTCTTTACCTCCTCAATATTGACCATTCCAAATCAATTGCAACGCCATTGTTGAAAATGGGAAGCCTATTGAATTGGCTAATAAACTAGTCCAAGAGGAATCAAGGCTTGGTCATGAAGGTAGTAAGATTACCCACTATGTACAAGGAGCTAGACCTAATGCTGAGAAAAGACATCAAGCGAGTCATAAAAGGGCACCACCCAGAATGAATGATTCTAATCAAGTCAATGAGAATAAGGCAAGAAAAGATTCTTGATGCAACTTTTACAAAAAGTATGGACACTTTCAGAAAGAATGTCCTAAGAGAAAAGAATGGTTTGAAAAGAAAGGTAATCCTATGGGTTCAGTAAGCTTTTTTGAATATAACTTTACTCATGTTTCTTCTGATACTTGGTGGATTGATAGCGGTGCTAATGTACATGTAACTAATTCTTTGCAGGGAAATCCAAGTGAAAACTATATACTGATGGGGAATCGAGATAGAGCGGTAGTTGAAGCTATTGGCACCTATCGTCTCATTTTAGATAGTGGATTTTGTTTGGATTTATTTGAGGCTCTTTATGTTCCATCAATTTTCCAAAATTTAGTTTCACTAAGCAAACTTGATTTGGTTGTTTTTAAGTCTTCTCAATGACATGGTTGTTTCAATTTATTTATAAACTCTAATCAAATAAATTCTGGAATATTAGTTAATAGACTGTACAAGTTGAATTTTTTTGATCAAAATTTTGAAACACATCTCACCATGCAAGATAAAAGTCAAACTAAAACATGTGTAAATGATTCATATATCTTGTGGCATAAAAGACTAGGACATATTTCTAGTGAAAGGATCAAAAGATTGGTAAAAGATGGAGTCATACCGAATCTTGATTTTACCAATAATAAAGAGTGTATAGACTGCATTAAAGGCAAGCAACTAAACAAACTAAAAGAGGAACCACAAGAAGTACACAGCTTCTTGAAATCATACATACAGATATATGTGGACCTTTCTGAAAAACCTAGAGCACAGATCTTAAAATATAATATTTCGAAAAAATAAACAAATTACACCTAATATGTTTAATAAGATTTGCTTGACTTCATAGCTTGTGAATCAACACTGAAAAACTCCTAAACTCTAAACACCCGATGAACCTGATTGCCCTCTCACCAACTTGTGTGTTCTATCTCTAAAAACCACGCCAAAAACAAAGCCTCAACACCACCTATTATAACACTAGGTGACATGATCTTTCGCACAAGATAACTACAAATCTCCCATTCTACTTCTTAGAATCACTCTATTTGATATTTATCCTTGAATAGATTATGCTTTCATTAGCCACGTCATCACACCGTATTGAATGAAACCTGCCAAAACTTCAGATTTGAACGCCCCTGTTTTGGTTGAACACTTCAGCAGATTTCAGACCTCAACAATCTCCCCCTTTCTTAGTGTCTATGACCAACAAGTACCTGAGAATTCAGAAATAAACAATTCTGGTTCACACAAGTGTTAGCTTTGGTAAGTTACTGAAATCCATAGCATTAATCCATCAGACCGTTTTTATACATAGACAAGACCAGCTATCAAACGTACTCAGAAAAAAAACAGCCAGTCAACTTATCTTAAGAAAAGAACCATTTTAGACTAAGTTAACGCATATTAACGCTACTCCCCCTTGCCACATGCACCACACAGAAAAGAACCGTAAAAAATATCTCCCCCTACACACAAGCCTCCTAGAACTCTTCGCTTTGGCTGCATCATTTCCTTCAGCACGGCCACCTTCATCACTGCTCTCATCACCTAAGTTAGACAAGTCACCATATACTCCCCCTGCTTGATGGCATAGACACTTAAAACCAACAACAAAAAATCATTCTGGACAAGAGACAATAAAAAAGGGATACTTACTTGCCGCCATGGTGACTATTGTATCCAGAAGTCGATGGACACGCCCAATGTCTTTAGGGTAGGAATACTTGACCGATCCAGTTCCAGGTACTTTCTTGGCCACCCTTTGATTAAAATCTAAGATCATTTTGAGTGGAGCTCTGAGAGACGAGTCTTCAGCATCAATTGGAATCAGATGTTGGGATTGAAGGATGTTCTGACTGAGACTTGGGAACAACAACTTATTTGTTTTACCTGCAGTGGCATGTTGTCCAAGCTCATAAATCTGATCGAACACCATAACTCCAAAGTCAAATGGTCTCCCTTCAGTGATCATATGAATGAACATGAGTCTATCTATGGTCAACGTGGATCGATTAGCAGTAGGTATCTAGTTGAAAACATAGAACTTGAAAAGAATGTTCATAGCTGGTGTAACATCGAGCATGCTCAGGTTTCCCCATTTCTTCTTTTTTCCACCAGTGATAGTTACCACAACATCGACAAGGTTCTCAGTGGTCCACGGCATTCGTGGAAAATCAACTGATTGACATGGTGTCTTGAATATGTTGTTGATTATAGAGGGAGAGAACTCATACATGTGGTGTCTCACAAATAACCAAGTTGTACCATCGCGCTTGATCAAATTTCCCAGATTCGCGTAGAACTCGAGAACCAATTCATGAGTGTAGCTCGGTACATCCAAAACCGTGTACATCAACTGAGACTTCTCGATAATGTGCTTGGCATCCAACAGTATATCATCACTCAAAGGAAAAAACTTTTGGCCTAGAATGGTTCTCGAGAGAAGGTACTCATACCTCTGACTTGCTGCGGCATAGTAAAAGGTTGAACTGAAAGCACAACGAATGGTTTTCCGCAGATTTGGTGTAGAAACTAATTGAGCTTGATGCTGAGCTTTGTAATTCTCGATACGCTGATCTGGATCTTCGTACACAAAGGCTTGATCTTCCTCAGACTCCACAGAAACTGGTATCTCATCATCATCGTTTTCCATTGTTTGATCATGCATGTCATCGTTAGGTAGCTGAGTTTCATCCTCACTATCAGCTACTGTCTCAGCACTTTGAACTTCAGGCGGAAGCGAGGACGGAGTCTCCATGAACACCAATAGAGATTCTGATGTTGGATCTGGAAAAATATCCCCAATGGTTAAGTTCTTCCTCTTTCGACGATCTTGATATGTTCGGATTTCAGTTTGGGATGATATCATCTCCGATTTCGATTACACCAGCTGATTGGAGTTTCTTTAACAGTGGTGTTGTGGGATTCCTTGCAAGCTTCTTTACCAACGCAAAGAATATTTCTTTTTCCCTATTATATGGTCTTATAGTTATTTGTTTTCTATTAGAATATTGTTATTCCTTAATATATTTGGTGACTAATGAAATTGGAAATAAAAGAGTAATTCCTAATTTATCTCTATCTTGATAGACGGTTGAGATTAATCTAAAGGAAATCCTAAAGAGGAATTAGGTTATCTTTCCACCTATAAATACATTTCTTTAGACCATCATAAAGATATTCTAAAAGCAACACATAAAGTTATAGGCAAAGCGAGAGAAACCTAAAAGTTCCTAAGAAGAGATTGAGTTGTTCGTCTTCCATTCAGGATTCAATCCATTTTGGACGATCTCTCAGGCACAATGAATGAAGGTAGGTCTTTAAACATTCATATGATTCTATTATGTGATTAACCTATATGTTTAAAGATCAGGTTAATGTAAATCTAACTTACAATTGTATTTCTACTGTTCATCAACTATTTGACTAAACAGAACGTTACAGGATATCAACATCCGGTATACGTTTCTTGGTTTATTACATTTGGCTTGGTTTAGTTATTAATTATCAAAGGGTTAAATTATCTATGGTTAGCGACTCGCAGCAGAGGAGCTTCAACGACAACTTATAAGAACTTTGGTTATGGTTTCCCGGCGCTAGCGATTCAACCTCCGATGGTGATACAGGCCTTCCCTTCATCTTTGATATGTTCATGCAAAAGAAAGCTATGGTGTACGCACATGGGAGAAGCTCGAATATATTATTAGTGGGGGCATATTGTAATAAAATATAAAAATAGAAAGACAAAATCATAAATTCACGAAATTAGGGGGCGAACTGAAAAAACAATTTGAAAAATCCATAGCTATTCAAGTAGCTTCCCCCAAGTAGCTTCACCCTCTGTACGCCCAAGATAAGAATCATTCTCTCCTCCAAGAACGTCAAAAACCTTGAGAAGGGTGAGATTAGTTTTCTTTCAGTTAGATCTTTCAAAGAATTTAACTGCAATATGTTATATAGCTTACTGAACTTTGGTATTACACTGAAACCAAAATTGTAAATCATTACTTATTTATATGTTGTGTTTTGATGTTTAGTGCACTGAGAAAAAAGATTGAGAGTGAAATAACCAATGAGATGCCAACTAAAGTTCTCAAGATAACCACAAGAATCGCTTCTTGTGGTGAAGGTCAGCAATCAAACTCCCTTCTCTTTTTAAATATTTTTGCATAGGGTTGGAAATGAAGTAGATTTTGTTGACATGTTTGCGAACATAGATCATAAAGGAGGACTGATTTTACATGCTCATTTAGAATTGATGTTACACAAATCGTCTTTGACTCTATTGTTACATATGCATAATTTATGAAGCTTTGGTCTACATGCTGAGAAGAATTTCTAATGTTGTGACTTGTTTATTCAGGAATGAATGCTGAAGGAAGAAAGTCTGCTTAAGGTCGACCTGCAGCATCTTAGCTTATTTACATCGTGTTCCGCGGGATGATCAACAGAACATCATCTTCACTGCCCCCACCTCGGGAAATCGGCGGATTCCTACGTCAACAGGGGCCAACGGTCCCGATCAGTACATAAACACGTTACATGTGCGAAAACATACATCAACTAATACACAATTCAATTTCCATACATGAACTATCAAAATTTGGTTTTAACATACATTGACATAATTTCTGTTGGTCAAACGTTAAGTTGTCGTTAACATGTAACATGAAATCGGTCAATTCCTACATCAACAATGACCAACGATCACGATCAATACATAAACACGTCACATGTGCGAACACTACAAGAAAATAATTACTTAGCGAGGGCAGATTTCGTGGCTATTTCCTCGTAAAAGAGGGTTTACGAGGAAATAACCACGAAATGGTAAACCTCGTGCCACGTTCGTCGTAAAGACAATTTCCTCGCTAAATCCACGTAAATTTTACGAGGAAACATTTCCTCTTAAAGGTGGGCCTAAATTTCCTCGTAAATACCACGGAAAGTAACCACGCACAAGACACGCTAACATTTCCTCGCTAAATACACGTAAAAGATTCCTCGTAAACTACTAGCTAACCTCTCCTCGTTAAATCCACGTAAATTATTCCTCGTAAGTCCCTCCTTAGGTTTCGACGTAAAAGCCACGTAACGTATTCCACGTAAATCCCACGTTAGTTATCGGAAGTTAATTCCTCGTAACATTAATGAGTAATTAACTTCGAAACTTATTTTCCCCTGCATTTATAATTTTATTAAATATAATTAATTTTTTTGAAATAAAATTAAATTAATTAAATATAATAAAAATATTTTACAAATATATAAGTTTTATACAATTTATATTACAACAAAAGGAAAGAAGAGCTATGGATTCTGGGAGTCGTCGTTCCTTCTGTCCATCTCGTTCTGGTCTGGGTCTGGAATGCCCAATTGTCTCCGTCTCGCTGCTAACATTAGCTCCAATTGCGGATTTCCAGCCGCTAGAACGTCCAGGAAACTCTCGAGTGAACCCATTTGAGCTTGCGTCGCCTATAACTCCGCACGCAGCTGAGCAGTCTCATCTTCCCGTCGCTGAGCATAAGACGATGTCGCTCTTGGGACATCATTAACGGAACCAATCCCCAATCTACATCCCTTTTTCTTAGGAACGACCTTTTAAAAATATAAAAATTAATGTTAGCCAATAATAAAAAGAAAAGATATTAAATGAATAACAAGAAAACAATTTTACCTCCTCGGAAATCTCATCCACTTGAGCAGTGGATAATATAACGGGTGTCCCATCGCGGACTGCTGGGTCAGCTGGGTTTGGCGTTCTTCAACCCGAGCAACAACGTCGTTGTAGATTTGCTCGGATCTAGGATCTACAAATTTCCCAGCCTTGTTCTTGTGGGTCCTCTCGTAAAGTTCCTTAAGAGAGGGTAGAACTCCCGTCTCTTTAGCCTAAAAAAATTTTAAAAATAATTAATCAATTAAAATATATATAATTAAAAATTAATAAATTTAAATATTTAATTACCATTTGTAGACGGACACCGGCGTGTGGTGTTTGACCTGAAGAGTGAAGCATGGGCAAGTTGTCATGCTCGTCTCTCGTCAGACGGGAAGAGGAGCAGCTGTTGGAGACTCTGATCGAGGATGACAAGTTCCAATAACGTATGAGGCGATCCCACACCTCCGTTGTGAGCACAGCGGGCTTCCCGTGCTCATAACCGTCGACCAAATAATCGTCCTTCCAGTTAGACACCGTGTCCAACAATCGCTCTTTTGCCTTTTTGATAAAAGCTTCATTCACGTCCTCGTTCACTCCTATAGACCAACGCCATTTTTGCTGTAAACAAAATTAAAAAATATTAACATTAGTCTAAAAATATTTTAAAAATTGTAATAATTAAAAATAAAATTAATAGTTACCGCGAACATTTTGAACCATGTCTTTCAGACGTGGTTCGGCGTCGTTTTCCAGTTCGGATGTGCGGCGGGAAAATAACCTTTGATCACCTCGGTTACAGTCCGAGCAACACGACTATCGGCCCCAAACCTGAGTAGAAAAAAAATAACATTATTAAATATTTGAATATTGTTATAAATAAAAAAATATATTTAAACAAGAAATGTACCAGTAAGCGCCTTTCTTTCGGTCGGGGTCTAGGACTGGTAAACCTTCCCTGCCTGGCTGAGCAAGAAGGTCATCGACGGTGTACGTAGCATAAGGAGCCGTCGGCGGCACGAGCAAGTCGGGATGAACTTCGGCCGCATCAGGAGGAGGAGGAGGAGGAGGAGGAGGAGGCGACTGCGAGACTCTCTGAAAATACTGAGTCTCGGGGACAGTATCCGGAACCGAACCAGGAGATGAAGATGATGCGCCTATATGAGTACTAGGCCCGGTAAACAGGTCTCTGTAATGAGTCGTCGCTTTCTTAAGCATATTAGCTCTAACCATCTACAAAAATAAATTAATTCAACATATTAATAAAGAAATATACATACATATATTACTAACCACCTAAAAACATAAATATACTACTAACCACCTAATAAACTAAATTCTCTAAACTAACCACCTAAACTAATCCTAAACTAATTACCTAACCTATCTAGAGAGGAAGTAGAGAGGAATACCTTAAGAGGAGATAGAGAGGAAGTTGCTACGAATGAGAGAAATCTGGTGGCTCGAGTTTATATAGGCAATTATATTTCCTCGTAAACACCAGGTAAATTTACGAGGAAATAACCAGGCCCGTGTTTATTTTCTCGTAAAGCCCACGTAAATTTACGAGGAAATAACCAGGCCCGTGTTTCTTTCCTCGTAAAGTCCACGTAAACTTACCGAGGAAATACCCAGGCCCAGTGCACGAGGACTTTACGAGGAAATAACCAGGCCCGCGTTTTCAGTTTACGTGGACTTTACGAGGAAACTGTTTTACGTAGAAATAATCAGGTCCGTGTTTTTGCTTTACTTGGAAGTTACGAGGAAATGTCCCTAAATCCCTAAAACCTGAAACCCCAAACCCCAGACTTATAACATCAACCTCTACTTCTTCTTAAACCTCCCCAAACCCCAACTTCTATAACTTAACATCAACCTCTACTTCTTCCCAAACCTCAAACCGAAACATCATTTTCATAATCAAACAAAGTAAACACATTCATTAATCAAACAAAGTAAACATCATTCTGATACATTATTATCGTTTTCGTCATCACTAGAAGCATCATCATCTTCATTAAACTCGTCTTCAACAACTTCGTCTGTATTATCGTCTTGAAAATCTTCATATTCACGATTATGCGGATCAATGAGAAGGATGGCATCAACTTGTTGATCAGGTTCCTCGACTCCATTGGTGTGTTCTTCTTGTAAAGGTGGCTCTTCTCCAGCGATGATGCGTCCACGTGGTGTAACTTTGATAACAGATAACCAATTTATCCCCGAGGTTGTCATCGAGGATATGGAACATAGCAAACTTGGTCTGCTTGGGAAGCTAATATGTAAGGCTCGAATTTGTTGTATCTACGTCCACAGTTGATATCAACTACACCGAATTTGTTAACCCGAACACCTCTGTTGACGACGGGGTCGAACCAGTCACATTTGAAGAGGACGCATTTCAGCTTCAATAACCCTGGAAATTCAACTTCAATAATCTCCTGCAAGATCCCATAGAAATCTGTTTCGCCTTTCACATATATTCCATAATTACTTGTCGCACGTTGCCTACCATACTCATATGTATGAAAAGTATAGCCTCGTGTGAAATACATCGGCGATGTGGTGACCTTTGCAACTGGACCTTGAACTAATTCGTGAAACCATGCGGGATAATCTGGATCGTCATAATCAACCTGCAAAAATAAAAAGAACTTTGAAATTCATCATAGTAACAGTGAACATTGAAAAATAAAGAGAATGTTGCAATACATGTTTCCTTAACCACTTAATAAAGTGTTGATCTTTCCTTCTGGCTAACTCACTTGTGGATATATCCGGAATTGCTTCTTCGACTTGAGTAACAAATGGTAGGTACCACATCCTTTGGTAAGGTACCCTATTACGCCCTCGTCCTTGTGGTTTGAATCGTGGCTTCTTGCAGAATCGACATTCGTCTAACTTCTCATCATCTCCCCAGTAAATCATGCAATTTTCGATGCAAACGTCTATCATCTCCGAAGGCAACCCAAGACTATAAACCAATTTCTGAATCTCATAATAAGAATCAGCAGACACATTGTCTTCCGGCAAATACTCTTTAAACAAGTCTGCCCAAGCATCCATGCAATTTTCAGGTAGATTGTGATCGGTTTTAATATTCATCATTCTAGCAGCCAACGACAATTTAGAGAGACATTCTCTACAACCACTGTAAATTGGTTGATTCGCAGCATCTAACATTTCATAAAACTTTTTTGCATCTATATTAGGTTCTTCATGAGCTTCATCATGATGAGCTACAAATGCATCACCTACCATATCATGAACCCTATCATAATCTACATTCTGTTCCTCCTCATGGTAACTATTTTCATTATGCAAATGATCAACCGCAGGTTCAACCTGAAAATTGCTATTACTACTGCTAGCTTCATTCCCACAATTACTATAACCTTCTCCATGTTGAAACCAAATATAGTAATGTGGCGTGAAACCTCTATTTACTAAATGCTTCCAAACATTTTCTCGAGTGCTTAATTTTGAATTGTTGCATTTCCGACAAAGACAAAACATCTTACCGCTTTCTTGCGCGAGCGGTGTAGAATCTGCTTGATGCATAAATGTCTCCAGCCCTTCGAGATATTCTTTCGTCACTCTCCCGTTACCATCTTTGTGTGTATACATCCACCTCCGCAACTCGAAAATATTTCTATCTCCGGACATTTTTTTCCTTTCACGCTTTCAGTTGTTTCTCTCTTTTACTTTTTCAATTTTTGGGGTATCTTTCATTTCAAACTCAAACACCATATTTATAGGAAAATTTTGGAATTGGTAGATGACATTTTACCTCGAATTTACGAGGAAAGTTGGTAGGTATACACCCAAAACAAACACGTTTACAACTAAAAACCAGTAGGCCTCGTTGTTTCCTCGGTATATTGTTTCCTCGTAAAGTCCACGTAAGACTTACGAGAACTTTACGAGGAAACTCACGATGCCTCGTTAAGTTCTCGCTACGTGACGTCGATTTTACGAGGAAACATGTTTCTCATTTATTAACGAGGATTCTACGTGGTCTGGGGTTTTCCTCGTAAGGTCCTCGTAAAGGGCACGTAAATTTACGAGGATTCTTTTTCCTTGTTAAATTTCGTAGTTAAAAAACAGTTTTCTTGTAGTGGAAAACATACATCAACTAATACAAAATTTAAATTAAATACATGAACTTCCGAAGTTTGGTTTTAATATACATTGATCTAATTTTCAATAGTCAAATATTATTGAAAATGTCTGTCACGTGTTGATTAAATAAGGTTTTTATTGTATTATATGGTAATTAAATTGTATTACGTGGTAATTAAGTGAGAAAATAAATCATTTAGGCCAAACAATTTTGTTTTCGTGTAACTCATTAGTTAGCTTTTCTCTTTAATTTTTTTTACCTTTTTAGCAAAGAAAAAACGTAGCACAGAGAAGAAAACAAATAACAAAAGTGAACAGAGAGAAACGAGAATGGACAAGCTAGACATTTTCGTTTCTCTATGTTTGATTTTGTACTATGTTGTCTTCTATGTGTTAGGGTTTTTTTGTCGAAAAAGTCGAAGAACAAAAAGTAAAAGAAAAAAACTAACTAATGAGTTACACAAAAACAAAATCATTTGGCCCAAATGATTTATTTTTCTCAGTCATTTACCACGCAATATGTTTTAATTTACCACATAATACAATAAAAACTTAGTTAATCAACACGTGACATGCAATTTTTATTCGGTAATGTTAGATTAGTGAAAATTAAGTCAAAGTATGTTAAAACTAGATTTCAAAAGTTCATGTATTAAATTTAAATTTTGTATTATTTGATATATGTTTTCGCATACGTGAAATGTTTATGTATTGATCTGAACCATTGGCCCATGTTGATGTATGAATTGGCCAATTTCATGTTACATGTCAACAACAACTTAACGTTTGATGTATGTTTTTGCACAGACAACACGTTTATGTACTGATCGGGACCGTTAGTCCCTGTTGACGTAAGAATTGGCAGACAACACGTTTATGTACTGATCGGGACAGTTTTAAGAAAGATAAAACTTTAAAATCATGTAAGAAGATAGAAGAACAAATAAGAAAAAGAATCAGAATACAAAGAGGAAAGTGGAGAAATCGTAAAGAGGTGGAGACGAAAGAGGGGAGAAGAAAAAGGAGCAAGTCGCAGAGAGAAAGAGAAGAAGAAAGAGATAGAAAAGAAAACTGATGATTTTATATTATTGAACATTAGGGTAACTAAAAATGTAATTTACATATTGTTAAAATTAAAATAATGAATTTCAACATTAATAATAGAACATGGGCATCAAATTTTCTCCCTTGAGATGTAGGGGTAAGATAGCTAATGTTCCTTCACCAAACTACAATGGCTGAGACTTCACTGATCCAATACCAACTCAAGTAGCATATCTTAGTTCGCCTTCCTTCTTCATCTTAGTATTCTTCAATTATCTCAAAAGAGTGTCCACATCTCCAGTATAATGAAACCATAGATCTTATCGTCCAGTGAGGATTACAGATTCAACAAGCACAAATTTATCCTAATCAAAGTTAACTGAATCCGACTAGAGTGAATTCGGATGAGATTGCATAGAGCTACTTAAGAAATCCGATTTTGAGATTGGTTACTTTATTGTTTCAGCACAAAATCAGAGAAGAGAAATAATCTTTAAAGACTGCTCTGATTTGGTTAAAGAAACACATCAAAACTTGTCAAAACGAAGGAGAGATCCGACTAGCGAAAAAAAATAGATCTCAAAGATATTTGGTTAAACAAACACATCAAAACTTGTTACAGAACAAAACCTTTTTTCGAAAGATTTTTTTAAACTATTGTTTTAAATTTTATATCATAATATTAAATTTTAAACCCTAATACTCAAACCTCAAACTCACACCTCCCTCAAAAATTTAACTCTAAATCCAGAGTAACTCTAAATCTTGATTATTTAACTCTAGATGTACAAATATCGTTTAACTCTTTAAGAAAATCCCTTTTAGTCATTTTGACTTTTAGAATTCATTTTTATGATAAAAGCTTTTGTGCTATCATATGAAATTTCTCTTAAATATATATAAAAAGATATATTTTCTATGTTATAAAAAGATCTAGGCCTCGACAATTGGGGTCCCAATCGGGTTTCAGTTCAGGTTCATTCGGTTTCGGATTTTCGGGTTCATGAATTTTAGCCCCATTTAGATATTATAAAAATTGGTTCGGATTCGGTTCGGGATTAGTTGAATTTGGTTCGGGTTTAGTTACATGTCCAAGATCCAGTTGAACTCGAAATAGTTTCGGTTTTGGATACTAATCGGGTTATCAGTTCTAAAAATACTAATTTTTACTTGATTAAATTCAATACATTTTCAATCATTTCAATAAATTTTTATTTAAATTCTTCAAACCATATTGTTGTTCTTGAAAATAATTTTGTGAAACTCGTCCATTAACCATACGAAATTTGGCGTTGAACTATTACGTGACAACATTAAACATATCATGATCCATGACAAACCAAAGACTTGCACGAATGAAAAGCATACATAATGAAACATAAAAAATTACAGTTCACAACTAACAATTCTATAAACGTAAGAAACACTATTTAAAATTTTAAAACAATAAGATTGCTTAAACTTCAAAACAAATGTATTCATAACTAAATTTCAAATACAATGACAAACATAAAACATTAATATTAACCAAATAAAATATATATTAGACTAAGTATTTTAGTTAATTATCCATGTAATAACTAATTATTCTAGGTACTTAAAAATATCTTAGCGTGTTTTGATACATATTAGAAATTAAGATTGGGTATGGTATAAGTTTTTTTTGGAATTTTAAAATTTTGGGTTTTTTCGGATATCCATTTACGTTCAGGTTTGGTTCAGGTAAAACTCATAACCTGAATTACCGTAAAAAAGATCCATTCAATACTTATATCGGATTCAGATCAGTTTGGATTCATTTTTATCGGGTTGAATTTGGTTCAGATCTTTGGGTTCGGTTTATATGTCCAGCCCTAAGAAGATCCATGTTTTACAAAAAAATATTTATTTTAAAAATACATATTTATGCATATTAATGTATTCTAATGAAATAATAATTGTAAATTTTAAATTTAAAACAATTATGTTTATTAGATTTATTGATTAAATAGTTAATCATAAAAATAAATATATTTATAAATAAAATTTAATATTATTTATTAATATTCCCTTCATATACAAATGTATGATGTTCTATATTTTTTTATCTTGTATACAAAAGATTAAGAGAAATTCCTTAAGATAGCTTCTTTTAGTTTCTTTTCACCAAAAGAGCCACCAAGGAAAAACATGATCAAAATAAGTTTTAATAAAAGATAAATATACATTTATACTCATAGGTTAATTAATCTAGTTTATGTTTATAATTAAGGGGTGGAGTTTTGGATGTGGGGTTTAAAATTTTTAAAAATAAATAATTTTAAACATTTCAAAGTAGAAATCTTAAAAATAGCTTCAAAATCATTTAACAAGTTTCATAAAAAAAATTAAAAAATCTTTAAAAACAGCTAGCAAAAACAATTATAAAAAAATATAAAAAAGTTTGACCTTGAAAATGAATGATTCGAAACTATGAAAAACTTATTGATTATTTATTTTTTATTATTATTTATTTATATTTATATATCCATAAAGAAAGGGGTAATAAAAAGTTTTTCTTCTTTAATGAAACATATATTTATTTTTTTTCCTTGATAATTCTTTTAGTGATAAAAACTAAAAAGAGCTATTGTGAGAATTGCCTATATAATATATGATGTCTAAGATTTTCACACATATAATAAAATAATAATTGCATTTTTTAATTATTACTCTTTTATTTTATGAATAAAAATTCACCATCTCATAATGGGGCAATTCCCCTCCCTAAAAGCTTGACAAACTTTATGATTAACAGATAACGAATCTATATGATTAACAGAAACCTGGCTCGTCAGTGCCGTCTGCACAGTCACATCACATAAATCGTCACTAAGTTGAGCTTTGGTGAATCTCTTTGATCCATCCTTACGTTTTTTTTGTATTATGTGCAAAAATAAAATTTTAAATTTAAATTAAATTTAAAACTAAACTTATTTAGTAATTTAAAATATTGATTAACCTTATATTATATTGAATAGTATATTTAATTATAATTTTAAATATTCATATAATTTAAAATATTTAAATATATACATCATTATTACTATTGTCTTTGTTTTGTAATTTAAGATTAATTAAAATAATTATAAATATTAATAAAATGTTTATCTTTATTATAATGTAATTTTATTATTAAAAAAATTAAAATTTCAAAATATCTAAAATTAATTATCCATGTACTATGATCTCTATATAATAAATTTTTTAACTGCACTATTTTTTTATTAAAAGAATATGGTAATGAACTTTTTTAAAAAATATATGTTTTAAAATATATATTTTTAAGATAGATTAACTTTTGGAAATTTGAATCACATATAATTTTGTGAAAAAAAACTATTTGCAAAATTCAAAACATTATAAATGCTAAAATGTAAAGCACTTGTTTTAGTTACAATATATATAACAATTTAATTATGGAATATAAATTTAAGAATGAAATACTTTCTTACAATTTTATCATATTTGGATAAATTTTTTATTATACATTAAAATATACTAAAAATAATAAATACATTTAGTTGCTTTTATTAACTTGTTCAAAGTGTAAGTTTAATATTAATTCCATTTTGAGATTTAAATTATTTATTTATATTTTTAATTTTAATAATTATATAGTTAATAGAGTATTTGCAAGCCATACCAAAACATTTCACCTTAATTAGCTATATATCATATCACACTTTTACATATTTTATATTAATTATATTGACACTACTACCCCTATAGCTAATTCATCATAAAATAAAAAATATTGAAATTTCTCTTTCTTATCTTAATTTTGTTCTCTCTTTCTTTTAAATCATCTATCTTTTATCTTTTGTTCTCATTCTTTCTTTTTCATGATCACAGAATGGATGATGGTAGTTGGACATTTGCACTTTAGTATTTTGAGAGTTTGGTGACGTCAAGAATATTGCAATAGAACCTAGCTAGTTCTTTGAATTTGTGTTTAGCCATAGAGTTTTTTAATGGAACTTAACTCTTTGAATTTTTTTCATAAATAATTGAAACCTAGTTTTGGATGATGATGTTTTGCAGATATGTCGATAGATTAGGTAACTTTGTGCATCTGAATTGAAAACAAGTCTTTTCTGAATAAGAAATCATCTTCTTGTTCTTGTAGTTTCTAGATGAACAGAAGTTAAAAGGGACAGACAAAAAATCAAAGAGACTGTTCTTAATTAAGATTTTATTTGGGGTTGTAATATGGGGTTTCTGTAATGTATTTAGCTCTGAATTCTGAAAATAAGTTGGAATAAGAATGTGGATAAACTGAGATGAGGTGAAGTTTCCAAATATTTGAAGTTCATAGTGAAATTTATGCGACGATGTACACAATTTAAATTCCTCAAGTGATTTGTATTTGTGTGTTAAAAATTTGACTAACTTGTCAAAAGGAATTTTTGCGCGATAAACAAATATTTGAATGTCTCCTACATATTTAATCTAGACAATGACGTGATGGTGTTTTTATATTTTAATAAGGTATAAAAACAAATAACTGTCAAATTAACCGTTAATCTTAACACACAAAATAATACTCTTTTCAAGAGAGATCGTGTAGTTCTTAGGAATCGGATCCATAGAGAACAATGACACACAATAGATTTCTTATTTCTAAAGACTAAGCTAGATAACTATATATATTGGTAGCAAGTAATCAGGTCAAGGAAATATTCTTTATTAGAAGGTATAAATGCAATATGAAAATATGTTAATAATGCAAATATGGAAATATGCTAATAATGCAAATATGTTAATAATGCAAATATGGAATTATGCTAATAAATTGACTAGATGCAAATGTAAATATATTAGATCTAGGGTTTCAGGCAAGTGGATTATAGTAGATAGAAGTTAAGGGTATTTAATCATGGAACTCGAAATCTAATATAAAAGACACCAGCCCTCGCATGCGCGTCTAATCTATTGACTAAGTCCAATGTCTCAGCTCTCACTTTTTGACACGGAATTACCATCGATCGATGGCAATGATCATGCGTCGATCAATGGTTTCTTGAGTCCAGCTTTACGACCTAGTTCGATAATTTCACTAGATTAACTAAATCAACTCTCGTTTGTTTCTAGCAACCTAGCTCAACAAAATAAATTCTGGCAGTAGACCATGCTCTCGCTTGCACCTAACTATCATGTTATTAGGGTTCTAGTTAGCTACTCTAAAACACAAACAATAAAAACAATTTTATTAATAGATCTAATATGACCCTAATAATGACCCTAACAATTCTATTGTTTGGCTAATCCATCAGTACCATTAATAAACCCTAAATCTAGTTGGTAACTACTAAGACATAATTAAAGTAAGAATAATAATCTGAATAAAATGCATAGATAAAATACTGGGGTTTCAATACAAATCTCTCTAAGGAGTTATGAATCTTCTCTCTAAATAAATCCTAGAACTATGGTGAGGTGGTGCACACTTAGCCCTCTCACTTACACACGTTTGGCACTTTGTACCAAACACTCACCAGCACCAAGCACACTTTTTCTGGTGCAATACATAAAGTATAAATATAAAACCCTAAAGTTTAGGTCAAAACTCGTCCAAAGGTAATCTTGTAATCTTGTGTTATGTCTCTAACTTGGACTTGAAATTCGGCTGTCTGGGAATTGGACATCGATCGATGTAAGATGTGCAACATCGATCGATCTTGGTCATGTAACATCGATCGACGCCTACGTTGTATCGTCGATCGATGGTAATCTTGTACTTTGACTCTTCCAATGATCAGCTATGGATTATTCTCATCTAAATGCTCCAAAAGCTCCAAGTATCTCCATATATCTCCAAAACATACCTGGACCTTTAAGACTTCAAAATATAGGCTAGACACACATAACAGATCCTAAATAGAGTCTATAACATGGTTTAAAACTGGTAATAAATAGGTTATATCAACTCTCCCAGACTTAAAATTTTGCGTGTCTTCAAGCAAATAAGCATGTGAAAGATGTTTTGAAAATCGAAGACTCACATATTGTCTAAGTATAACTGTCACCTTACTTTATTGCAACCACATCCTATCAAGCTAATCACAGAGAACTTGTATATACCTTATCCTAGTATAGCAACCAAATTCATTCTACCAACAACTTAGCAAATACTAGTCTGAATCGCCCCTCTACTGATTTCATTTATTAGCATAAAAGTGTCTGCTTTACCTTTAGGAGTATCAACCAAGGGACACATGGACTCTTACCTCTGCAAGTATCTGAACACACAGGCAGCCTTCTCTGATTAATTTCCTCTCTCTCTTCTTCTCAATCAATGTCTCCCTTGTTTTGAGGATATCATTTTATTTTACTTTTTTAATTGACTTAGATATTTTAATAGACTTCCATGAATCAAAGCCTTAATGGTTTTTGCCACCAGATCATGTTCACTTCTTTTTGACCTTTATCTCTTTCTAGGATCATATGAATCAAGCTTTAATGGTTGTAGCCACCAAATCTTGTTCGACTCCTTTTTTAATCTGAAGGGGAGAGAGAGGGGAATCAGAAGCACACAGACTTTTACCTTCCAGACTTGCAGAAGGAATCTGATCCAATGTATATAAAACCCCAAAGCAAGTAAATAATGTCAGGATTATTGTTGGAAATCAGCTTCGGTTCCTCCAAACTTTCTAAGCAAGTGTGATATAGTGGCAAGATGATCAACTTTGGTATCTCTAGTAATCTCTGCAAACAACCTTCTAAGAATGGTGCTTATAGTATGGTTAGTCAATAATAAATCTTGATCATAGTCTTCTTCTTGTCTCAATAAAACTTTTTGAAAAACTTATATAGATATAAATAACACTAAAAATAATTAAATAGCATTAGCGAACCTCCCCTAGACTTAAATTACAGTGTCCCCGGTGTAATCCACCCCAGATTGGTTAGAAAAAATAAATCATAAGTAAATAGCTTAAGTATTAAACTCGATATCTCTCTCTGTAAGAGAGCGTCGATCGATGGTCGGTTACGGGTGTCGATCGATGCTAAAACTGTAAGTTCCTATTTCTTATAAAACCCAAAATAAAACAAAATATCAGTAATACATCCCTCAGACTTAAACAATACTATCACCAGTGTTATACAGTCTGAGATTAGGTAAGAAATAAATCATAAGGACTAAATTTAACAAGAAAAAAAGATATACCTGCTCGTTGATGGTGACCGTCGATCGACACAGTAGAGTGCCTATCGATCGATCCGTTGCTTACTCCGTCGATCGGCAGTGATCAAGTGTCGGTTGATTCTCTATGTAGATTGTCTTCCTTGGAGCTTTTTTTTTGAATCTGAAATAAATAAAAACGAAAATTAGTAATAAATGTAGAACAAAAACTAATTAAAATTTACTAAAAGTGGGTTGTCTCTCACTCAGCGCTTGGTTATAGTCTTAAGCTCAACGTTGTGAACGTTCTGACTAGAAAGGAGGTTGATCAACACTTAGAAAACAAGTGTCTACATCTTTTTTGCTCTTCTGAAACCATGTACCAATGAAGTTTCTGATTGCCTCATCTCCTCTAGTCTTCTCGTTCTTTATGATCTCCTTAGTAACCTCCAGTGAATGCATTCTTCGTTGTAGATTCTCAATACCGCGCTGGAGCATTCTAAGTCTTGCAGTTGTAATATCTGATATCTCCTCCAATTGCTTAGAAATATCTTCTTTCATCAGGCTCTGAGAAAAAGCAATTTCATCGAACCTATCTTCTAAGTGGTGTTCTGCTGCGGACTTCTCTCTGTCGAACTCAGTATTGATCGATGGCAAGGTGGTGCCGTCGATCGATGTCAATCTATCTGATCTACTCGCATGCTGTCTCCGAACAATATCCATCTCTTGCTTCATGTCATCCATGTGTGTAGTCAAATTGGTAAGGCATCTATCAATAGGATAGTAGACATCATCAAGCCTCATGTAGAAATCATCTAGTGACATCTCTTGAGCTTTGTAGATCTCATGCACAATATCATCAATCTCTGCTCTGCTGTATGTTTAATGCTTATGTTCCTCGTTGTCGATCGATGCTGGTACATGTGGGTCGATCGATGGTTGTTGTTGTTGTCCAAAGAAATTTTCTGATCGTTCAGCCATTCGAAGGGCATCTGCTACTTCTTTCTTAAGTAGAGTTAAAATTCTCCATAAATACCACGTGCACGTCCTTCTACATCTCTGAAAATTCTAAACTCATCGGGTCTAATATAACCAACTTCTGTTTCTTCTGGTCCAAGTGAAGGGTCTGGTTTACGTTTGATGGCCAAGATAGGCCGGTTATTGATGTTGCATTTCCTACTTTCCGTCCATTACCCAGCCAGCTTCATCCTCATCGTGATCTGAATCATATTCTTCGTAGGCTTCACTGTATCCTTGGCATGCCCAATTGGTGTCGATTGATGGTCAATGGTTACTGTCGATGGATGCTCGATAATCAGACCGGTGCCCAAAAAGGTTGCCAGCTCCATTGGTCATTGCAAGTACATCTGCTACATCCTCCTTTGTAACGTATAGAATTCTGCCATCCATAGCTCTTGCGTGACCATCTGAATCTCTCATAATACCGAACTCATCTGGTTGTAGATAACCGGCCTCTCTATCGTGTTCTGCTGCTGAATCACGTTCGGTTTCTGCTTTGTGCTCAGTATCTATCGATGGCGTAAGGTTTCCGTCGATTGATGTTGATTTCCCCGGTTCATGGGAAACATGAAAAACTTCAGCCTCTTCCATAGCAAGCCCTCGGTACTCGACCATCTCTTCTTCTCTGTAGTTGTCATCGTATTCGAGGTAGGTTGGGTTGTAATCGTAATCAGCATGTTGGGTGTGGATCGGTTCTCGGATATGGATGTCGATCGATGTTGAAGGGTGGGTATCGATCGATTGTTGGTTTGCAGGACTGTCGATCGATTCTAGGGGTTGGGTGTCGATCGATGCTCCATCTACTGGTTTCTCATTGCACTCGTAATTGCAGAAACATGTGGCCATAAGCTCTGCATCATTACACAATTCGATCAGGGTAGCCTTGTTCTTATTTTTGACAGGTTCATAAAAGATATTTTTATCAATTAGAGATAGATACAACATGTTTAACTGCATGTCGCATATGGCTCCCACAGTAGCCATGAATGCTCTCCCAAGTAGTAACGAAGAGTTCCAATCTATCCTGATGGCCATCACATGAAAGTCTACTGGGACTAGGGTGTTGTTGATCTGCACTAGAACATCTTTTACCATCCCTCCTGAGTTCAATTTTGAGCAGTCCAAAACGTGAACGAATCGTTGGAGGGTTCCATTATTAGGTTCAGCTCCTCTGTCATAGACTTTGGCATAATGCTCACTGAAGATCCAATGTCGTAGAGGGCGTTAAGGTATTTGTTTCCTTTGATAAAGCATGGAACCACAAACTTCCCATAATCACTTTTCTTTTTGAAACAGGTTATCTAGTTCATCTTCTCTCTGAGGTGATTGAACATGATTTCTATGTCATTATCTGTTTCCCTTGTTTCCCTGAAAAACTTCCACAATCTTTGAGTATAATAAGCTTCATCAAAAGATATATCTAAAGGAATTTTAAAAGCTCTTCTAGCAAAGCCATCTATCTCCTTTTCATTGGCTTCTTTGCGTTGATTCTTTGGGATCTTTTGCCTCCTCTTTGAGTGTCCCTCATATTCTCTGTCAAGATCCATGGATTCAGATGTGTCCGTATTCTGGTATGAAATTGTTGTTATGGGACGCACAATCAGACTTGCGTCGAGGTTAACTAATCGAACTGGGTTTCTACACTGTCGATCGATGTCGGACATGTACTGTCGACCAATTTCTTCGTCTCTATGTCGATCGATTTCATGAGTATTGGATCGATCAATGTTAGTAGATTCACACGAGGCTAGCGATTATGTAGGTTTCACCGTCGATCGATGCTCATTGTCTTGCGTCGATCAATGCGGTGGGAATTGTCAAGTGATATGGAATTTTCCACACAAAATTTGTTGTCTTAGGGTCTCTCTTCCTGCCAGAAATCATCATTAATTAATGCATTGACGTGGTGCTTCTGCCCAGTCTCCATCTTTTCCTTAATCAAGCTCTCATGTCTCCTAATGGTCTCATTTGTTTGCATCACTTGATTCTCCAACTTCTTCACATGGGTGCTGAGGTTTTCGAACTTGGTGTTGAGGTTGAGGTACAGACCATATATCTTTCCATTGAAATCCACAGTCACCTTCTGTTGTCCCTCTACTCTATCAACCATTGCTTCAATCTTGCTTCCTTGAGTTTCTGGAGGAGTATTTTGGTAGTAGGAAGATCCATATGTCCTATCGTTGTTGAAGGGCCTTCGCTGTGAACTCTGATTAAAGTTACTCCTTTGACCATCACCATAGGAGTTCCTGCTGAAACATGGATTTCGTTGTCTCTGGAAACCATTCCCATTGATATAGTTCACGTCCTCTTCTTCAATCTCGTCGTCTCCAGACTCTATTGCTTCTACCTCTGCAAAAGTAACCTATTTTCTGAGAAATTTTTGAACATTATCCACCTTTGCTTTTACCTCTTAAATCTGCTCTTTGCTTACTGCTGAAACTGATTTCTTTCTCTCAAAATTTGTATTCTTGGTACTACTCCTATATGCTAGATTCTCAATCAATCTTGTAGCTTCTTCAGGGCTCTTAGTGCTGAAATTTCCTTCACTAGCTGTGTCCAAAGCCATCTGATACTGCAATTCAATACCTCTAAAGAAAGTGCTAAGCAGCTGCTCTTCGTTGAATCCGTGATGTGGACAGTCTCTCTGGTATGACTTGAATCTGATCCATGAGTTTCTGAAAGACTCTAAAGGTTCTTGTGAAAAAGTAGCAATCTTGCTCCTCATATCTTCAGCTCCCGCGTCATTAAAGAAGTTACTCAAGAAAGTGTTCTTAATGTCAGTCCAGGATGTCAGAGATCCTGGTGGTAGCTGCTTATGCCAATATGAAGCTTCTCCAGCAAGTGAGTACTTAAAGAACTTACAGAAAAGATAATCCTCAGGGACTCCATTGGCTTTAATAGCAGTCACTAGATCCTCAAATCGCTCCAGATGATCCATAGGGTGCTCGTGTCGCAACCCATGGTAAGGCGTCTGCGATAAAAGTCTGAAGTAAGCGGGCTTGATCTCAAAATTGTTTCTCTGAAAAGCTGGAGGATGAATGGCAGATTTGTTGGCGTAGAACTGGTCTGGACGGTTGTAGTCAACCAGCGTTCTCTGAGCAGCTTGGGCGTTAGCTTTAGGTTGAGCTATTGCAGTGTTTGCTTTTGCTTCTATATCAGGGATTATAGTCCCCTAATCGTCTATCCTTTGATATGCTGCATTACGCAGATGACTGTTGAGGTCATGCAAGTCTCTATTCTCATTCTGAACCACAATTATAGGTGTAACCATTTGAACTCGTCTGCTGTCGTCGATCAATGCGGATGAGGTACTGTCGATCGATTTTATTGAATCAATATCATTCGATGGTAGAGTTCTAATGTTGGTCGATGCTATCCGTAAAGAAGTATCGGTCGACGTTGAATGTATGCCGTTGATCGATGCGTGTCGTCTTTCATTGCGGATCGTGCGTTCGAGTTGATGTGGGTCAGAGAACAGTAAATCTTGTCGTTTGTTGTTCTTGGTACTCTTTTACATGCACCTGAAAAACAAAGAAAAAGAAAAATCAGTAACTTGAAAGTAACAAACCTAGACTAAGTGCTAAAAAATAAATCTAATGGCGATCAATGTTCCCCGGTAACAACGCCAAATTTGACGTGATGATGTTTTTATGTTCTAATAGGGTATAAATATCCTAAAAAATAACTGTCAAATTAACCCTTAATCCTAACACACAAAATAATACTCTTGTCAAGAGAGATCAGGTGTAGTACTTAGGGATCGAATCCACAGAGAACAATGGCACACAATAGATTTTTTATTTCAAAAGACTAAGTTAGGTAACTATATATATTGGTAGCAAGTAATCAAGTCAAGGAAATATTCCTTATTAGAAGGTATAGATGTAATATAGAAATATACTAATAATGCAAATATGGAAATATGTTAATAATGAAAATATGGAATTATAATAATAAATTGACTAGATGCAAATGTAAATATACTAGATCTAGGGTTTCAGGCAAGTATATTATAGTAGATAGAATTTAAGGGTATTTAATAATGTAACTCGAAATCTAATATAAAATACACCAGCTCTCGCATGCGCGTCTAATCTATTGACTAAGTCCAATGTCTCAACTCTCGCTTGTTGACACGGAATGACCATCGGTCGATAGCAATGATCCTGAGTCGATCGATGGTTTCTTGAGTAAAGCTTTACGACCTAATTCGATAAGTTCAATAGATTAACTAAATCAACTCTCGTTTGTTTCTAGCAACCTAGCTCAACAGAATAAATTCTGGTAGTAGACCATGCTCTCGCTTGCGCCTAACATCTTAGTATCAGTGTTTTAGTTAGCTACTCTAGAACACAAGCAATAAACACAACTCTATTAATAGATCTAATAATGACCCTAACAATTCTATTGCTTGACTAATCAATCAGTAACATTAATAAACCCTAAATTTATTTGGTAACTACTCAGACATAATTAAACTAAGAATAATAATAAAATGCATAGATAGAATACTGGGATTTCAATACAAATCTCCCTAAAGAGTTATGAATCCTCTCCCTAAATAAATTCTAGAACTATGGTGAGGTAGTGCACACTTAGCCCTCTCACTCACACACTTTTGGAACTTTGCACCAAACACTCACGAGCCCAAGCACACTTTTTCTGGTGCAATACATAAAGTATAAATATAAAACCCTAAAGTCTAGGTCAAAACTCGTCCAAGGGTAATCTTGTAATCTTTTTTCATGTCTCTAACTTGGGCTTGAAAGTCGGTTGTCTGCGAATTGGACATCGATCGATGGCAGATGTGCAACATCGACCGATCTTGGTCATGTAACATCGGTCGACGCCGACGTTGTATCGTCGATCGATGGTAATCTTGTACTTCGACTCTCTCAATGATCAGCTACGAATTATTCTCCTCTAAATCCTCCAAAAGCTCCAAGTATCTTCATATATTTCCAAAACGTACATGAACCTGTAAAGACCTCAAACCATAACCTAGACAAAAATAACATACCCTAAATAGAGTTTATAACATGGTCTAAAACTGGTAATAAATAGGTTATATCAGACAACAAAAGTTATAGCCAGATAATAATTATGTATACCAAATTAACTTATGATAGATTGCTAACATATTTAATAACACTGAAATTTATTGTTAGACATCTAAGAACTGAAATTGCTTATAAAAATGCATTCATATATTTAGATATATCAATGAATTTATTTTGTGAAATTAAATGTTATCCCACTAATATATTCAATAGCATATAGCAAGTTTGTGTTAGCCTACTAACATAAACAACTTGATCATATGTTTACATATATCATTGTATTATGGTTTGAGATATATTGTTAAAACGGCTAACATATATAATAACATATAACAACTTATTTATCTTATTAAAGTTTTGAATGTTTTTACATGACACATATTCAAGACTAATAAATATCATGTGTCTTTAGAAATGTTGTTACTGATAAATATTATCTTCAGCTAATATATATTTTACTGGGGCAACCAAAATCTTAGCCAGCTAAATATAGTCATTTTGTCATAGCTTGACAACAATCCAAATGGATATTAAAGTTTACAGTGTCATGATGAGAAAAGCTAATTCGAAGATTACATAGTAAAGTTAACAAAATCAAGTGAAAAAGATTCTACAGAATTTGTGGAGGCATGACATTATTACTATCTCTCATCTTCACACTTCGACACAAAAAATAATGGCAGAGGCTTTGTTATCAAAATTGCTATTCTCTACCTTTTGAATCCTCCAAATCACATCACTTAAAGACCTTTGTATTAAGATCTCATATGGTTGAAGAGGAGGAAATATCCGACTTAAAACTGAAAAGAGACAGCGGCGGAGAAAGGCTCGACGTTGGCTAGAAATGAGAAATGAATCTTGGCATCTTTCAAAAAAAAAACAGAAACAAGTGAGAGAGAAAAAAGACAGAAGTATGTAGGCTCAAATGTAATTTTACATCTCTTTCTATAGTATTCCCAAACATTTACAGTTATATGTATTTACTTAATTTTCAACTTCTTTGTGGTTTTTTAGCTAATTGACTCTAGTTAATATTTTATATTTAAATTTCTTTAAGGGGTTATTTGTGAAATGACCAAAAAAAAGGGAAATTAAATTTGTAGTGAGAATTTAGAGAGAGATAGGAAGAGAATAGAGGAGAGAGGGTGAGATTTTGGTTAGTTAATTAAATATAGTGTTTTTATGGCCATTTAGCCTAATTTCCCTTTTTTTAATGAAATTTTGTGTAATAATTGTGTTAGGTAGAATCTATGAGTGAGACATGTTATCATTTTTTTGCTAGATTGACTGTGGTTATGACATCTAAGTAAATCACTTGGAAAATAATGTGTAAAGTAACCGATGATTTGTAATACTTCTCATCTACACATCCACGGTAACGAAACCAATCAAAACGATAAAAATTAACAGACAACTAAACTGGATCTTCAATGAGCAGAGAGAGAAACCAAACATTGAGGAGAAATGCCGAGAAACAAATCGATAATCGGAGACGAGCTCGATTTAATAGAAGAAGCAAGGAGAAGAAGGAAGGATAGTTGCAACGATGGGGAGACGGAGGAAAGAACGGGGGATAAGTTTGGCCAGACAAGAAAACAAAAAATATCAAGTGTAGTGTCTGCGGAGAGATGAAAAAGTTTGACAGATTTCGCAAAACGACACAGTTTCAACTATACATGACGAAGGCATTGGCTGCAGGCTGAAAGCTAGCATGGGCATAGTTAGAGTAATTTAATTTTTAAAATATATGATCTGTTACTAAAATAAGTTGCCTCATTAGCTCAGTTGGTTAGAACATCTTGCTACTAATGCGAGGGTTACATGACATGTAGACTCATAATTTTTTTTGTTAAGGCTTGGATAATTTACTAATTTTAGCAAAGCATGAATATGGAGATAATTTACTATCGGTTAATAAATAAGTTACATCATTAGAACATTCTCAATGGGGGTGTTTAGTGGGTTGCTAAGGGGTAGGGTCCATTAGCACCCCAAAAAACTAACTCTTAAATTCTCTAATTAAGCATTTACTTTGCCTTAATGCTTGCACTGTTTGCAGGTCTCATTGACATGTGGTGGCTTGCGATTAGTTTATTTTTTTTTTATTTTTTTTAAAAAACAGAAAAAAAGTAAAAAAAAAGATAAGAAACCCATTTGAAATTTAAGGTTAACTAGCCTTTGATCCGCGCGCCCGCGCGGGTGTTATTTTTGTGAATGTCTAATATTTTAAGCAATTTGTTTGATATAATTGTATATATGACTTGAACTTAATATTCAATATCCGTTACCCGGTTCGGGATCTTATCCTCTTCGAAAAACAGATATTCATGGATCATGATAATAATTTTACGGATTTGATTGATCCAATTATAAATTCGGATAGCAAAATTTTAAGTCTGGATATTCAGATCCATATATTAAATATTTAAAATTTAATTATAGTTATCTATGTATATTTTATATATATATATATATATATATATATATATAAAATAACTAAAATTTTAATTTTATTAAATTTTAATGATTCTTAAGCTTTTTAAATAATAATATTAAATAGATGGTTAATAGTTAGTCTTTAATTTATTTTAAATAAAAAAACAGGTTATGATGTATGCGTGTATTTGGATTTTAGTATGAATATTCTAACCCCAAATATCCGAATCCGGATAACAATTTTACGAATCCGAAAAAATGCATATCCGAATCCGTATATCCTAGAATACCCTAGATATTTGATCCGTCCTAGACCTAATTGTATATGTATTATATGGTGATTAAATATTTTTTTAATTTATAAATTACATTAGTTATTCATATTAGATATATATCTTAGAAATGATAATACATTGTATTTTTTTGTATATATAACAATTTATTATAAATATTAGTATGTATTTTAGTCATTAAATTTTTAGGGAAAATTACATGATTTTGTTATTGTAAATGAATAAGTTCAAATCATAGTAAAAAATTATTAACATTGTTATCCTTTTTATAGTTCAAATATAGTTGGTAGCTTATACGAATATGAATAAAAATAAAACTAATTTAATGCTATATATATATATGTATAATTTTGTTTTTATTATAAATTTTTGAATAATACATATTCATTTTTTTATGAAGTCTTCAATTCTAATGACAAATATTGTTAATGGGCTTAGCCTAGATTTTTTTTTTTATTAAGAATTAGTGTTTGGATGCAAAAATAATATCAATGGCATTTAATGGTAATTATTTAGGAAATGTTACGGTTAAGTACTAAGGGGCTGACTGGTGTAACCACAGCGGTTGCGGCTGCGGTTGCGGGCGTTTGCAGATGCGGGTAGTTGCGGTTTTATGCGTTATTAAGAGATTTGGACGATTGGTAAAACAGTTAAAAATTGTTGCGTTTGCGGGATACTTATGACTGGTTAACCACCAAATATAGCAGTTGTTAAATATAAATGAACAATATTTATATTTTATATAATTATAAAAATACTGAAAATCATATTATTATAATAAATATAAAAATTATATTTATAAAATTATACTATTAATTTTAATAAAAATATAGAAATATTTTTCTTTAAAGTTTTATAAAAAAAATTAAAATATAATATATATAAATTAGTATTTCTATTATTTCAATTTAAAATTTTAATTGAATATTTTTTATTTTTTATTTATATAGTTTAAAAAAAAAAAAATTACTCTCCCGCTACTGCCGGCAACCGCAAACGCTATCTGGAACCAGCTTTTGAATTTTAGAGGTTTATAGCGGTTTGAAGCGTTTTGTAGCGTTTTGTATGATTGTTTCAAAACGCCAACAACTGCTACCAACCGCAAAAGTTGCGTTTGCGGATGGTAGCGGGAAAACCAATCACGCCCTAAATGTACTTCAGTTTTAATAGTTTAGATGGTGTTCTTAGGGGTTGACTGGTTTCCCCGCTACCACCCGCAAACGCAGCTTTTGCGGTTGGTAGCGGTTGTTGGCGTTTTGTAACAATCATACAAAACGCAATAAATCGCTTCAAATCGCTTCAAACCGCTATAAACCTCTAAAATTCAAAAGCTGGTTCCAGCTAGCGTTTGCGGTTGCGGGCGGTTGCGGGAGGGTAAATATTTTTTTTTCAAAAAAACTATATAATAAAAAATAAAAATAATCAATTAAAATTTTATATTAAATAATAAAATACCAAAATGTATACATTATATTGTAATTTATATTATAAAACTTTGAAGAAAAATATTTCTATAATTTTAAAATAATTTAATAGTATAATTTTATAAATATAATTTTTATATTTAGTATAATAATATGATTTTTATTATTATTATAATTATATAAAATATAAATATTGTTAATTTATTATCTAACCACTGCTGCATTTAGTAGTTAACCAGTCATAAATATCCCGCAAACGCAACAATTTTTAACCGCTTTACCAGTCGTCCAAATCTCTTAATAACACATAAAACCGCAACCGCCCGCATCCGCAAACGCCCGTAATCGCAAACGCAACCGCTGCGGTTACACCAGTCACCCCCTTAGCTTAGTTTGTTAGAGCGTTGTGCTAGTAACCTGAAGGTCGCAGGCTCGAAACTTGTATGATAATTTACTAATTTTGGCAAAGCATGGACATGGAGTTAAAAAGCTACAACAAGCCTACTACACTCATATCCTAATGATCATTTACTTATCATTATGGGCTTATAATAGAATACGTACAAACTAAAAGCCCATACTTTTTTTACGGCCATATGTCGGCTTACGAATTAGGGTTTTGGAAGGTTAATCTCTTCATCACCTCATATATATATTCCTCATCTTCTCTCTTCTTTAGTATCATATCGAAATCTTCTTCCACGGCGCATGCTTTCAAAATTTTCCAAGATTTTCTTATTTGTTATTTTTCTTCAATTTCATGGTTTTATCGTTTTTGACTAAGTGTGTTTGCAATTATTTGATCTACAAATTCTTTTGAATGGATCTTGAGTTAGTCCATATGGATGATTTATTGTCTGTGTTGAGCTTACGTGTAATTTTGCATGTTTTTCAATAGATGATGGTGAGGGTGATGAAAAAAATCATTCGGATTCCCAATGAATAAAAAATGTGATTATTTACCAGCTACTTTTGACTCACCATCATCAAACAATCAATTTTCTTTGTTTTTGATTTTCAAAATTTTAAGATTTTAAGATTATGTTGTATAACTGAAATTTATTGGGTATGGCCAGTGATATAATCAAAATATTTGCTACTCTTGATGAAGAAATTCACTTGACGATTCTTTAACTACCAAGATCTCTGAGGCCTTCTTCAGTTTTTCTTTCACATTTTATCTTTACAGATTATAAACCAAAGCTTAGAGTTGTTAATTTTCTTTTCTCTAAAAGATGAAAGACTCTCCAGGAACTGAGCGTGACTTACATTAAAAAGTAACACATTGTATGAGATGACAAAAAAAGATACTTTAAAAAATAAAATAATTAATATGCATAATTGCTGTGGAATTTATTGTCCTAAGAGATTTAAAACATTTGATAAGATTGTCCTGGAACTTTGAGCTAGGCTTTGATTATCTGATAATATACTTGGATCTTTTGATTAATTTAAAAGGTATCTTATTTTAATTATTTTTTAAAGTTAGGGTTAATTGGTGAAGTAGCATTAGTAAAAACATAATTGAGAAAGTAATCATTAGAAAATTTGACAGCATAGATGTGATAAGTTAGAGTAGTTTTGGACAATTTTCTCCTTTATGGTCTGCGTGAGAATAACTCACAAAGACGCCTATCCTCGTAGAAATATAAACTATACTACACAACTACAATAGAATTTTTCCAAAACCAAAAACAAGCTAGTCAAGAATCTGATAAAATCATAAAGTTTCTCATCCATATAGAAAAGTACGGACGAAACTAGTCAAGCATCTCATAAAATCACAAAGTTTTCAATCTATATAGAAGGGTATGAATGTGTATTATATACGAGGAAATACAATTTACAGATGAACTGATGAAATTGTATTAAAAAAATTGATTATGCATTGTTGTCAATTCTATTATTGTCGGGTAGTATAGAATGGTTTGTTGATATTTTTATGATTGTAATGCAATGAAGTTATATGGTTGACAAGAAAGCACATCATTTTAATTTTTAAGTGAGACCAATGAAATACTTACTCAATGTGCTTCTCCATTAGGTAAAATATAGTTATTAATAGAATTATTGTAGGATGCGCAAGGTTTACACTTTTTAAACAATATTTTAAACCATTGTGGTGGTAAGTAAGATAAACATATTGTTATTCAGTAGACGCACTGATACTTCAAGTATACAATTTACATGGATGAGGCACCATTTTTATGATTGAAAGTAGAGAAAGCGTCAAGTGCATATTGATATGTTGCAATACTACATAATAAAATTATAGTTAATTGTGTTACTAAATTGAGTATGCTGACCATGCCAAAAAAAAGACATTAACTCATCATAATAGATGTTGACATCTTGTTGAGTTCTTTGTCGGATGAATCTAACCACCATTTATGTATCTTGCTACATATAGATTTTATATTAAGTATTGTACTAAGAGAAAACATTTAGTAACCAAAAGCATAATTTACTGCATTTAAGAAACGTCTATATAATAGTCTAATAAGATTTTGTGTCATTTCTGCATTGCATTAAACCATTACAATCATACTTGTATACTTCTGAATTTTATTGACCATACATTACATATTGCAAGTGTAAGGAACGACCTACAAGCTCTAACGAACTACGAAGCACCCAACCATGCATAGTTTAGTATATGCAGATTCAATGCAAACACAAATTGCCACCAACACATGACACATGTTATACAACAAGTAAGTGTCGTTTATTTTACATAAAATGTATGGTACAGTCCTATACTACATTGAAACTACATTATTAATAAAGTATAGTGTACGAAGATTCAATTTCATTCATGATCAAGTTATACACGCATTAAAACTCCGAAGGTACTATATTACAAATATACAAGATAGTATAGTATCTACTGTTTCTTGTTCATTATGCCATCACGGGGGACTGTATATCACTCTCATCCACAATAACCGACAAAATTACCATTTTTTGCAACATAAGTTAACCAGGGGTTGCAATTTCACTAACCTTCTTGTCAACCTCAGTCAGGTCTTTTTTCGTTGTCGGATGCGTTATCGGTTGCATCTCTTATTGTACTCGACCTTCTCTGGTGAACCATAACTTCTCTTCACCGAATATAGTCAATTACACCTTCTCTACAACAACCACCGTTCGTTTCGCCAACTTCAGCCTCGCCGATTTCCATTCACCAATCTCTGATTTTAAACGATTTGTAATCGTATCAAATTTTTTCCTTTTTCCTTCACTAACTTTTTTTTTTAATTTTCTTTTGGAACCGTACAAATACGTCTGGGCAAAGGAAAAATAGAAAAGGGTATTATTGCCTGTTTTTGTTGTATTATGTATCATATCATAGTCATATATTTTGTTATGGTTATAGAGCTAAATATAATTTTTTTTATAGTTACTGAATGCAAATTCTCTATCTTTTACAGCTTCCACCCACTATTTGATATGACTAGAAAGTCTAAACCCCCTCCCCCCCCATTTAGAATTCTACATTACAAGTACCAAAATTGCATTCTAACCAAACCCATTAGCTCATGTGGTTGTCGCATCGCATTAATAATCATCGTCTGTGCATCCACACCCTAATGAACCGTAACAGTAACATCTCGATATATGTGATTTGGCTATTTATATCAGTAAAGTGTAATTATTATTTTTGTCACATTTAGAACTCTAGATATAAGTAAACAAGGTTATATAGTGATTTCTGGAACAATAAACAAGACTTTTAAATTTTAGAAAAATTAATGCTCGATGGTCGGGCGTTACAAAAACATAAGAGTGCGTGGTAATGCACTTTATTTCTTGGTGTTTTTGGCAAATGGGAGAGTAGCATTATTGCATCAGTGGCGCTCGAGAATCGGGAATGCGTACAAGGCGTGGACTGCGCAAACGTGTATGTTCTCACGGTGGTCTGAGCAACTAATGCAGTGGCATCTTTAATGTTAGCCCCAATATGATAATTCCAATTATCATCCTATATAGCTTAGGTTTACTATGTTCTCTTCAATTAGGATAAACTTAATATTTCTTTTTCTAAGTTTTTTATTCCTAGCTGGTTTGTGGCTAAAGATTAGTTATATAAAGAGAGCTAAGACTCTCATAACGTTCATATTTTTGATAATAAACTTAAGGGATGTTATTGGTTAAATAAGTTGAATTCAATTCCAATAGATTTAAAATTGCTCAGATTTTTAAAATTTTGATTCATTTAAAGATAGTTTTAGTTGGTGAATTCTGAAATCTTTGTAGTATGTTTTGGATTTTGGTTTCAATCATTTGTTCATAAGAATCCAAAGCCAATGATTTGAAATCTATTTTAAATACAATATTTTTAGAATCTTTTGAAATTGAATAACACTAAAGTTTAAGAACTAGATTTAAATCATTTATTGAATAATATCAGATTTTAAATACGATTTATAAATATCATATCCAATAATACTAAATTTAAAATTATTATTCGTAACGATGGATTTTGCTATGATTTAAACTCTATTAAAATACAAGATTGAAGAACACCTTCGAGTTTTTGCTTATTCCTTGTATGATTCGATTCAATTCATATCTCAAGAAGTTGGATTCGAATAAGTTATCGTAAAAAAACTCTTTAGTTGATCCAAGAACATATCTCTAGAATCCTAAAGTTCCTTGATCGATCGTTCACCTTGTTGTACGCTGCGCCAGGGGTATCAAAGCCAGACTATGCTCCAAAACTCGCTCCGTTCTCAGCAACACATTTATGACGACGCCCCAGCTACATAACAATCTGTCAATGATCTGCAAGCACAAGTCACGACTCTTGTGAACGCAGTAGCCGCGCTAACACCACAAAATGCAACACCCGCAATTCGCCATAGACACAACATCTGTACTGGTAACAACGACGACTATGAGGAAGAGCACGACAATCCTTTTGCTCCACTCCAGCAACATCAGACACGACATAACCGTAACAACAACAACTCAGAATCAGAGGAAGAATACAACAACCCAACATGGAAATCAAGCTTTAAACTTGACTTCTGAGAGATCAACGGTTCCACCATCGCAGAGGAATTACTGGACAGGTTTTTCACCGTAGAAGAAATTCTCGACTTCAAGCAAATCGTCGTTGTGTTTCGTTGATTGCAATTCTCTTTCGTAACTGTTCAGCTGTTTAGTGGTCACAAAGCAAAACAACTCGAGCTCATTTAGGAAAATCCAAGATTACTAAGTGGACAAACTCAAACGTGAGATGCAAAAAACTTTTTGCCATACAACTATAATCAATTAATTTTCCAAAAATTGCAGAAGTTAAGGCAAGGAAATTAAACCGTTGATAAATACACAACATAATTTTTTCAAGATGATTAATCACATTGAAATTCGAGATACCGAAGAGAAGTTGGTCATGCCCTTTATTGGAGGGCTTCGTCAACAAATAAAATTCACCTAGAGCTTGTTTCAACCACAACCCATCTCGAAAGCTCATCAACAAGATATTACGGTGGAAAATCAAAACCATAATGGCTTTCAACCATGGGGTTTGACTCGTTAGAACCGGACGACTATGACTTCAGCGTCAACCTCCGCTCCTGATGTAAGTACTGCTAAATTAGAAAAAGAAAATTGTCCATGTTGGCTCGACTTATCAAAACTGACCTGGTGGAATACATTGTTTCACTTTTTGAGAGACTGGCTATCGCCAGTCTTACTCGTCACGGACTGTTAGTAAACGACACCACACATGACCAAGAACTGATATATGATGAAGAACAACATGAAGAAGAAGAAGAAGAACTTTATCCAGATACAGGCCATCTTATTTTTGTTCGCTGCTCGTCTCTCGCTCCCAAAGCTGAAACACAATTCCCACAACGCAACAAACTCTTTGAATCACGTTGCACAATCAAAAACAACGTGTGTACTTTCGTGATTGACTCCAGAAGCTGTGAAATTGGCATTGCAGCAGACGTCGTTACCAAGCTTAACCCACAAGACGAACCACACCCATCTCCGTACAAAATTTCTTGGCTACATCAATACCACGATCTCGTCGTCATTCGCCGAGCTGTCGTCACTTTGTCGATTGGACCTGCCTACAAAGATAAAATATATTCTGACATAGCTCCTATGGATACTTGCCATTTACTACCAGGAAAACCACGAGAATTTGATAGAAGTGTTATCCATGATGATTTTCTCAACACATACAACTTTACGTTTGGTAATCGTAAATTTGTGTTGAAACCGGCACCTTCAGCAACCTCAAGCCCAACTTACTCTAGTTTTGTTTCTTCAGAATAAGCCATTCATCGCTTCCATGCGTGAGGCAAGAATTGTTTTAAGCCTCATAACAAAGTTTATGGTCACACAACACCTTCACAGCACTTCGGAAGCGTTTCAACAAGTTCTCACAGACTTTTCTGACGTCTTTCTAGACGATTTACCCAACGGCTTACCTCTACTCCGCAATATACATCATCGCACTGATCTCCTACCAGATGCTACGCTACATACTCGCTCCAATTAGCGTATGAGCCCGAACGAAGATGAATAATTACGATGTCAATTATAAGATCTGGTCGCAAAGGGATTAATATGTGAGAGTTTCTCACCTTGTGTAGTACATGCATTACTTATTCTAAAGAAAGATGGATCTTGGCGTATGTGTCGATAGTCGTGCTATCAACAAATAACAATACGCTACTAGTTCCCTATTCCTCGACTCGATGACTTACTCGACCATATCAGAACATTAACCATATTCTCAAAACTTGATTTAAAAAGCGGAATCACCAGATACGTATCAACCCGAGGGATGAATGGAAACAGCTTTCAAAACTCGCGAAGGGCTTTTCGAGTGGATCGTCATGCCTTTCGGTTTATCAAACACACCAAGCACCTTCATGCGCGTATGAAATAAACCCTTTCGCTCTTCATAGGGAAGTTTGTTGTCGTCTATTTTGACTATATTCTAATATTTAGTCAGTCATTCACAAATAATGTTCATCATCTAGTAGAGGTTTAACCATTTTACGTCGTGATAAATTTTATGCAACAATGAAGAAGTGTGAGTTCGGCTCTCCCAATGTTCACTTTCTTGGATATATTGTGTTGGCACAAAGACTTGTCGTCAACCCATGCAAAATTACCGTAATACGGTCATGGCCAATTCCGACTACTATCACTGTGGTCCGCAACTTTCATAGTCATGCAACTTTTTACAAACAGTTAGTGTTGTAGTTTAGCTCTCTCATGGCTCTGATTACAGATTGTATTTGCAAAAGACAGTTTCTGTGGGCACCGGAGGCAGCTCGAGCCTTCGCAATTGTTAAGGAAATTCTTTGTTCAGCTCCAATTCTTCCTCTTCCTGATTTTTCCCCTCGTGTTTGAACTTCACTGTGACGCACAAAGAATGGGATCAGACCAGTCATGAGTCAAAAAGGGCGTCCAGTTGCTTTCTTCAGTGAAAAATTGGCTGGTGCACGGTTACTTTATAGCACTTACAACATAGAATTATATGGAATCTTACAAGCTACCAAGCATTAGAGACATTATTTGTTTCATAAAGAATTTGCTTTTTACACAAACCACAATGCACTTAAACATCTAAGCATCAGGGAAAAGTCTCGTCTCGTCATGCCTTTTGGATAACTTATCTTTAGCAATTCACTTTTGTGATCAAGCATACTTCTGGTTACTCTAACCGTGTGGCATATGCCTTGAGCCGATGAAATTCACTTCTCAATGTTATTGATTCATCAGTCGTGGGATTCAGTACTTTTGTTGATCTATACCCGACTGATCCACTCTTTGGGCCTATCATCACTTCAACATTGGATGGCAATTCATCGGAGTACACAGTTCATGATGGTTTCCTCTTTCGGGGTACACGATTGTGCATACCAGAGTGTATTTCACGCAAGCATATCATCTTGGAACTTCATTGTGAGGGCCACGTTGGTCACGACCGTATCTTGCATTTGATAGCGACCTCAGACTTTTGGCCAACCTAGCGTCGTGACATTGAGCGCTTTGTGGAGCGCTGAGTTGTTTGCCAAACATCAAAGGGTAATGCGACGAATGCTGGTATGTACATTCATTTGCCCGTTCCCACTGAGTCGTGGATGGACATTAGTAGGGACTTTGTTCTTGGTTTTCCTCATACACATTGTGGGTTTGACTTTATCTTCATCACCGTTGATTGATTTTCCAAGATAGCTCACTTTATTCCTTGCACAAAGACAACAAATGCTTTACAAGTAGCTATGTTATTATTTTTGGAGATATATTGGTTACATGGATTACCTTTATCGATTGTCTCTGATCGTGATTCACGGTTTCTTGGACATATTTGGTGTTTCATGTTGAAAAAGCTTGGTACTTCTTTGGATATGAGTACGGCTTATCATCCTCAAACCAATGGGCATATATAAGTCACCAACAGATCTTTTGAGAATTTGTTATGTTTTCTAGTCAATGATGCGATAAAGACTTGGGACACAAAAATACCACAAGTTTAGTTTGCGCACAACAATTCTGTGAATTGGAGCTTGGGATGTTTTCCTTTTGAAATTGTGTATGGCATTGTGCCTGGTGGACCATTGGCTCCGTCTAAGTTACCATATCGTACATGCCTCCATGGTGATGCTTCAAAGTTTTTTGATGAACTCACTGATATACATACTAAGGCAGTCTCTAATCTTGAGTCTTACGCAACTAAATAAAAAAAATCAGCTGATGCACACCGTCGACGTTTAGTCTTTGCGGTTGATGACTACGCATGGACATATTTAACTCGCGACCGTATGCCTGCTCATGCTTAAAATAAACTCAAGGCAAGGAAGATAAGGACCTCTTGAAGTCTTGGAACGAATAAATGTAACCCCTACCGTGTCCATCTTCCAGCTGATATCAACACTTATGACGTTTTTAACATCAAGTATTTGTCCCGATTTGTCTCCAACAATGATGATCTCGATTTTCGGTTGAATACTTTTCACCAGGGAAGACCTGATGCAACGACATCTCTAATGTTGTCGCTATGATAATCCAAATTATCATCCTTTATTGCTTTAGTTTTCTATGTTTTCTTCAATTAGGATAAACTTAATATTTCCTTTTCTAAGTAGTATTTATCTTTTCTATTCCTAACTGGTTTGTGGCTAAGGAATCGTTATATAAAGAGAGCTAAAACTCTCATAATCCTACTTTTGTTAATAAACTTAGAGCTTTTGCTTATTTCTTGTGTGATTCGATTCAATTCATCTCTCAAGAATTTGGTCTCGAAGAAGCTATCGCAAAAAAATCTTTGATCGATCCACGTACATGTTTCTAGAACCCTAAAATTTTCTTGATCAACCATTCACCTTATCGTACGCCAGGAACAAAAACAGTAAGTGCGTTTGTTGGTCGCTATATGCAGTGATCAACTGTGGTTGGACGATATGTGCATAACTGCTGTAGAAATGGATGATTCTGTGATTATGAAATTGGAGTATGTTAGTGCTGATGATACACATCCCACAACCGATCGTTACTTCCTATTACAACAACAAACTCTACCTTGACTATTGCAGCAATGTTCCAACATTAGGATGACTATAATGAATTTTACTTCAACACTTGTTTAATGTAGTTAATTCTGGAGACATGCTATAATGAATGATTTCAACAATGTCCAATGTCAGGATGACAATACTTCCCCCACAATCAAAATGTGACAATTATAATTAATCATTCAAGATATCCAAATAAACAGGGAACTTTAGAAGAAACGAAGACATATCGTTGAACTTAATCTTTTCACTTTAAGACACGATTGTAACTCCCACAAACTCAACTTTACAGACTAAAGACCTCCTTGGTGACATTGACAACTCCGTGAGCATCTGAAGATTCTTTACATGATTTTTCGATTTGGGGTAGAAAGTTGCTAGTCCTAAACGACCAGAGTTTCCTAAGATGTATCTTGCCACTTGTTTCTCTTCGTTTCTTCCTCTGTACTGCCTTCAGTCAAAATATTCAATACTAGACAATATACATTCAGGAACACGACTCGGTTTGTTCCAGCACATGAGCGGATCTTCAGTTCTAATGCCATGGAACTTAGACTGAAAAGGGTAGTTGAGTTAGAACATCAAACAAATAAAAACATGGGTCAACGATTGAATCTTTTCATCAGTTTGGGTTTTGAGTATATGTACCTGAAGTGGAATCAAGTCCATTGACGGTGTAATCACCAGCTACGAACCCTAATCCCTGAAATGGTTTCTCTCTTGACCCGATTTCTATGGACAAAGAGAACCCTTCCAGCTAGTTTTTAGCTCGGAAGCTAAAAAATCACACGAGCATCATGTGCTCGGATATCACACTTTTTTGTCTATTCTTCAAAGTCCTATTCGACAAAGAAAAGTTTCTTCGTAATAAGCTTGGTTATTCCCGAATTAATATGGGTTTCTAATTATTGAATTCGAATTTATAGTTCGGGGTTATTTGTTTCACCATCTCTCATCTCTATCCAGTTGATCCCTTTATATGATCCATCCAGATTTTATGGGACTGTTTGTTTGTCCATCTAGATGGATCATCTAAATGGCATATGCTTGTTTCTTTATTTTCATTTCCATTTGATTAGTTTAGTAAACAAATTACTAAAATACCCTTATTTTGATTTAATCATATTTTATTTGTGTTTCACTATTAATTTTATTTATTATCTCAAATATAATTATTTTAAATGGTGGTTTTGGGAGGAATAATTTTTTGTGTTTTTTACGGGAAATAAGGTTTTGCGGTTATTAGCGGGAAAATGCGTTTGCGAGTTTTGGCGGGAAATGCGTTTTTGGTAGAAAAATGTGTTTTTAAGGGTTTTGGCAGGAAAATTTGTTTTTACGATTTTGGCGAGAAAATGTGTTTTTACGTTTTTGGTGGAAAATGCGTTTTTATGTTTTTGGTGGAAAATGCGTTTTGCGGGTTTTGGCTGAAAAATGTGTTTTTGCGTTTTTGGCGCGAAAATGCGTTTTTGCAGATTTTGTGAAAATGCGTTTTGTAATTTTTGCGGGGAAATGCATTTTGCGGGGAAATGCGTTTTGGGATATTAGTGGGAAAATATGTTTTTTGTTTTTTGTCGGAAAATGCTATTTTGCGTTTTGGAAGGGAAAATAATTTTAACGATTTTGGAGGGAAAATGTATTTTTACGTTTTTGGCGGGAAAATACGTTTTTACGATTTTTGCGGGGAATCTCTTTTGCGTGTTTTAGTGGGAAATTTTTTTTTGCAATTTGGGGGGGGGGGGGGGCATTTTTCGATGTGAAGGGTAAATGTGTTTTGGAGGGAAATTGCGTTTTTTTTTTTTTTAGCGGAAAAATGTGTTTTTGTTGTTTTGGTGGAAAATGCGTTTTTATTTTATTGAGAAAATATTGTTTTTTCATTTTTCGTGAGTGACAAAATGATATTATGCTTAGGTTTGTAATTTGTGAATTATATAAGGGGTATAATAGACATTATATCATTTTGACGAAATCATCTCCATTCAGATGGTCCAAATTGGTTCATCTGACTGAATTTTAAAATTAAACCTAAAATTTCAAAACTCATCGAGATGAGTTGTACTTTTAATATCTAAACAAACAAAATTCTTATCTTCATCCACATGACTCATCTGGATGGTGAAACAAACAAGCCATTCTTTCAAATTTGGACAATTCTCTCAAATAACTCATTTTTAAGTTTGTGTTAGTTTTCAAAGAGGAAAGTGATCAAAAAAATTTATTAAACGTAGATATATAAACATAAATACATAATAAAAATAGATAAAATAATTATAAATAATAATAAAAATAATAATTTTTCTTGTAGTTTCGAATTATATGTTTTCAAATTTGAAATTTTATCATCTTTTTGAAACAAAAATTGATTTTTATTTTTTTGAAAATTTTATTTTTCAATTCAAAAATTATTTTAAAAACTATTTTTAATTTTTTAATTTTGAGATATTTATTTTTATTTATTGATTTAGTAAAAATAAACTCCACCTCTAAAACCACATCTTTAACTATAAACCCTAAATCTCGATTAGTTAACCATATGGGTATAAGTGTATATTTACCTCTTTAATAAAATATTTTGGTCATTTTGATCATTGAGATTTATATTTGTGATAAAAAACTTTTTAGGACCATCCTAGAAAATTTCTCTTTAAATTTTCAAATGGAGTTTGGTTTAGTTTCTTCATATTTCAGATATTCCCTCGATTTCAGAGGTAATGTCTTATGAAAAAAAAATCTTTGATTGCCTCTGAAATCGATTTGGAGTAGATGAAATGGAATTGGAGGTGAGGTTTTCGAGTGAGAAGATGAAATCAATTAGGGATTTTTCTTAAACAAAATGATTTTTAAAAGGTCGTTCGTATTGGATTATAATGACCGTTACTCGAGTTTAACAGTTGACTATTCATGTTTCTTAAATGGCCGAGTCAACAAAATATATAAGAGTTAAAATGGTCAAAACTTAAAAGTTGAGGAATTTTTTAGCTCAAATACGAGTTAAATATTTTTTGCTTTAATTTAAAAAGTTCAGGGTTTTAATGCTCATTTCCTCTAAGTTGATGAGTTAAATTTTTAAAAAAAAAAAAAATTTGGCATGTCAAAGTACTTACACACTTTAACTACAATATTATTGAAACTAACTGAAAGTATGAAACAAGAAGAGTATAATTTTCTCAAATATTCAAAATGAAACAAAGAAAGTTAATTTTCTTAAATATTCAAAATCATAAAGAAAACTACAATATTATTGAAATTAACTGAAAGTATTTGAAAAAAAAATTCCAAAAGTATTTGAAAGTATCTAAATTATTCGAAAACTGGGTAAAAAACTTTCCAAATTTTTTTAAAGTGTATGAAATGTTATGAACCATGTCGTGTGGATGCCATAACCAATAGAGGTTCAGCCGACCAAAACGGTTCGACCAGACCGACCACGGACCAGGACCAAGAACCAGCCGCATGACTAAACCTATTCCTAGTGGGTTTATGATTATCTATTCCTAAACCTATATGGATTATACTTTGTACTTATCATTATCCATGTTGTAGTTATCTATTCATAAGTCCCTATATATAAAAGGCATCTCATGTACTCGATTGCACATTCACATATCAATAAGATAGACAATTCCCCCATACATTCTTAACACGTTATCATCACGATCGTTCCCTGACCCGAGAAGCTAATTCCGATCAACAAACTCAAGACCTAAGAACCCTAATTCGAGATACAAGCTTCCTGCAACAAGATTCAAAGTTTCTGCAACAAAATCAAAGTCCCTGCAATCAACAATCATCAGATCTCTCTCTCTCTCTAAGAACCAGCCGATACAAACCCTAACAGGTAAGCCGGCACATACACGAACCATCCGGCCAGCCGATACACGCAGGTAATTCCTTATCGGACACAAAAGAGCATCCGGCCAGCCGATACAGCTGGTACACACGGGTAAGAACACGCAACCATAAAGGACCAGCCGATACACACGGGTAAGTTCACACCGATCCAACCCCAAAGCAACATCCGATCCATCCAATACACCACGATACACACCGATCCAACCCCAAAGTGACCCGATAATCAACCCTACACCTGTGACAAGCTCCCTACAACCCGTGATCATATCCGGTGGTCCACAAAAGCCGATTGGAGGTTAAGGTAACCCTAAACCCTAATTTTTCGAATCTAACCTAGATAATTGCTAAGTTGCTGGCTAGGATAGAGAACTTCATCCTAATCATCTAGATTCGAATCCATTGAATGATTAATTGCTTGATTAATTGTTTGAATACAAATAACATAGAAACGGGGTGCTAGGTTGTTAATCTACACAAGTATGAACCCTAAACCTAATTTGAAACCTAAACCTAATAATAACCTAATTAGGTTTCCTAAACGTAATTTGATTAGGTTTACTAATCAGAACTTGATTAGTTTTACCAATCATAACTAGATTAGGTTTGCTAACCGAAAATACTTGTTTGCTTGTTGATTGAATGATTGCTTGAATTGAGGTTATATATATTGCATCATGATCACATTGGCTGCATGGCATGCATTGCATATAGAAACCGATTTCTAGGAAAACTCGTATGATCATGAAACTTATTGAATGAATCTAAAACATATAATGACCTAATTACAAATCTATATGAATGTCAGATGTCGAAATTTGAGCCTTCAGATTATGTTGCCTTAAATCTCTCTGGAGATAATTATCTTGAATGGGTAATGAACACTTCAATTGCCCTGAAGTCTAGAGGACTCTGGAAATATGTCATTTTATGCGCTATCATTTTATTGAAGATTTGAGAGATCAATACTTACATATCGAGGAACCTTGTGATATTTGGACAAAACTAAAGTCAAGATACTAAATGACATTATGGCGAAAAGCCATGCATGAATGGAAGATTCTCAGGTTCCAGGATTTTGAATCTGTGGACGAATATAATACTGCACTGATGAAAATCGCATATAGTCTTGAACTATGTGGTGAGTGGTAACAGATGAGGATTTACTATATAAAACGTATTCCACATTCCATCCAAAGGATCTATTGTTATCACATAAGGCTAAGGGTTTCACCACCTATAATGACCTATTGTCATATCTATTGGCCACTGAGCAAAGAAAACAGAAAGTTAAAGATACCATCAGCAGATTTGAAAATCTTCAGAAAAGATACAGTGAGATGAGACTTCTTGAAGCCAATAAGGCTAGAAATGATAAGGATAAATCCGAGGAAACCGTGTGGAAATATATGGATTGTGAGACCGGCTTATAAATTGACTAAAGAAAGGAGATTTTCGACATTCTGATTTTATGTTTTATGTTTTGTTTGATTTGCTTGCCATTTACAATTTTATAGCAATAATAAGAGTTGTTATCTTGTTTGATTTGCTTGATGATTTCTTGATTGATAAATGACAATAAAAGGATAGTCAGACTATTATTGACCACGGCAAAAAAACATTGCCTAAAGGGGCACAAATTTATTCACCCAATAAAAGACCCATTGAGTTATAAAGATTTGAGCATGAATGGTTTCCACATTGAACCAATGGGAAAAGGAAACAAAAGTTCCTTTCAGATTATAAGAAAATCGCCTAAAGCCTTATAAGAAAGTGGTCAAGACTATACCTACATACTCTACTGATCTAGACTATGCCAAGGATCAGTATGATAAAGGAAAAAGCCATGGTAGCCTGTATACCCAAAAAATTTACACTTTATGGCATGACTGGATTAGCCATCCAAGTCCAAACTTGATGCAAAGAAAAATATTGCAAAAGGCACAAAGAGTTATCCCATAAAATATCACGTTGTGTAACATGTACACAAGGGAAACTCATTAGGCTCTATTGTCCCAAGTACCACATGATTATAGTATGTCCATGAGGGGAAGTGAGGACAAACTGTGATCCATGAACACACTACAATCACGTGTGACAAGGTCTATGACCATAGTAGACTTGGCCAAATTCTTTATACTATAAAGGCCACTACCTAATGCTTGAGGACACATGGATTTACATGTGTAAGATTAATATGCATCAGGCCATATAAGTGAGCATAGATATTCTCACCTCAAATTAATTAAGGGTCATAAACCAGACATATACATAAACCATCTTAAGAGAATCTGAATATACCACCACAGACATATGTACCATTTAAGATGGAACCTCATAAGAGAACTGAGAATGAGAATAAATGTTGGATGTAAATGTCTTTCTCCCAATATTTTTTAAGGTGTCTTGAGCCAAACATGGGTGATCTAATTAGTGGCCAAGAACACAGATTGCAAGAGATAAGTAATCTGATCATCCAACATCAAAAGGAGAAAGTTATAAGCTGGTAAAGAGAAAAAGAGAATAAGAGAAATATAATGGTATTAACCATCATTGTCTTTGCAAGATCCTCGGAGTAGAAAATATGATTTAAGACGTCTAAAGAATGTGATCAAATGATACAAAATCTAGCAAAACTAGATGCCAAACACATTGACCCGAAAAGAAAAGAATGACTAAGTCATACCAGCTTGCACCAACGAATTTGTTGTCCTAGAAGAGACACAATCAAGTTGCTACAGAGTCTATACAAGATAGACCAATATGTTCCATAAGATAAGGAACCTTGCAAAGAAAGAGAAAGGTGCATAGAATGACAAATCCGAGGTCATAAAGGAAACCATCCCAGACATAGAAAATGGTCGACCAATATAAGATACCATACAATGGAATTTGGGACGCCAAACTCCATGGTACTTAAGGTGATTTGGGACACCAAACAACATGGTATTAAAGGTCATAAGATTGCAATCAACTATGTTATGTCTAGAACACAATGGAACGCTGAAAGGGTATCGATACCAATGATGTATTTACATATAAGATAGCGCATACAAGGTAGCACTTGAATATAAAATATAAAGGGAGGATCATGAACCCACGTGTGAGTACTCATAAAGATAAGGTTAAAGGAAAACGTGGGGTTTAAAGAAAGATTTAAAGAATCTATAGAAGAGATGGGCGTATTGGCCATACAACGCCATCTGATAAACCAGTGGATAAATGTATCTTGTGAGGGAAAATAAACCGTGAGATATAGGATATGACCACGTGGTCTAAGGTGTTCATATTCCTACTTAAAACATTCAAGGAATGGCTTGATTACACAAGGATACTCACAGAGACCAAAAAACATATTATAAGGAGATATACTCCTATGTGGTGGATTCTACTACAATTCAAAATTGATAAGGTCTGGATACATATAGAAAGAAATGATGATTTAGTAAGCAGTATATTAATCACTGGATAAATATAATAAAGGTACCATAAAGATGGGAAAATAAATTCTCAAAGAACAGCTTTGTTCCTAAGTTGTTTATAGACTGATGCAAAGCAGCTGCATATAATATGATCGACTAAGTAATACTTAGTAAAGGAGTTCCATAAGAACAATCCAAATTAGTTCATATATTCTTACAAAAGGAAATTCCTTGTGTTTATAATAAACCAGCTTGAAGAAAAGTTGATTGGTTTCAAATGATACAAGTTATCGATTGATTCTTAGATAGGTGAATTAAGACCTCCTGGTGCATCCCCATTACCTGATTCTAAAGTGGCCACAGATGAGAAAAGGGAATCCCACCATGTCCATAATACCGGCCATAACAGCCATAATGGCTGTGGTCGGGGGCAGTGGCGTGGGCGTGGCCGATCATACGGCCGCGGTAACCAATATGGGCGAAGCCCATACGGCCGAGAAAGTTACGGTCGAGGTAATCAGTATGGCCGATCATACGGCCAAGACCATAATGGTCAAGATAGAAAAGTATATGGTCGAGGTAGAGGTAGAGGCCGTGGATTCTTACCTAAACCACAAGGCCCGACCACGAATGCCAAAGCTGTGTGCCATAGATGCGGGATGGAAACCATTGGGTCAAAACGTGCAGAACGCCAAAACACCTTTGTGATCTATATCAATGATCCATCAGCATGCATATCAGTATGCATAGTTCAAAGTATAGCTGATGATAAAGAAAGGTCCTAAGGAACCAATAGTAACCAACTCGCCACCAATAGCCACTCATGAGATGAGTTGTGGGCGTGCATAGACATATACTTCATTATTTACAAGGAACGAAAGATTTAAGTTTGTTTTATACTAACCAAACTAACCAACCCAAAGAGGTGTTAATTGGTTTTGCAGATGCAGGTTTTCTATTTGATCCACATAACGTAAGATCACAAACAAGTTATGCATTTACAAATGGAGGAACAGCCATTTCGTGGAGATCAATGAAACAGACCATGGCCGCAACATCATCCAACCATTCAGAGATATTAGCGATCCGTGAAGCTAGTCGAGAGTGCGTTTGGTTATGGTCGATGATACAACACATTATGGTCGATAGTGGTTTATCCGAAGGCAAAGAAGAACCGACCATCCTTTATGAAGACAATGCAGCGTGTATATCTCAACTGAAAGATGGGTACATCAAAGGTGATAGAACGAAGCACATACTTCCGAAATTCTTCTTCACACACGAGTTGCAAAAGGCAAAAGAAGTTCAAGTGGTACAAGTACTGTCAAGTGAGAAATCAGCCGATTTATTCACCAAATCATTGCCAACCTCTACGTTCAGAAAGCTAATATACAAGATAGGAATGAGACGATTGAGAGACATCCAATGAGGCACAAAACAGAGGGAGTAATACGGTTGTACTCTTTTTCTTTAACGTTGGTTTTATCCCAAAAGGGTTTTATTGGTAAGGTTAACGAGGCAACATACCAAACGTATTATGAGCTCTATATGGTTATAACATCCAAGGGGGAGTGTTATGAATCATGTCGTGTGGATGCCATAACCAATAGAGGTTCAGCCGACCAAGACGGTTCGACCAGACCGACCACGGACCAGGACCAAGAACCAGCCGCATGACTAAACCTATTCCTAGTGGGTTTATGATTGTCTATTCCTAAACCTATATGGATTATACTTTGTACTTATCCTTATCCATGTTGTAGTTATCTATTCATAAGTCCCTATATATAAAGGGCATCTCATGTACTCGATTACACATTCACTTATCAATAAGATAGACAATTCTCCCATACATTCTTAACTTGAAAGTATTTGAATGTATCTAAACAGACAAAGACATGTATATAATAAAGACAATGAAACTCTCAAAAATTATCTATAACTATTCAAATTATCTAAAATTGGGTGAATGGGTTAGTACATTTAGTTAACTTCAAGTGTTTCTAGCTCTTTTTAATTCAGATTGGTCCTTTCAAACGGTTTGCATCGGATAAATATGCCTATATAATGGGACCATCAAGTGAGCTTTGGATGATAGACAACAACATAAACTTTTTTTGACTCCATTTGCCTTCATTTACCAACACAATCTTCTTGCCATGTTTTCCTTGAGTGTTTGTTTTGGCGCTTCACTAGTTGTTACATGCGACCATAAGCCTCTTCCAGCAAGGGATGTCTTGATCATTCTTGACCAGAGTAAGTAGTTCACCCCTTTTTAGAGTGACTGGAATAATCACAACAACCTTGTTTTGCTCCATCTTGAATGCTATGGATCGTCAAATAATATAAATTTCTTAAGAGATTTTTGAAAAAGTAAACTGAGAGAGTGAAAGAGTATAGTAGAATGCATACGAGAAACATGGATTTAAGAGCTTGCAAACTTAGATATCATGTTAGTTTTCATGTAGAACATGAAAACACTCATGAACATAAGAGAGAATGTGAATTTGATTCAAAATTAAGAAAAAGAATATGAGAGAGAGATGTTATTTGCAAGAGAGAGAATATAATAGAGAATGAATTTAGTTTCCTTAGCTTTCATTCTTGTGATTACATGAGTTTAAATACAAGGGAAATAATGGACAAACAACATTCAAGAAATTTGATGTGACAGGTCTAATAGTCACAAGAATTCAAATTCAAATATGCCTCCAACGGTCATCTCAGTCTATATACTATCTAATAGATAGAATAGTATAGATTCAGCCTTTTCTCAACTTGCCGAAATGTTGTTTTCATACTATACTATCTACTAGTATAGTATGGTTTTGGCCTTCCCAAATATCTTCTTCCAACTGACACAAAGCCCAATAGTATAATCAACAATGTCCAGGCACTCCAAAGGAGTATCTATCACAAACCCATTAGCTTTTGAAACTTTTACACGTAGAGCCACTTTCTCACTTTTATATTACACTTCAAGCCACTTAGTACTCGAGAGATACATTGGCAAATGAAAAAGACTCTTATGTCCCTAAACTAGGTTGATGAAGCATTCTCAAAAAAAAAACATAAAGTCATTTTCCACTTAGAGCTCATGAAACCCAGAGTCTCTAATAAACCCAATTGAATCTCGACAAATGAAAGTGACAATCTAGAAAGATCTGAATTCAATCTTTTTGAAAGTGACTTTACACTTTAATCTAATATGCATCTTTTCTTTCATCAATCTAACGATATATGACGAAGCGGAGATTCCGTAAATTGAAAAATCTCAATATGGATTCATCAATCTCCAAGGTAAATTTGTGGAGAATATTTTCTAATTTTTGCACAATTCGACTTTTTAGTTTCTGGATAACCTTTGACCCAACTTTTTAGTTTTTGGATAACCTTCAATTCGACTTTTAGTTTTTGGAGTATCCTTTTTGTTTCAAGCGATGTCAGTGATAAACTCATTCTCCTCGATGAGCGGGATGATATTTTGACGTATTCGTGGACAGGTGATGTGTGGATGGGTAGGCTGTGGACATGCGATGTGTGGACGGTGATGTGGGGATGGTGTTTATGTGAGCTGGTGGTGTATGAAACGGTGATGTGTGGATGGGTGTCGCGTGGATGGGTGAGGTTGCATCATGGGAGTTTTGTCCACTTGTGTTGTCAACTGGTCAAGAGTTCTTTACGGGTCTTCAATGTGTTGCTCAACTCCACAAACATGTCTTCCACAGTCTTCCCGTCCACAACTTTGTCGAAAGCATCCACGTACACATATCCCTTGTCCACAAGTCGTCCATCCTCAAACTCTCAATCGACACCTCCTTTGTCCACATACTTAGACTATGAACAACTTCATAAGTCTATGTTTTGTTGTATCAAGAACTACTTCATCAGTATTAAGTTGTTTTGAGAAATGTTGTTCTAGGTGATTATTTGTTGTTCTTCTCTTTTAAAGGAACTAAATTAGTGTAGTTTTGAGAAATTAGTTGAGTTTTGAGAAATTAGTTGTGTTTTGACTAGATAGAAAAACATGAGGAAGAAGATGAAGTGTGTGCTAGTAACAGTACGTACACGCATCATCCGTCCACCCCCGTCCACGCATCACCCGTCCACACATCACCCATTACCCCTTCCACGTTTCTCGTCCACGCATCATCCATCCACACATGAGCCATCTACGCATCATTCACTAAGGGTAAAATTGTCCATAATTTATCTCTAGCCCACAATAAAGTGCTTCTCATGTAAAAAGTGGCTTTGAGTGTAAAGAAAAGTTAAAAAGTGGTTTTGGATGTAATCAACTCTTAGCTTTTTCGTGATCTGTCTTTGCTGATTTATACAAGATTAAAATCTTTAGATGAGGCACACTAATTGTGAAAATAGTCACATTGTCATCTCGACATTGCTACCAAGTCTTCATGACTAGGACAACCGGATAAAAGCCTCTTCACAAACTCATCACCTAGGTACTTCATCGACATAAGACTCAGTTTTTTTAGGGAGGGGAAAGAAATTGTGGAAGAGTCGTTGACTAGAGTTGCGTTACTTAGTTTCAAGGTCACAAAACTTCTACATCCCCCCACTATATAAGCTCATAGGAAATGTGACTGCACTAGAGAAGTATCAATCTCGATAATCAGCTCATGCACACAATATTTATCTGCAGCTCTAATCCAGACTCAAATATCTCTAGTACCACATATCCGACCAAGTTTGAAATGCAAAGTCTCTAAAACTGGAGACACATGCAGAAACAAAGACCTATCTACAAACCTTGAAAATCTTCCATACCAAGGGTTTAGATAGCTATCATCGTATATTATCATTTCTGATGATGTGTCTTCGGCATAGGCAAATGAAACATTGGCTTAGAGCACCCAATTTAAAAAAAAAATTATATTAGAAAAAGTCCCTAAATTTATATTAAAAAAATTAACAAATTTTACTAAATTGTTTAGGGCATTTTTAATCGCAGGACTGTCCTTACCCACTGCAGCCGAGCAAATGAAGAAGGAACAAGTGAAACACAGAGCATGTACGAGACAAGAAAAAAACTGGATGGTTAGGTGATGAGTCTATGCTAGATCTGAAGCAAGACAGAATCTGAGAAAAATATAAATATAAAGTTTTATATTTAAAGGGTAAATATGCACTTGAAAACATTACAACTTATCAAATAAGCTCTTTTTCCTAAAATAACTTAAAACTCAGACAACATATTTTGTGTGTTTTACTGGACAATCGGTCGAGACAAGTATATGTGTTCTTTTTAGAAGCAAGCTTTTATAGTTGATAAAATTAAAAAAAAAAAAACATATGAGTGCGAGAAGTATCCTCAATCAAACATGACTTATGTTTTCTTGTAACTGCAATCAAACATGAATTCGCATGTTGTTGAAGCTCTGGAAGAAAATGCCAACTCCTTTAACATCTCAAGTTCCGTAATACCACATTCTTCAGACAATATTATTGCAGTCTTTAGGTGACTAGCATTTTTCAACATGTAAATCGCAAGATCTCTCTCTCCCGGTACTCCTGAGTATGCCGACCAGTTAAAATTTTGTAGACTCGACAACATGCATGCAGGAACAGTACTTGGTGGATTCCACGCGATCGTACCACAATAGTAATGATCCTGAGATCATGCAAAGAGATTAGATTAAAACCGTAATGTTGATTTTGACCCAAAAGAAAAAACACTAATTGACAAAGAAACTTACGATCATTTCATAAAGTTCAAGTACTCGCAGGTTAGGAGAATCTTTGAGAAGCCTGACTAGTAGATTCGACGTACAGTCTTTGCATCTACATAGCTTCAAATGCTCAAGCTGGCTGAATACACTTCCTTCTTCATACAGAACCTGGACACAAAATGAAAATTATAAACAGAGGAGATTTTTAAAATGAGTTGATAAATGAAAACTTAATTATATTACCTCTGAGCATATTTCAAGACGCTTGACAGATGTGATTGATCCAATAAGACTCTTGATATTAGGGAACTCAACATCTATATATGCCTGGGTCAGGTTAGGCATATGCTCAACCAAACAGTAGTGATTGTTACTACTATGATCCCTAAGTTTGAAATACTTCAAAGAAGTAGTTTTTATCACAAGCCCATCAATACCATAATCAAAGGGTATATAGAGTGATAAACTCTGCAACGATGGGACAATGATAGTGAAGTTTCTTGTATTGCCATCCTCCCATATATCCACCGTTAGTTCTTCAAGAATAGGGCAATTAGATAGAAGTCGTTGAAGAGATTCTTCATTGAAGAATGCCACTTGTTGAAGTTGCAAAGTCTTCAGAAAGGGAAGACAAACCATAGGAGGAACATCCAAGAGAATGCAATCACCGAGTTTCAAAATCACAAGTGAGTTGCAGGTATACAAGTTACTAGGCAATATGTTCAGCTTCTGAGGATAAGAAGAATAAGAGATATCCAGCTCATGTACGTTCCTAGAAATGGCAGTTGCAACGATCCATTTGATAAATTGAGGTTGAAAATGTGGATTACTTAGCTTGAGACGCAAGCTTTCAATAGCATGGGCTTTATGTAGAGGCAGACTTCGGACAAGGAAACACCGTAGCCTCTTGCGTTCAGACTCTGAGTAGTGTTGATCATCATACTCAAGTTTTGGCAACCACATCCAAAGATGCTCCCATCGTTTTGATAAAATGCTAGTGGACACAGCTTCCTTTGTTGGAAGAAATGTCAACACCTTCACTAGCAGTTCATCAGGCAACCTGCTAATCTTGTCCATATCTCTCAGAGGTAAGCACCAAACAAAACCAGAGGAACAAACAAGAAAGAGGAGAGAAACTCAGACAAAACGCTGGAAATGCTAGGATTAGCAAAAATGTATGAGGATGAGTCTTTTCAACTATATTTTCATCATATATATACACACAGCTACAAAAATGTAAAGAATATAAATGATGACTCTTCAAGAGATTTCTAACAACGTTTCATAGTTATTCCCTTAATATTTTGGTCAAATTGTTTGAATTCTTCTGATGGTCTTCCTTACCTTTTGTGAAATCAAATGAATGTAGAACTAGTTTCATCCACTCCTGATTTTCTAGACATGAAATTAACTTGGTCGTTTTTGTAGCTAAACGTTGTAATCAGATGTTGCATCTAGAGACATTGCATCAAAACGTTATTTGGTCTTATTGTTATCCGTTGTATAGAGGTGTTACATCTAGAAATTGTGCATCTAAATATTATTTGACTTTATTGTTATCTTTTAGACTTTACACCCATATATGACAACTAGTTGCTAATTTTCGTTTTGAGTTTTAAAATAGATTAAAATATAACATACTGAGAGAAAAAAAATGAAAATATGATTTTTATTTTAAGATGACTAAATAATTATTACATTTAAATAGATATATTTCAAATTACATAAGTATCACAATCATATATGTGTGTCTGTATAAGAACACAATTTGTACACTATCATATTTATGTATATATTAATTTCTTGATGTTAACCAAAAACATATTTTGATAATTTCAATAAGAATATTTTTTTTGGTTTTGTTTTGGCAAAATAGAAAAAGTGAGAATCTTTGCAATAGGTTCCAACAAAGGCGAACATTGACCAAAGTCGCATAAGTGTCCTTTTTTTAATAAAAGTTTTAACTTTAAGATTGGAAGATAATTTTATTTTTTTTGTTTTCAAGTTGTTTTTATGAAAGTCTAATATAACATTTTGTGCATATCATAATCTCAGTGGTATCATCTACATCTTTATAACGAATACAAAGGAGAACTGATGGAGCTAACCGAGTAGGAACTGAGTGCAAATGCAACATCCTATTTCCTTTACCTAACATAGTAACTTCATAAGTCGAACACAAGTTTGCATGTCTTTGAAACTATTGATAAAGAAGCTAGGACCTCGACCATCTGGTGCATTTCTTCCTCGAACTTGGATTCATTAGGAGTTATTTTCACCGTCCTCAAACACAGTGAATTCAGGAGATAACTCATCATATCATTATCTATTTCTCTCCCTAAGTATCCTCTCCACTCTATCGTTGCAAGACTGGACAACATACTATCCCGAACAGAGCTCGGCGCGTCCCAACTATCCACTGGACGGATCCACCAGCTAGAATGTTTCTAAGACCGGAGTAAAAAGAAAGAAAATACGATATATTAATGAGAACCAAAACTAAAAGAACATAAAATTTGACCAAAGTGGGAGAATCTGCATTACATTAAAAAGCTTGAGAACTCGTAGCTTATGGGAAAATTTGAGCATGTGTGCAACTACCGGTCCTGAAGGGAAGCCATGGAAAAATGTGCTTTTGGCTCTTCTTGACGTTAAGTAAGGTTTCGGCGGTATATTAAACAAAGTCTCGTGTAGCTCGGGTTGTTTATGGCTTACAAGTATCCGAGAGGTCAAAGGTTCGGTTCTCTCTAGCTGAAAATTTATATAATATAGTTTATATATTTATAAATATTAACTATTTTTTAACAATTAAATTTTTAGTACATTTTATTTGCAAATCAAATTATCTGAAAAAATCATATTACTCGAATAAATTTTTATCTAGAATTTTTAAAATCATCTGAATTATCTGATTTTTTTAGGGCAAATCTCTCAAATAGACATTTTTGAAGTTTTTGTCACAAAAAGAGCACTCAAGAAAAAAATGACCAAAATATATCTTTTTATTTTGAAAATTTTACTATTTTAAATTTTTTATTTAATTATAAACCTCACTTCCAAAACCTAACCCCATAACTCTAAACTCTAAGTTTAGATCAATTAACTCAAAGGGTATAAATATATATTTACACTCTTTAATAAAGTTTATTTTGGTCATTTTTTTCTTTGAGTGCTATTTTGGATAAAAAAAATTTTAAGGTCTATTTTGATTTATCTCTATTTTTTATCAAGAATCTAAAATATTTTTAATATTGATGTAACCATGGCCGAGCCAGCTGATCATCAAACAAAGGACAAACCAGGATGGAAGAAAGGCGAGCATATTGAGCTAACACCGGCTGATGTGAGTGTGATTGAGCTAAAACGAGCTGGTGAGACTGAGGAAGAGCTGAAACAGAGTGTGGACGAGCTTAAACCAGCTGAAGAGAGTGTGCATGAGCTGAAACCAGTTGAAGTAAGTGCGACTGAGCTGAATGAGCTGGATGAGTTAAGTGGCATTACCTTAGAGCTGAATGAGCTGAGTGAGCTGAACTTGGAGTTGAACCAGCTGAGTGACACTACACAAGGACGAGCTGAGCTGAATGAGAGTGACACTGAAGCTGCCATAGACCTAGCTCGACAAGTAATTTTTGGCCAAAAAAAGAAGAAGATGGATCAGATTTGTTTCTCTTAGCCCAAAAGAAGTTCAAACCTAAAGTTAAGGATCCATTATCTCTTTCTGATGGATCAGCCACGAAATTCAAGTCCAAGGAACCAATTGGATGTGTTTTGGATCAAGTTGCCCAAGAAAAACTATTGCAGCCCATGGAAAGTTCATAACAAATTCATTATGAGTTTGTTTCTTACCAAATTCGACCAAGCCTTTCGTCAAATTTTTTCTGATCCATTTCACAAAGAAAATATCAGAAAGAAGTCAAGGAATTAGTCTTGGTCGTGGCTTACCAAGAGTTCTTCAAAGACAAGTCAAAATTCAACATCTCGGTTCTACAAAATTCTTTGGTCTTAGTCTTTGTTCCTAGTTTCTATGTTTCTTATTTTCTGCACTTTGTCTCTTCATTTCTACATTCTTGTAGCCTATATGTGGACGTTGCACGACCAATATGTAATTCATTCACCTTTTTATCAAAATTCTTTCTAAATCTGTGAATCACTTGTTTATCCATGAACATTGATTGCTAGGAGTTCATTCTCTGCAAGCAAAACTTGTCTTTGATCACAAACAAAGTTTATTCTTTTGATCTTAGACACATCTACACAAGATTTGATCAGTTCATAGATCATTTATGAAGATCATCCAATCATTTTATCCAACATCATCAAAATCAACCTAGATCTCTCTCAAAACCATCAGATCTTCCTTCAAAAGAATCAGGGACAAAAGGATATCCTCTCCAAGGATTCATCAAATATTTAATCTAAAATTCTCTGATTTTAACCTTAATTAACCGAAAATTAGAATCGAACCAGAATCAAATTGTACGTAAATTATTATGGTTATTAGTAGGTTTTCGATTTTGTTACTTCAAACGAATTGAAATAACTAACCGAATTTTCAAAATATTTGAATGAATCCAATTTTGTTACTTAAACCAAATCAAAATAATCAGACTGAAATAGTCGAACCAAATTTTCTAAATAATCAAACGAAACTTACATCTCTAAAATTGAAAAACCAAAACAAATTGATATCTGAAATGCTCAAGTTAGTCTAAATGGAGCTTATCTAGGTACAACCACAAAGGAGTTCTTTATACGAAGCCGGTAGCGGCCATTGTTTTGATAACGGGGCTTGTTCTTCTCATCCATTTTCTTAGAGCACCATTAATAGGAGTTCTTAGTAGAGTTCTTAAGGGGTGGGGTCCACTAAAAACCAAAAACTAATTTCCTAAACACCCTAAATAAGAGCCGTTTTTTACTTGTTTCTTACACTGTTCGCGGGTCCACTGACACGTGGCAACCTGTGATTGATTTTTTTTATTTTTTTTTAAAAAAAATTAGAAAAAAAAAAATAAAAAATCTATATGGGTTTTAGGGTCAATGGTGCTCTTATTTCTAAATTTAGCTTGCTTCAGTTCTCAACTGATTAAAATAATTCAACCGTACATAGAGATGACGTAGCAGGAATATGCATATGAAAAGAAAACCCAGTACTTTTCCATGAAAGGAAACTGAAAAAATAATGCAGTGAGAAAAATTAATGAAAACCATAAATGAACTTTAGTTCCTCAATCTCAACACAAACAAGAGTACAGAAATATGAACACAAAAAATTTCTGCTGGTTTGTGCCTTCAACAAAATCATTTATTCAAACAAAGTCCAACAAAATTAAAACAAACAAAAATCATTTTCTAATTATTCCATCCTTTGTAGTAGTAAAAAAAGGAACTTTCCCAAATCATTTTTGTGTAAATAAGGGACTCTCAGTAATCATCCTTCTTTTAGCCTGAGAGAGCTGCGTTCATAGCACTGTGAACTTCGACACCAATCTGTGCTTCTGCTTTCTCAAGATCTGTTGTGGCAGAAGCAAGTTTCTGTGTGAACTCAGCTAAACCCTTTTGGACTTGGCTTGCGTCGATGTTCTCAAGCGGCACCGCCTCAACAGCGATAATATCAGCCACGGAATTTGCGTGGAGAAATGCAAATCCACTGCTCACAAAGTATTTCTTTATGTCAGTGCCTTCGTGAACGGACATGATACCGGGTTTCAGCTCAGCGATCGTTGGAACGTGTCCAGGCAAAACACCCATTTGTCCTGTTGTTGCAGGAATGATGACCATATCGACCTTGAAGTGTACAAAAGATAATAAACCAATAAGCTTTGAGTTATGGGTATATACATACACAAGAAAAGAAATGATATTTTGAAGCAATCGAAGAGTCAGAAAGTAAGTCTGGGACGATAAGATCTTTCAATTCATATTGTAAATGAAGAGATACCACAGTGAATGCACTGCCACCACCAAAAGCATACTGATATTCATCTGTAAACGAATAAGACTATGAGATTCTATATAGTATACGATACATTTAACAGATTACTACTTGCCATAGAGATGAAAACTCATGAAATTAAAGGTAAACCGACATTCAGTCTACATGCATACCACATCATATAACAATAGAAGAGAAAGATATACATTCACAAACCAATCAACAATAAGCACTCAGATTTTGTCAATGTCACAGTCAAAACATTATTTGCCAATACCATTGTATTAAAAAAACAGAACAAGACTATGATCATTTGGTATGAAGATAAGTAACAAAACTCTTTTTTAAGAGTTTACAATGCAAATTTCCTATTTTAATGGACTGATCAACAGAGAATTTAAAGGCAGTGGATTAATCAACTACTCTAAACTTTTCAGCAGTGACTCCAAACAAGTAGAAAGAACCTAACAAGCAACAGTCATAACACATGGTTAACCTGACTACTTAGAGAGATTCTTAATCACTGACAAGTGAAGCTTTTATGTTCTTGTTCTTTGCAAATCTTACATTACTAACAAAGACATACATGAACTAAAAGATTATTAGGCCATGATTAATCTTGGTCTCTTAAGATGGGGTTTTTAATGTAAAATTTGTCTTTTTTTTTCTTTACACTTTTCGGCTAAGCAAAGTCTCTTATGTCTCCTTAAGAGACAGTTCTTACGTTTCCTTACTTAAAAATTAAGAAACCTCTCTTAGAAAAACTAAGAACCCCATCCTAAGAAACCAGGGTTAATCATGCTCTTACCATTCAAACTCAAAAATCAGCCCTTGGTGCCAGTTTCAGCTTTAGCCATCAAAACCCTAAACTTTAGAGCCGTCAGATCTAACCAAAATCAAAAGTCTTCAGACCTAATTAACCACATTCTCATACCTTATCATCAAATCAAACAAGAAGCCACACACAATCCAACGTAACCATACACACAATCATACATCAAAATGCGAACCTCTTTCCCGGAAAGCTCAGATGCGTAAGGGAGGACAAAATTGACGGTGAGCTTCGTGGGAATCGAAGACGCAGTCGAAGGACGAGGTTTCATGTAGGCAGAAGGAGTCTGCGGCGGGTCCATGTTCGGTGCGACTTTCTTCCATGACTCGATGAAAGTCGAATCGATCGTCGATGGAACTTCCGTTGAAAAGGCACGAGTAGTCGCCGATTTGGAGGATGCGGCGGTGACAGATCGGGAGAGGAGGCGAGAAGCTTGTCTGAACATGGCGGCGATTTGGTGGTGAAATAAGACGCAGATGAGAGAGGGAGAGTCTCGATAGGGAACTCTTAAAAATGATGTAACTCTCAAGTGTTCTCGGACTCTGATGTTCACGCTCACTTGTGGCGCGTGTGTAGCATTTTATATTCGGTTTAGGTCCAGAAAACTTGGAAAGGCCTTGTCTTAAGAACATGTTAAGGCCCATTTAACTAATCATCTTACAATACTAAAAGTTGGTATGAGTTCCATTTAGCTTATCCACATCAGCAAATAAAATTAACCAATAAAAAAATTTGATTTTACCAAGTCACCATTGCTGAGATAGAATGGACTTTTGTGTGGGTTATATTATAATTATCGTTCGGTCCACTCTAGCCCATGTCAATTAATCATGTTTCGTTTCAAGCGTATAATACTCAACAGTTGAAGGATCTCAGATCTAGATATATATGGTTCTAACTGAAGAAAATTAGCTCAAAATTTTGAGAGAGTAAAGTCTCTGGATCTGATTCCTACATAACCATGGTGATCTTAAGCATTTGATTGTTGTCTCATGCAACTTAGTTATCGTGACTCACTAAAAGAAAAACTTTGACTACTTGGTATCCTTAATTTTGTGGAGTAGCACCATGTTTGCTGTTTTATTGCTTACTTTTATTTTCACATTATTTTGTAGGTTCAAAATATATTTTTCTTATCGCAATTATATCTAGGTAAAGAGAGTTAAACTAACATCATGTTGTGTTTCCAATACAGGTAGTGAGATCTTCAAGGAGAAGAAGTATCATGATGATGTGAGACATTACCCTGAAGCGATCAAAAGAAATCCAAAAGACCTAAGAGAAAGGCCATTTCTAATCATTTTATGTGCTTCAGTGTTGGGACCTCAGTGTTGTGTTGTGTACAAAGACTTATGCATTTGATTTTAAAATTAATTTGTTTGCTTTTTTTTGTATTTCATGTAGGCATACGACAACCGAGCTGCATATCGAGAACTAAAGAGATGTGAAGATAACAATCAAGACAATACTCGACGTAAGCAATGATGTTGATCCGATAGAAGTCAAGGGAGATCGAAGCAAGTCTGTGTTGTTTAATACAAGCAGGGTAGCTAAAGGCCTTAGGAATCTTGATGGGATGTATGACAAAAAAAAATTGAGAGATATAGAGCAGTGTGGTTGGAATTTCTTTGTTATACACCGTGTCATTGTGATTTTACAGTGAACGTGGAGCAACTCAGTGGAGGACGAGAGCATTAACTCCGTTTGGCTTTAAATAGAGCACGTGGAGCAACTCACTTTGGATTAACAGATCAGTTCCAGAGCAGCAAAGGAGATGACAAAATTTAACTCATAATAGGCAAGTGAAAATAAAACACATTTCCCAGTGCCTGATTCATTCCACATTGTAGTTAAGAGTGATAGGTCTAAGTTTGACTAAAACACTATTGGAACTATGAATTCTGATAACATTATCTAACGTAAAATAGGTGAAACATTGAAGTTCTTGATGCGAACCACTAAAGCAAATGTTCCAATACAATGAAACCAAAACAAAGTTTAACACAAATCAACAAAAAACTCAGCAACACAAAGGAAAGGATAATTATTTACCATATGTCATTAAAAATAGTTTTCTCTCTTACCACGTGTCATTTTTTGCTTTTTCATTATTGAAAAGACAAAAACAAGTTGAATGATAAGCTTACTTTTGTTCTACGATAATGTAAATATAAAATGAAAAATTTACCGATGATCAAATGTAAAATCATGGATGTTCATGAGAAAGCACTCGAGGGAATATTTTCTTAAGAAGATCAACTTTAGGATATAACATTTCCAATCATTTGAATTATTTAGAGTAAAGCTCAACACATGATTTCGAGGTAAACCTTCGTTTACAACTCAGAATATTATCATTAAACGCAACTAAGAACAATTTCTTGGGTCATTTTCTGAACTGTCTATGTTTTATGAACTCGATTTTAAAATTTTAGAAAACTAATAAAAAAATAATTTATTACAAAAAATGCAAAAAATAAGCTATGTGCAACATTCAAAAAACAAATATTAGAACATGTATCTCCTCTTTTATTATATCCTACACATTAGATAATTTATAAACACAAGAAGATGCTACAATATTTAATATTTACACAACAAAATCATTAGTAAAAAAAATGTTGAACCACTTTTTTTCTGCGAACCACATCATTAATAAAATTTAAATAGAAATTATATGCGCATAGTGCGGAAAACTATCTAGTCTATATAATTAGGGACTTCTCTCTCCATTGAGAGTGTCTATATCAGCAACTATTTTTCAAGTAAGACCCACTAATTTTAATTATTCGTATTAGAAATCTAAAGACTAATCTATTTCAAATTTAAACAAATCGATTCCCATTTCTCCTACCCATTGCATATAAAGCCCAACTGTGATAAGTTCACCTCATCAAAACTATATTAAACGTAAACCTATAACTCTTGAGCTTCCTTTCAAATACTTAATGCACAGCCCATATATTCATTCAAACAACCCATTCAAATCACCAACTCTTTGTCTTCTTCATATGGCTTCCCGAGTCGGTGTGATTGTTGCCATTAAATTTCAAAGCAATCAGAACTACGTCGGTGTACTCTCAGTAACCGTCCAACTTCAAAGCGTCACACCATTAGCGTAGGTAATCAGTCTTGTCTGTCCACATTCAATTCTTTCTCTTTCCCCTCCAATTTTTCATAATCGTCTCATAACCAAAAAGATACGACTATAAATTTGTGGAGGCCCCATAAGAGATAACCTCATTTCATACCCTCAATCTTAATTTCCCTTCCCTTTACTAATCCGATGTAGTGAAATGTATGATGGTGATGTTCTCACTGCCATTAACGCCACATTAGATGATCTTCGTCTTGGCTGGTCTTAGGAGATTATAGGGTGACTCCTCCACCATTGAGATTAGCTCAATATCAAGAATAATGGAGGATTCATGGGCATCACCCTCCTGCTTCTGAATGAGAAGGTAACGCTATTTCAATTTAGAAATCCACTTTCACAACACGCCTGGTATGCGATTCTCTCTTGAACCGTAAGTCCAATACTCTTTAACTTATGTTTTGGATTTATTTTATAAACGTCGAGTAATAAATAATCAAACTCGAACAATATCTAAGTTTTAATCAATATTTCTTTACTTTTAAATTATAATTCACACAATAAGCTTGGTTTATCAGGTATGGAGTTGAGTTGGGTGTTGACGAAGGACATGACAATGTTATGTTTGTTGTCTTCGACAACGAAATCACGTAACTCACCATAAAAGATGTAGCCACACTAACTCTTGAAGAGGTGAGCATTCGGGAAAAAACTCAAATCATGTTGTGTCACTCATATGGTAACTTACGATTTCATTAACAAACAAATCTGTCTACTAGATAATGACGGTGACGGGTACAAATAGCTAAGTTGTCTTGGGGATCTTGCTGGCAAGCAGTATCTTTTCTAGATTCGTGTCATGCTACAATTTCACTCCAAATCACCGGATCTTGACAGTCCCTGCAACCACTATAGATAAGATTCTTGAGACTTAGTCAGGGTGAAAAATCATTGTAACTGGAAAAAAAAAAAACCAACATGTTAACCTTTGTTTCATGGTGAAAGCAGCTACAACTCTCCACAGTTGGAACACCAATCTGGAAAATTACCACCTTATGAGAACAACCCAGATGATGAGCCTGCAAATTTGATGGAAGTCTATCTACCAACACCTCCAAAATTTGCTGACAAAGAGAAGAGCCGCAAGCTCCCGTATGAGTGATATTCGCAAGTCCAACAATCGGTTATTCCCACTTAGTTTTAGTTTCTTACTATACAAGACTCTTACTAAGCTCATACTATTTCCTAAGTTTCTTTATTTTCGTTCTTTATTTCCTCCAAAACATCCACTGAGAGCATAGTTACTAAGATGTTAATAATGGGAACGTGGGCTATTTGCAACGTGAAAAAGAAAACCAAGTTCGTTGAGTTAGGCATAAATACATCAAAGCTCATACATAGAATATAAGCAACTTATTGTATCAGTTTTAGTTTTTCTAACTCAAAATGTATTTATGTGGAACGTGAATCCAAATAAAATTTAGATGAGTACATCCACATACCGGCAATGGGTTGTAATGTAAAAGCTTAATATACTAATACAACAACAAACAATTTCCTTCTCTGCTGATCCCAACACCAACATCTCCGATTCTTCATCATTGCATATGAAAAATTTGGAAAGCCAAGAAAAGTCAAGAAGAACATAAATAAGAAAAAGAATCGAAACAATGTTATCTACTACATAAGTCTGAACACAAAACCCGCGCAAGCGCGGGGCCAAGTTACTAGTCAATCGAATAGGGTGGGCATTTGAGTTAAATTACGAGTTCAGTTCGGTTTGGTTTATTTGGATCTAAGAAAACTTTAACTAAAGTCAATCCATATTAATTTGGTTTAGTTTGTGTTTGATTCGGTTTAGTTTAGTTTATCTTTGTTGAATTCAATTGAGTTACTTTTAGTTTTGTTCTAGTTTGCTTACAAACTATAATTTATAAAGCATAAAAAAATTATTATTTGAAAATAATTTTTTTCTTTCATATTTAAATGTAAATTCAGCTGTCACAATAAAAATATAGAAGACGCAATGCAATAATTTATATTTTTATTTTCAAACCTAATATAAATATCATATGTAAACATCTCGGTTTGATGTTAATGTATGAGATACATATTATTTTATTTTATTTTAGTTATTTTTCTTCTATTCATTTATAAGTAAAATACATAAAATTATGTTTAGTTGCTTAAGTTTTTTTTTTGTCAGCTATCCATTTGGTTAAACCAAGTGTTGATCAGATGAAACGATCCTCAGGAGAACACTTCGTTTTTTTAGATTAAATGATTAGATATCTTAAATCTTAATATTATTAATATTTAGTTATCTAATTAAAAACAATTAGTTTTCTCAGTTTGGTTTAGTTTAAAACGAAAAATAATCATTTTGATTGATAAAATCTTGAACCAAATAGTTTAGACATATATTTTAGTTGCGTTTGGTTTGGCTTAGGTCAATTTGGGTTTGACTAGGTCGATTCAATTCGGGTCTTTCGTTTTTTTTGTCCGGTAATAGAAGTAGCAAAAGAGTTGCAAAGTTTCAAACTTTCTTCCAAATTTTAATTTATCAACCATCTTTGATCAGGTGAACAGAATTTGGGTATAGCTTCAATTTTAGTTTAGTATGACAAATATGTACGGGCCCCAATAAATTCTTATATGTTTCTATTCGGGTTCGTTAAAAATATCAGAAACCAACTAATATCTGAAAATTACGAATCTGGCTTGGTTTAGATTTTTGGATAATTTTGACTACTCAAACAAAACTAATGGGTAATTTAAAGTTATAAATATATTCAAAAATAAATAACTAGTAACTCAAATAGTTTTATATAGTTAGATAAAAAGTATTAGGTAGTTCATAATTTTGAATAAATTTTGGTTGTAACTATATTTTAAAATCTTATTATGTAAAAATTTAAATATAAATAATATTTTTAACTATAAGGATTGTATTCCGAATATTGAGATATCTAGTTTTTATTATCAGATAAAATAGTTAGATATAATCTAAACTAGATTCTGCATTGAATAACTAGAGAAAGAGCAGCTGGCATAAAATCTACTACATCTCACAATTTCAATATTCAACAAATCATCGCTAATCGATAACTAGACGCCTGATACATAACTAGTCACTAAATAGAACCTTGACGGTAATAAAATATTAATTAATTATATATAAATAATTTATATAAAATAATTTAATTTTTAGCTTTAATTATAAAATTATTTTGATAAATTACCAAAATATACAAAGTAAGAAAACTAGAAAAATATATAAATTTGTAATATCATAGTTAATATAACAAATTTAGACTAACTAAAGTCAATTTAACCAATTTTTACTGGTTTATACTAGTTTAAATCGATTATAATCGTATAAATTATTCAATAGACTCTCACTTTCTTTATTTGATTTCAAGCGAGAGGCCATTGGCGAACCTACGGGAGTGTTCTTATCTGTTTGAGATCATGGAGTGTCTCGTGTCGCTTCTTTCAGATCATTTGGGTCTAACAACGGTCCCAAGAACGTCTCCGTTAAACACCGCCTCTTGTCGAGTTACGCGTGTTCAAAGGTCAGAACTCACAAGGAACACACCAGATAAACGCACATAAACCACTGATAGCCAATGCTGCACAATCCCTTTCGAGTCCAGAACAAACCAAAAAAACATGATATAATAAACTTGTTTTCCTGTGAAAACTTGACATTTTATTTTGAAATTCATTCCTACTACAGACATTTTCAAAATCTATATAAGTCAAACCAAACCTTTATTAGACCTAAAGTCAGTGTTTTATCAATATCCCACACCCAAAGCCGACTGGACAATCCCCATAGGCTACAAAGAACCTATCTGGCACCAAAACTTGCACATATCTCACAAATAATCAAATCATACCACGGAAACCGAATCAATAATTCAGACAGCCACTAAGTGAAAATATCAAGAAAAACAAATTAAGAAAGAGTTTGTAGTAATCATATCAATATCACCAGACACCACCACCAATTTTTAACTAAGGGTAGCTTAAGATAACTGACTACAATAAGAGGATAATATTATAATATTACACGGCAAAACCAAACATTTATATAAGCCCAGAGGATTTATGGACCAAGAATCTCCTCAGGGTACTTAGTAGGTACATGTCTCTCTGGTATTATCATTACCTGTTGCTGCGCAAGCCAGAAAGGCATGTACCTTACAAGCACCCCGAAGCCACCAGATTGTTTGGAGCCGTGATAGCATGATACCAAGCTGCTGAATTTGCAAATATGGTTTACAAACCCGTTTGCATTCAACTTTTGCATGTGTCTATCTTCAGCCATTGTGAGGAACTTTTGGGTTTTGTGAGCCTTGGTTAGGAGGTTGAGATTGCTGTGGGCCTGAAAGGTTTAGAGGCTGGGTGTAGTGTGAGAAAGGCTGCGAGTAGAGTGAATTCGGGAGACCCTGCGCGACAAGTCATTAGCATCTTTTGACAGGAAACATGTGTACCAAAGGTTAAGATGGTCAAAACAAACTAGAAAGGCCTCAATTGTTTGTATGAGTTGGTCTTAATGTTTAGTGTGAATTCTCTCTAAATGAACACACAACCTTCGCCATCTTTAGAAACCTTTTTTTGGTGATTGTCATTGTTAATGCAGACGAACGATCAAGGATTAGGATTACGGACAAACCTGAGACTGAAGATTAGGATTGTTCACACCAAAAGGATTTTGTTGTCCATCATCCTGGGATGAGTCGATAAATCCAGCTTGGGTGAAAAGACCTTGTGCCCCATGTGCCATATACTCCTGTGTACGCAATAGAAGACTCGGACGAAGATTTAAGAATAAAAAAAAGACTGTGTTAAAAGGAAAAGCTAGGTGTGAAACACACCTGAGACATGAAATCATTACTCCCACTGAAGCGAGAATAACCGCCTTGAGAATTCTGGTTCATAAAGTTTCCAGGAAATGCTCCATGGGCTCCTTGTGTGGTGGCATAATCAACCGCATATCCTCCCTGTGAGGCATACCAAAAAAATCATATACAATTATAGCCCAGAACTCGAGAGCCGATATTAGAAACGTTAAAAAGCTAGTAGTAATCCGTATCCTAGATTCAGAAAGTACTAACTTTGCAGCACCTAGCTATAGATCTGGCCCAATAAAAGCTTATCCGACAATCCTATATCCATAGTATTACATGTCTAATCACTAAAGCAGGCACAAGAGAAACTACACCTGTGTAGAATAGTCGCCCATGTTGTAAGGAACATGAGATCCCTGGCTCTTGAAATCATCACCCAAGAAATCCTGGTGGTATTGGCAAAAAGGAGATTAAACAACAGACAAAAAGTAGAATAAACTACGATAGAATCACAAAGCAACATTAAACGAGAAGACAACCTGAGAAATGCCGCCCATAAATCCATCCCTGAACGCTTGGCTACCCTGAAAAGGCAACCAACTATCATGTGATGATTTAAAGTAAACCAAAAACAATCGAGCTCTAATGCTTCAGAAACTAGTTAAAAGGTTTAAAAAAGTTGAAAGAGATGCTGGCGACATTTACATATCCAGGTTGGGATAGCGGACCACCAGGTGAAGGCTGGCTATTTGGACTATCAAGGGGAAAGTTCACACTAGGGCCAATAGTTCCAACATTATGTTGGTTGGCTTGTTGGTGTGGAAGGTGGCCCCCAACTGAACTTCCACGACCAGCACCAACAGGTCCACGAGTTGGAATAGCGTATGGCTGAGATGGAGGACCACCAGGAAACGGTGAAAATGGTACCCTAGGCATTGGGAAGCCAGCTGGGTGTAATCTCGCACCACTAGGTGGGCCAGAAGGCATATAAGAACCACCAGCTGAATCCATAGAAGAAAAGGTTTAAACATGAGGATCCACACTAGGTGGGGCCAGAAGGCATTATAACAACAACCAGCTGAATCAATCAAATGACAAAAGCACAGAAGATAAAAAAAGGGTACTGAACATTTACTTACCCCTTCCACGGCTGCCTCTTCTGTCAGCATTGGGATTATCATTTCCAATAATGCCAGCCCCACCACCATAAAATGGTCTCCGATCATTATACATCTAAAAAGAAGTAGGAGAGTTGATTAACGTTCATATTTGTATCCTTGTAATCTACGTTATGGGCAACGATGTCTATCTGGTACCTTTCTTGGTTTTTGAAATTGTATCATGCTCTGCTTTAAATTATTAAGAGGTCCCTCAACTAAGCACTCATGTTCCTGTCGATACAAGTAAAACAAACAAAATGATCAAGTTTGACTAAAAGGATAACATGCCAAAGGCTCAAAAGAATGAATGTAACAACTCCACTCCTGGGTGGCAACAGAAGGTGGAGATAAAGAACCAGTAAAAGACCTCACTTCTGCTTCAAAAATAGGTGTACCTTGTAATGTGTCAGCAAGCCATTCCACAGAGGCTGTTTACTAAGAACCTTCGGGTTTCCAAGGATAACAATTCCATAACGAGCACGTGTCAGTGCAACATTGAGCCTCCGTGGATCATTAAGGAATCCAATGCCCTGAAAACCATAAAACCAGCCGTTAAATGTCAAATCCTACATGTTTCTCAGAAGCAATGTACCACAGAACCCACAAACCTGATGCTCGTTACTTCTCACGCAGGACAATATGATGTAATCCTTTTCTCTTCCTTGAAAAGAATCAACACTGGCAACCTGTAAATTTGAGAGATTGTTAAATAAGAGACGGGATCAAATTAAACCATTTAAAACCGACTCTGACAATTCTACCTCAATTTCCTTGTAAAGTTGTTGTCGGAGAGAACCATTTCTTGCCATGTAATTAACAATATATGCCCTCTGTCCCTCGTATGGAGTTATCACTCCAATCTGGTAACAACGAGCATAATTTGATAACGTTAATAGATGCCAGAATAATTTACTAGACATGGTAAACAATCCTATTATACTCACCTGACTGGGGACAACTCCACTCTTTAAGAAAGCGGTCACAAGTTTCTCCACATTAGCAGCCTCGGTTCTATTTAGGTATGATGTTCCACTAGCACTGATCTCCTCTTGCCCCAGCTGTAAATTGAAAGACAAGACAAATGGAAGAAATTTACTTTAAATGGGTTGTTGACGGCGGGGTCCATGCCCATGGTTCTAGTAGACCATGTTTTTAAACGTTTTAAACTAATCCCAATGAAAAATTCATACCTGGACATAGAAAAACATGGGCCGATTAGGCACGGGCCAGGGGAAATCAATCCCTGTGGTTTGCCTTTCAATAACCGTGACTCCATTCTGTAGTGTTCCTTCATAGAAGCTATTGGATGGAAACTCGGACAAAGCTGGATGCATACGATATTGAACCTGAAATCAAGAAAATGACAACATTTAGTCGTCAGAGAGACGTAAAGAAACTGTGAATGGGAAATAGACGACATTAACTTCTGCAGTCTCACAACTTTCATCTTCAAAAACAAATATATATTACAAAAACAAAATTTCATTTCAAGAGGTACCTCTGCTACGTTAGAGCAAACGACTAAAGTAGTACCTGTAATCTAATTGGTTTAATGCCAAGAAGCACAAGCCGTTCAAAGAGAGACTGTGCCAAGCCAGCACGAGCTGCTTTCTTGCACATAATTACGGGGCCAAGCTGACAATGATCACCAACAAGAACAACCTAGTGCAAGAAAATTCTGTAAGCAATCGACTAATAATAAACCGCAACAAGTCAGCACTTGAGAATTTTAATACCTGTTTTACCCCGAGGACCAAAGGAATAAGGCACTCAGGTTCTGTCGATTGAGTAGACTCATCAATAAGGACCTATCAGAGAGGGAAGGCATATCAGCTTCCACAGAACTAGAGATGCTAAAAACTAAGTAAGTAATCTTAACCTGTCTAAATCTAAAATTTGACAGCCGAAGATCCGCAGCACCAACACATGTAGAGCAAATGACATCAGCACTCTGGGTTATCTCGCGTTCTGTTGCTCTTTTCAAATTTTTGTATTTCTTTTCATCACTGCTCGACAGCTCACCTAGTGACATTCATAACGAAAAAGCAAAGACAGGTACAAGTTATGTTCACTTAAACACTTCAACAAATCAATTACTTACAAATAACTGGCAATAAAGGCAAAGGAAGATTATAAAATGTCAATTACAGATAACAAGTTAAAAATGCAGGACCTTGTTCATCTTTCAACTGCTGTAGCTTATGCAGCTCACTCTTCTCAGAAGTGTCAAGATGTCGTACCTGCAAGGAACCATTCATATGAATAATCAATCCCCAAAAAGAGAAAGATGAAGGGGGCAGACCGAATTAGAGAGCATGCCACCATGTGAACTAACCTGGTAATGAAGGGTCAAATGCTCTACAGGAGAACTTACAGCTTCCCTTGACTTCGCACAAAGGCGAACAACCTGACATCAGAGAAGGAAAAGGTTAACAAGGAAGCAATATAATTTTACAAGAATATTTCAGCCTCTTAAACAGAACTGGATGGTGGCAACTTCCCAAAATGAATAATAAACAAGAGTATCCGGTGTCTTATGAAAATTAAAATTAAACACAAGACGGTGGGTAAGGGGGGTCCAAATGTTTACCTTCAAACCAGTAGCACTAATTTTTTCTGCTAGTTGGTCGACCGCAACATTACTTGGGGCACAAACGAGAACCTGTCAGACAATTGTTTTAAATCTCTGGTAGTCAACTCAGAAAAAGCATCCTGAAAGATCAATAATCAGCTTTACCTGTCCCTGTCCCTGTTTTGCCATGTGATACACAATTGCAGCAGAAGTCACAGTTTTGCCTGTACCAGGTGGACCTTGGATCAAACTGATGGGCTTCTGAAGGACACTCTTCACCGCATTAATCTGAACAAGGATACGATATAAGCTGTCAGAAATGTGTTATGCATATTCATAATATAATTTCTCACTGTGTTAACAACGCACATGAGATCGAAACGATGCTGGAGGTTCCTAGAAGTCAGTTACGACAAACATTCTTTGTGAACATAATAAGCTGATTACCTGAGATGCATTCAGTTCTGGAAGACCAGGTACCCCAAAACGTCGAGGAAGTGTGTTCCGGACCATCTGGGCCTCAACTTCATGTCCCAATAGCTGATGGTAAATATAACTTCAAAAAATAGAAACGGTGTAATTCAAGGGTTAACCAACGTGCAGTTACAAAGGGGCACACACAAAGAAGGAACTAGGCTATCAGTTGAGTGACATACCCACTCACACTTGTTTCATCTACAGCAAAATTCTTCATTGCTCCCTGCATTCGATCAAAGCTTGTACTTTTCCAAACAAAATCAACACAGAATCCATGGTTCACGTCAATTGGAACTCCCTACACACAAGTAAGGTTGAACCGTAAACATATTTCTACAAGTGGATGTCAAAAGCAAGGCTAACAATTGATTTAAACTCACCTGATTAGCTCGGAGTTCAAGAGCAACCTCCTCTTGTGCAGTTAGCTTGACCTATAAAGTTATAAAAATATTGGTAAGGACTTAAACGCTCTCACTTACAGGTTCCACCCTGCTAACAGAATTATCGTTGTAATGAAACCAAAACCAGGAAAGAGGTATACCACATGTCCAACTGATTGCCAAGCTGGATGAGCAGCATCTCCTGAGTAGCGCAGACGTAGCTCATCACCCGGTACCAATCGCAATTCATTTTCCTCCTGTCACAAATGCTTAAAATCAGACAATGTTTTAATCGTCATAATAACCACTAGGTTTCAACCACCTTTGGGAAGACGAAGTATGCAACGCGCTTCTTGTTAAGACCAATATCCCACCGAACTGTGAGGTTTTCCTTGCTCTGAGACTCTTTCATCATCTACAGAAGAATCAAAATGATAAGCACCAACAAGACAAGTATAGAAGGGGCATGGAAAATAATCCTACAAAAACTAATAACACACCTTGTCATAATCTGCTTCGAGTTTAATAAGAGGAGCAAACACGTTTTGATACTGCAAACGGAAAACCACCAAAAAGGTTAAGTATACCAGCATAATACTAACAGTGGCATGACAAATTGATTAACTGCTTCTCTTGAGCATAGCTTATTTTTATTCCATAAAAAAAGCTGAGAAAACGTATACCTGATATGCATCTTCATACTTAGGTTGAACAGGCTGAGGTTCATCGTCTACGCCAGGTTTTTCAAGGTCTTCAAGGGTAGCATCCGGATTTGTCTTCCATAATTCCTCTATCTTGTTTATTTGCTGTGCACTAATTTGGCGTGCCCTCAGCTGCTCCTGCTCATATGGGACCTGCAATAAAAGAATTAACAATAGCTTTAATCGCAACCTCTTTTAAAAGAAAAAAAAAAAAAAAAAGATAGAAACTAACCTTAACAAGCCAGGGGAGGAAACACCTATCGTCAATCAAGGGACACCATTGACTTAGGTCCCAGTTCATATCCTTCAGGGCATTCACATTCAAACAAGGATCTCTACAGAGAAGGACGACAACACTATCTGTCGTTGCCGAGATAAAACCGAGAAGAAAGACGTTCCGACACCCACAGTTGTAGCATTCGAGAATAGTTTCCCCTAAGGGACTGTCTCTATGGAGACAAACTTCCTTGTGTTTTGCTCGAACCTTAAGAACAACCAACAAAAAGGCAATCCATTTAGAATCTTAAGAGGTGTGTAGCAAACAAACGAAACCAGATACACGAAACTACAACACTTTGGCAGACAACTAACCAGGTGATTCACGATATGCGAGCCCGAGGTGTTACCCCTTGAATTACAGAACCACTTCCTACATGACGCCACATTACACCTAACAACGCAAGCTGGGTTCGAGATACCACAATACTTACACGCGTGCTCCGTGAAATCATTCTTACCATAATCAAAACCATCATCATCACCAGTCTCCTCGAAGTTCAAATTCCCCACACCCGCGGCCAAAGCATCCGCCTGGCTGCCACTACTAACACCACCACGTCCCGCTTTCGCAGAAAGGGAAGAAGGCGAAGAGGCCTCTGAATGATGATCCGCGGCAGGTGCCCCTCCAACGCCGCGATCGGAAGGCTCGACGACGGAGATGGAATCAGACGGCGTCGGCCATGCGTTCGGTGATCGAAACTCTGGGAAATCGAACTCCGAATCGCCTTGGGAATTGAATTCAAGAAAGGTGTACGCGTCGACGGCCGTGTCAGGCTGAGATGCCGTATCGAAGAGATCGCTCTGTTGAGAATCCATGGGAATCGCGGGGAGAAATGAAGCTCCCTAGGGTTACGATCTTGTCGCTCTACGATAGACTTGTTTCTTCTGCGATTGTTTTTCTTTTGGTTAAGTAGGGTTAGGGTTATGCGCTAGTGAAAAACGAATGTGCGTGTCGAAGAAGAACAAAGGGGGCGCGTGTGAACAAATTAATATAGCATGCGTCTATTTTTTTACACGCGCTATACTCTAAAGGTATGGGCTTCCTGGACGTGATGTTGGGCCCTTTCCACCACCTGAGGTGGAAATTATTGTTTACTTTAAAAATGGGGTCAACGAGCTATTTCCCCACGAGAACTATCATATAGCATCAGATCCCCACCAAACTATGACCTAGTGTCAAATCTCCATGATTTGAAAGTTATGAACTTATTTCTCCATGAATTAACAACTTCGAATGTATTTCTCCCCGAACCAATACTTCGAAACTTAATTACCCATAGACCATGGTTTTAGTTAGTTTATTATTAACCAAATAGTTTAAACCGGCTAAACCAAACCAAAATTCATTTTAAACAATTTTTATTAAAGAATATTGTTTTTCTTCTTGTTGAAATTTTAAAATATAGTTTTTTTTTAATTAAAAAAATCTTTCCTATTTTATAAAAATTATTTACGTTTTAAAAAAAATTAAAATAAAAATTAAATTAAGATTTTATGTTTACAGAATTTAATAAAATTAGAATGAACAAATTTGAAAGTAAAAGTATATGTCAAAATCTATGTTTTGTTGAATTTTGATGTCAATCAAATTTTCAACAAAATTAGATTTGTTGACATATGTTTTTATCAAAATTTGATTTTTTTTTCTTTCAAATTTCCAAAAACACAAATTTAACAAGGTTATTGTTCATTGTGATTTTATTAAAATTTATAAAAATAAAAATTTGATGTAATTTTTTTCTTTTAAATTTCAGAAAACACAAAAATATAAACCTAAAATTTCTTTGAAGTTAAAAAAAAACTATATTTTGAAATTTAAACAAGAAGGAAACAATATTCTTTAATAAAAATTGTTTAAAATGAATTTTGTTTTGATTTAGCCGGTTTAAACTATTTGGTTAATAATAAACCAATTAAAACCATGGTCTATGGGTAATTAAGTTTCGAAGTATCAGTTCGGGGAGAAATACATTCGACATTGTTAATTTGTGGAGAAATAAGTTCATAACTTTCAAATCATGGAGATTTGACACTAGGTCATAGTTTGGTGGGGATCTGATGTTATATGATAGTTCTCGTGGAGAAATAGCTCGTCGACCCTTAAAAATGTTGCGGAGTTAGATGATGGGCATAGGCCTGGGCAATAAACCCGAAATCCGACAACCCGAACCAAACCCGGTCCGATAAAACTGATATGGGTCGTGATGCGTCCCGGTTCGAGCACCGACCTGCTTGGATCATGGACATGGCCCAAGATGGCGATCTTGTCAACCAGCTCAACCAAACCGAGGTTTACCCATCTGACCGAGACGTGTACACTGACCGAGACGTGTACACTGACCAAGCCGTGTACACTAACCGAGCTGTGTACAGAATCGACACGCGTGTATCCGGAAATGACTTAAGGTTGGAACCACGACCTAATGACCGAATTGATCAACCTTCAGCCATTCTTTTCGAACCATTCGAAAATCTAAGACCAATGGTCAAGCCAGAAGCTAACTTGTAAAAGGAAGGATTTACTAAGTGAAAGCAACGATCAATTAACCTTGAAGATATCATGGAAAGCAGTAATGATATATGTTCATTGTTTGACTCATATCTTCCAAACCACGAGTCTTATACGCATGAAATCACTTGGAGAATGTTCTCAACTCAATTCTGGAGCTCCTTGAAGAAGAATCAGATCAAACAGATTTCAGATGTGGGAGTTATGCCATTTACAAACCATGTTATCTTCAGTTCTCGCGAATTTAGACATGTGCGCATTCAGGTGAGCTGGACCGACACTACCTTAGAGCTGGATGAGCTAATTGACACTATCTTGGATGAGCTGAATACTCAATTGAGTTTTATGCTGACATTATCCTAGACGAGCTGATCTGGATTGACACTCATTTGGACAAGTTGAGCGAGCTAGTTCAATCTTCCGAGTTGGTTCGACCACCCGAGAAGATACAATCAGCCAACTCCCTTTCTGATGAACCAAGCCAATCTATTCAAGGTTCTAAGTCATTTCCATGGGCAAAAACTATCAGAAAGTATAAGGAAAACATGCTTGAAGAATGAACTTGTTTTGGACTGCATTTGGGCTGAAATGTGGATCTAAGCATTTCTATGGTTTACAACTTTGCCCAAGAAGTAAACAAGATATTCCTTGGAATATTTTCGACCAAGCAGTCAAAGGAGAGTCCCAATACAAGTCAAAACCGTGTGGAAGACCAGATCTAGTCTTTGTTTTCAGTTAACACATTTATGTAGTCAAGTCTTTATTTTCGGTCTTTTATGCCTTGTTTTTAGCACATTCTTCTTTGGATCTCTACAACTTGTAATCCTATAAATATGGCGTAAGAGACACAAAATAAATCATTGAGTTTTTCCATTTTATTTGAGTTTATCTCTTAGTTCTTTGTTCAGAACACTTCTTAGTTTCTTGGTGAGGTTATCTCCAAGTTTCGAACCTTCTTTTGTTGGACCGGTGCGTCACATCCGGCAACGATCGAAGTCTGGTAGTATCATTTGGCCTTCTGTAACCCTTTGTGTCACCATTCATTCCACCAGTTCTCCCTTTGGCGAGTTCATATCCCATTAGTCTGATTGAGTGATCATGTCCGAATCTAGGACGTATCAAGGGGTATTAGAGTCACTCAATCGGTATCATCTATCCATTCTTCTCATCTTCCATTTAAATTTCTTCAAACACTTCTTCTACTTTCTATCTTGAATCTGGGCCCCTTATTACCATCCACTATATTAAAAAAAAAAAAAAGATCGAAAAAAGAAAAGATCGAAAAAAGAAAAGTTTCAAAGATTTAGAAAAGTTTGATTTGTGGTTTGGTGGTGGAATGGAAAGTCTGTTGGCCCAGGAGAAATTCGACCTTTGAGGAGGTTAAAGCAGATTTCCAAATCCAAATTTTCTTATCTTTCCATCTCATTTCATTGTTTGTTTCCTTGGAAAACCCACGGGAAACTTGGATTGTCTTTCTTAGAACTTTGAGAAGAAAATTTTGAGTGACCATCTAAATTCCGAGTGAAACACTTGAGTTAGGGAGATTAAACACCTCAGAGAGTGAGGATTTTTATCTGCTAACCTTGTGTTGAGAATTTTCAGGATAAAGATGTTTGGTCTTCTCAAGGAGAGTAGCAAAGAGAATTTCCAACGACATGCTTACTTTAAATCTTCATCTCAAAATTCTTTGAATATTTTTGATGAGTTTATTATTGTCCAGGAAAGGCCAACCCTAAGAAGGCTTTACAGTCAGTCTGAAGTCCAAGAGTTTTGTGACAACCTTGTGGAGGGAGTGGTGAAAGCACTCAAGAACGTCAGCAAGAGCCACAAGAAGAGCACATCCACACGTGCACCTGTAGTTGAGCCATCAATATTCATCAGTGAAACACCCAAAGATAAATCTGAAAACCACCTTAAAGATCTAAAAGATTATTCAAATTCTTTACCCATCTATGATGAATATGATGAAGAGCTGAATGGAGGTTTGATCACTTGTGAGGATGAATGTGATCTTCCTTCTCTGGAATCTGATTTTATGAATGATAATGAACTTGCTATTGTAGAACTAATTGTTTCACAACCGGAGCATCCGAGTAGTCTTGTTTTGTTTCCACAAGTTTTTGAGGAAGAGCCACTGGACTATCAACATCAAGGACCACGTCTTGATACTAGAAAACCCTTGGATGATGATCTAGGTCCTATCTTTGATGAGGAGGACGAACCTGGTCCAGTCTTTGATGAAGAAGCAACAAGCATCACATCCACATCTCATGCCCCTTTGTCTCCTGATCTTCAAAAGCACTGTGAGAACTCTGGTTTGTTTAATTCCCTGTCTAACATGTTTGTCAAGATCAGTTCTCATGATGTGACTCATTTTGGTCTAAACAAGATGAAAGAATTTTGTGTTTCAAAATCTGTTTTTGAAAACATGATTAATTCTTTAAAAAAAATTAAACCTGATGAAATTCTTGATCAACCACGTTTTCAAATGGCATCACTTCTGGAAATATTTTGAGCTTTGATCATTTCTTGGAACATAACATAGGTTTTCATCCTTTTGAAAAGTCATTTGATCTTGATTTGCATAAAACTGATTTTTGTGCTAAAATCTTTTGATTCGTTTGTTTTCAAAAGAAATGGCTTTGATCTGAGTTCTTCTATACATGCACTGATCACTGATGATTTTTTTGCATCCTCTTATGCCTTGGACGAAATTTTGATTAAGAAGTTGCTGGAACAGAAATCACTTGAAACTGAAACTGATTTTTGTGATTATGTTTTGCAGCCCGATCTTGTGTGTTCTAAAACTGATAAAACTTGGCATTTTCTGAGATCATTTCGTGAAAATTGTATTGTTTTGAGCATTGATGATATCTTGGTTTACAACACTTTCTTTGAAAAACGCCGTGAACTTTTGATCAATGATTCTCAATCTGAACTTACTCTTTTGTGTTCTGATTTTGAGAAAGATTGGCATGTTTCAAAAATGATTCATATTGTTGCATGCATTGACACCATTATGGTCTATAATGTTTACTTTGATGTGCATCATGGAAGGCTGAAATGTGTGCTACTTGTTCTTGGAAAAGAGATCTTGATTTTTTTATTTGAATAAGTACTTGTCTTGCACATATGATCCTGGTCATTTAGTGTCTGTTTTGAGAGTCCAAGAAAGACAGTTTCAGCCTCTGAGAAATGAGAGCATTGAACATGCCCAACAGCCTGAGATTTGGAGACATTGTTGTCCAAACCGACTACCTTGGAGATGCCAGCGACATAGGTTCAGTCCAAGGAGAGTATATCAACATTAAGAAGGTCTTTTGTCGTGAATCTAATTTTCCTAGAAGTTCAACTCATCAAGGATTCACTGAGGCTTGGAATCACCTGAAAAGCTTCACGGAAGAAGGAGTTATGAATTTTCCAAACAGGAGGTTCTCCCGTCAATCTATCCGCGAGTACCAGAATTCTAAAGGAGATTCAGGCACAAGAAAGAAGCGGCCTGAGCCAAAGCCGATCGTAGGATTCAAGATGAATCTCTCATCCTTCCAGAATGATCGAAACTAGGAGAAATGGCCATGGAATTATGAAGATATGATCCATCCACCAAAACCGGCCAGACCAAAGACAATACAGTTTTCATCACTTAGCCAAGCACCCGGAGGTAATTCTAAAACTTCTAAATTTATTTGTGCTGATGAATCTGTTAAGTGTCATAGAAGGAATCTGTTAAGTGTCATAGCAGGAATCAGGTTACCTTTGACGTGCCCATGGAGCTTGAGTGTTTTCTTCCTTCTTTTCATTTTGGTGAATTGAAAAAAAACCCAACAAAAGAGGCAGCAAAGAGTTCACCACAAGAAAAACAGTTGGAGCTGGTGATCCTCAATGAACCAAAGATGATTCCTCAGTCAACCTCCTGTCAAAACCAAAAGCACTGTAAGGATCATGGGTTGATTGTCTCTTTTCTTCATGAGAACGATTTTAATTCGAGAGTTTCTAAGCGAAAACACATCTTTACTTGGTTGAAAAACGTTTTTCTTAAACATTTTCATGAATTATTTTCATTAAGATGTACTTTGAAAGAGATTTGGTGTAGGAAAGAGCATGAACCAAAATTGCTTAGATGAGAGAATCATTTTGATTTCGTTCATGATGAGAATTTTCGAAATTAGCACTGTCTCATTCTTTTCCTAACATTTTCACAGCTGTGCCTAATTTTAAAATTAGTAAACCAACTTTTGGCGATCAATTTACTTACTTGATCCTTGCCCACTTGCTTGATGATTATCCTATAGATCCTGTTTTTGAATTCTTACGGATAGAGAAACCATTTGATTATTTCTTTCACAGATTTGATATTGTTTCTCTAGTTGTTTTGAAAGTGCAGAATATAAAAGATCAGCTTCAGATGGAAGCAAGCAGAGGAGGACGACACCACACTTGTGTTTGTGGAACAAGGAACTAGAAATACTTGAGGGAAATAAGTTCAAAACTCCAAAGAAGTTTCTCTCCAAAATTTTCCTTCATTGAATTTTACACGATTTTAAAATTCTTTTTTTGTCTAATTCATTGTCTTTTGTTTTAGGTAAAATGGATTTGAGGTCAAATCCTTTTGAGGAGGGAGGGAATGATGCGCCCCGGTTTGAGCACCGACCTGCTTGGATCATGGACACGGTCCAAGATGTCGATCTTGTTAACCAGCTCAACCAAACCAAGGTTTACCCATCGTACCGAGATGTGTACACTGACCAAGCCATGTACACTGACCGAGACGTGTACACTGACCAAGCCGTGTACACTGACCAAGACGTGTACACTGACCAATCCGTATACACTAACCGAGCTGTGTACAGAATCGACCCGCGTGCATCCAGAAATGACCTAAGGTTGGAACCACGACCTAATGACCGAATTGATCAACATTCAGCCATTCTTTCTGAACCATTCGAAAATCTAAGACCAATGGTCAAGCTAGAAGCTAACTTGGAAAAGGAAGGATTTACTAAGTGGAAGCAACAATCAATTAACCTTGAAGATATCATGGAAAGCAGTAATGATATATGTTCATTGTTTGACTCATATCTTCCAAACCACGAGGCTTCTATGCATGAAATCACTTGGAGAATGTTCTAAACTCAATTATGGAGCTCCTTGAAGAAGAATCAGATCAAACAGAGTTCAAATGTGGGAGTTATGTCATTTACAAACCAGGTGATCTTTAGTTCTTGCGAATTCAGACATGTGCGCATTCAGGTGAGTTGGACCGACACTGCCTTAGAGTTGGATGAGCTAATTTACACTATCTTGGATGAGCTGAATACTCAAGTGAGTTGGAATGACACTATCCTAGGCGAGCTGATCTGGATTGACACTCATTTGGACGAGCTGAGCGAGCTAGTTCGATCTTTTGAGCTGGTTCGACCACCCGAGAAGATACAATCAGTCAACTCCCTTTCTGATGAACCAAGCCAATCTATTCAAGGTTCTAAGTCATGTCCATGAGACAAAACTATAAGAAAGTCTAAGGGAAACATGCTTGTTTTGGACTGCATTTGGGCTGAAATGTGGAGTCAAACGAGAGTCCCAATACAAGTCAAAACCGTGTGGAAGACCAGATCTAGTCTGTGTTTTCAGTCAACACATTTATGTAGTCAAGTTTTTGTTATCGGTCTTCTATGCCTTGTTTTTAGCACATTTTTCTTTGGATCTCTACAACTTGTAATCGTATAAATATGGCCTAAGAGGCTTAAAATAAATCATTGAGTTTTTCCTTTTTATTTGAGTTTATCTCTTAGTCATTTGTTCAGAACACTTCTTGGTTTCTTGGTGAGGTTATCTCCAAGTTTCGAACCTTCTTTTGTTGGACCGGTGCGTCACATCCGACAACGATCGAAGTCTGGTAGTATCATTGGGCCTTCCGCAACCCTTTGTGTCACCATTCATTCCACCATTTCTCCCTTTGGCGAATTCATATCCCCTTAGTCCGATTGAGTGATCTTGTTCGAATCTAGAACGTATCAGGTCGGATTTGGTTCTTCTAAATAAACCGATCGGACCATGTTTTCTTGGTAGAATGGGTGTCGGGTCGGGTAAATACCCTAGATCCAAATGGTTACACCCGAAACCCGGAAATTATCAACCATTATCCTAATCCCTTTCCATTTCTTTCGATTACACAGCAACCACCACCGAGATTCTATGCGAAAGCCTCTACCAAACCTTTCTAAAATCTCACCCCCACCCCGGTAATCTTGTTTCCTTTATCGTTTCCTTAATCCAATATTCAAATATTCTCACTGATTCCCATCGTCGATTCGATTTTTGAAACCCTACATAATAGTTCATATAAATGTCTACGCGGTTCCTCAAAGTTGATAACCAAAACCACCTCTTTATTCAGAAAATAATCGAACTAAGGTACTCAATTTTCTCTTGAGTTGTCTATAAAACCGCTTTGTTTTTTTTTAATTTCGGTTCCATGTAGGTTCTTTTGATTACTCTCAAGTAATCGACACTTTTAGCTTCTTTTGCTTTAGATTATATCATCGTTTAATCTTATGTTGACTTTGGTTGAATGTTCTTAAGATGTAACATATGAGAGTGATGCGTGAGATGAGTTACATTTATGTTTGTCCGATTCTTTGATATAGTGATCATGTGTACCATATGATGTTTTAATCTATTGTTGGTTGTGATCATGTGTCTTACCGATTCTAAAGCATGTTCTTCTTCTCTTGCAGATGGAATCCTCATGTTCTAAAAACCAACAGACTGAAGAGCCCATGGATGTGCAATTTAAAGACCAAGAGAACAATGCTGATGAAAATGGATCATCATCTCAGGCGAGTAAGGTGAGGAAGTTGGTTGTGTCACGGTCTGTCTGGAAAAATTACAGCAGAACCAAAGAGAGTCGGGACAAATGCATCTGTCACCATTGCCAAAAGATCTTCTCATGTGCATCCAAGTCAGACACTTCTAACCTGAAGAAACATCTGCAAATATGCAAAGAGAACCAATCATGATTAACTAGTCAGAAAAAGAACCAACAGCAGCTTGGTAGTGAAGGAAGACTGAAGGCATCTAAAGTTTCTGAGACGGTTTTCAAAGAAGCATGAAACGAGCTGGTGGTGTTAGCAGAATTACCACTTTCTTTCATTGAAAGTACTGCTTTTAAACACTTCTGCCAAAAGGTACAACCTTGCAAAACATTGCCTTTTATTTATTTTTTTGTATTCACCAACGTTAATTACCCTTTAATCTCTTACATTGCAAGGTCAACCTCTTCAAGCCTCACTCAAGAAGAACTTTGACTAGCAACCTTGTGGAGATGTTTGTGAAAAAGAAAGCAACATTGAAGAACTTGCTCATCACCAGTAAACAAAGAGTTTCACTTACCACTGATATTTGGGTATCTCAAGTCACATGTAATTTTTTTCTTTTGAACAAAACTCGTCAATACAATTCATAGTTCAACTACTGACATATACTTATACAAACTGTTCATGGTTTTCGTGGCTCGTAGGTGCAAGTTATATGGTTGTCACTGCACATTTCATTGACGATCAGTGGCAGCTAAAGAAGTTAATCATTGGCTTCAAATATGTCATGGATCACAAAGGTGAGACAATCTCTAATGTCCTTTTAGAGTGTTTAGCTAACTGGGGACTTGAGAGGCTGTTTTGCATCACAGTAGATAATGCAACTGCCAATACATCTGCTATTAAGAGGTTCCATAGGGTCTTTAGCTCAATTTCTCCTGATGATTTGGTCTTAGATGAATTTCTTTTTACACATGAGGTGTGCTGATCATATTATAAACTTAATTGCTAAGGAGGGCTTGAGTGATTTAAGCGAGAATGTGTTAGCTATCAGGAATGCTGTTCAATATGTGAGGTCTTCTACCAGTATGTTAAATGCTTTGATCAAAGAGTCACCACTGGTAAGATGACTCGTGGTAGCTTACCTCTGGATATAAAGACTAGGTGGAATTCAAATTTTCTTATGCTATCTAGAGCATTACAATTTAAGGTAGCATTTGATAGGATGGAAGCAGAAGATAGGTTGTACAATGACTACTTTCTTGAAGTAGATAATGGGGCTAAGCGGTGTGGACCACCTGCTGCTTGGGATTGGAATGCTGTTGAGAAGCTTATTAGGTTTTTGGTCATATTTTACAATAGCACTTTGGTTGTCTCTGCCTCATCTAAGGTCAATGCATACAAATGCTATAGTGAGATAGTGACAATAGAGAGAAATCTAACTGGTTTAGCTAGTAGCATAGACTCTGAGTTGTAGTTGAGGGAATCAGATATGTTGCAAAAGTGTTTAAAGTATTGGGATGGTATCGAAGGTTTCAACAAGATGTTGATCTTAGCGACCATATTAGACCCTAGGTAGAAGATGCATTTCGTAAAGCTCTGTTTTGAGAAGTTGTATGGGAAAGACAGCGTGGAGGCTAAGGAAATGGCAGAATCGGTCATTGTTCTTCTCACATCTATGTTCAAGGAGTACAATCTGCATTTCAAAGGATCTTCTGTTCAAGCAACACAACCAACCAAAGCCTCTAACGTCCCTGGTACAAAGTCTCAGGAAGAAGCAGTGGAAATAATGGAACTCGTGGTTGAGGATTTTGGCTATGAAAGGATGGATGCTATGTACAAGGAACTTGTTGCTGAAAAAGGTGAAGATACATGGGATGAAGTTGAAATTTACTTGAAGGAAGCAATTGAAACTCCAAAGCTCTTACTGGGAACCGAGTTTGAAATTCTGTCGTGGTGGAAGGTGCACATACTGAAGTATCCCGTTCTTGCAGAAATGGCGAGAGATCTCCTTGCTATGCAAGTGTCATCAGTGGCCTCAGAAAGTGTTTTTAGCACAAGTGGCAGGATATTAGAACCTTATCGAAGCTGCTTAACTCACTACATGATAGAGGTTCTTATATGTAGTGAGCAATGACTGCAAGCTGACATCAAGCTTAATGAAACCATCATCACAAATGAGCAGATCATAGTTGATGTTGAGGAGCTTGATAAGCTTGAGAAAGGCATGAATTCCTTTGCCTATTTTCTGTATATTGCTCATTTAACTGACTCGTTTGCTTAAGTTATATATTGGTCATTTAACTGAATTTGTTTATCTTTTTTATCAGAGTTTGAAGCTCACAACCTTGAAGATTGATGTATGGATTCTGAAGGTTGAAGGCTGAAGGTTGAAGTCTGAAAGAGTTTATTTTCATTTCATTGAATAATGCTGCTTTATGGTGATCTTTGTTTTGTTTTTCATTTCAATAATGGTGATCTTTGTATGACTTCTATTTAATAAAGTTTTAACGTTGCTTTTACCTTTGTGTCTGATTATGAGCTTTAGTCTAGTTGTATTTTAAAGTTGATTGTGTCTTTCTTTTGTATACAGAGGTGAAACTTGAATGTATATTGAGCTGATGATCAAGTCTTTTAGCTACTACTAATTTCATTGTTCACTTGAATATGTACAGTCTTTTAGTACATTTTCAGAACCGGAACATGGAAAAGAACCGAAACCCGGACAAGAACCGAAATCTGGAATTATAGCGGGTTTACTCGGATTTTTATGGTGTTACCAAAACCGAACCGAACCCGACTAAACCCGAACCGAGACCGACCCAAATTTTTAAAATATCCGAATGGGGCTATTTTTGTAAACCCGAAAATCCGAAACCCGATTGGACCCGAACCGACACCCGATTGGGACCCCGAATGCCCAGGCCTAGATGGGCCTAAACCAGTATAATTGCTAAACTTTTGAAAATATATTCCTATCATTTAAGAGATGTTGTAATGATCTTAAGGCTCGTGCATATGAATATCAAAGTTAACCAATGTTTTAAAAACCAGACTGGACCATCCAGTCGAGCCGGTCCAACCATAACTTGTGTCAAGTCCGATTCTGTTAAAAATTCGGATTTGAAAAACCTCGGTAAAACCGGTGACCCAGTTCAACTGCAAAATCTAATTTAAAAAAGTCAAGATATAGTTAATGTTTTTCAATTATTATTAAAACTTAATATTTTATCATCAATGTTTAACGATCACTTTTAATTTATTTTCTTTTTAATTCCATTTTCCTAATAAAAAAGTAAATTTTTTCAAATCTCATATACTATTTTTATTTTGTTATATTCATAAAATTTGAGACTTTGACCGTAAAACTAAATAAATATAATAATTTGAAAAATCAATCATCATATTTTTATCAATTATAATTTATAATATTCACTTATTTATTATATGTATAGTTAGATTTATCTTTCTTATTTATTTTTATAGTTAATAAAAGAACCTAAGAATGCATCATATTAAGAATTATTTTTAAAATTCTAACTAGTTAACCAATAGCTATACCGAAATCCGATCTAATCTTCAAAATAATGAAGTTAACTATTATTTTATTCATACTTGTGATTTTGAATACTAATACCTTTTAGTGATCACTTATACACCAACTAAATTATTAATATGATATATCAACGAATACGATGATCGTTGTGTATTATGGTTGACAGTTCTTTAGAACCAAAACTTTCCTGTATTTCCCTCTTTTACGCCAGTATTTATATATACCAAAACAAATCAAGAACCAAATTCAATGCAGCTTTAAACCATACAAAAAAATAGGTAAATTACAAAAATAGAGAAAAACTAAAAACAACCAGACGTACGTATAAGGAAATAAAAACCATCCATTTACGTAGCCTCTACTTGGTAACCTCCTAAGCCATGAAATAGTCGCAAAGCCTTTTCTTCTTCTTCTTCGTTTCTAATTGCTTTCGACGAAGATCTATCGTAGAGAAGTCTACCTCGTAGACCACTCTCTCAAATTTAATTCCCTATATTCTCGTTACCGACGTCAAGCATGCGTCTCTCTCGTAGTGTTACACCTTTCGTTCTCCTTTTTTTCCTCTTCGTTGTTGCACCAGCCGTATCCGCTGGTGTAGCTATCTTGAGAACCGATTATTACCAAAAAACGTGCCCTGATTTCAACAAAATCGTGCGTGAAGCCGTTATAGCCAAGCAAGGTCAACAGCCGACAACTGCGGCCGGGACACTCCGTCTCTTCTTTCACGATTGTTTCCTTGAAGGCTGTGACGCGTCTGTTTTGATAGCGACCAACTCGTTTAACAAAGCGGAACGTGACGATGATCTCAACGACTCACTCCCGGGAGATGCTTTTGACATTGTCAATCGCATCAAGACAGCTCTCGAGCTGTCTTGTCCCGGTGTTGTGTCCTGCGCTGATATCTTAGCGCAGGCTACACGTGACCTTGTCACGATGGTAGGAGGACCTTACTTCGACGTAAAGCTTGGTCGTAAAGACGGACTCGAATCTAAAGCCCATAAAGTACGAGGAAATGTCCCCATGCCTAACCAGACGGTCCATGATATCCATGGGATGTTCAAGAAAAATGGGTTTAATCTACGTGAGATGGTAGTATTAAGTGGAGCTCACACAATCGGATTTTCTCACTGCAAAGAGTTTAGTGACCGGCTCTACGGATCCAAAGCTGATCCAGAAATCAACCCGCGATTCGCAACCGCTCTTAAAGAACTATGCAAAAACCACACCGTGGACGACACAATCGCGGCGTTTAACGACGTGATGACTCCGGGAAAATTCGACAACATGTACTTTAAGAACCTTAAACGAGGGCTTGGGCTATTAGCTTCCGACCATCTCCTTATTAAAAACAATCACACGAAACCGTTCGTTGATCTTTACGCAACCGACGAGAAAGCATTCTTTGAAGATTTCGCTCGTGCGATGGAGAAAATGGGCACGGTTGGCGTTAAGGGCGATGGAGAAGGAGAAGTGAGGCGTAGGTGCGACCACTTCAACAATCTCAACGTATAAGAACAAAAACCACAAAAATTAATTATATTTCTACTTTTTTTTTGCGGGGAGAAAGGAGGAATTGAGGGGAAGAAAGGTTTCATTGATATATTTATGTTTAAAATATGTATTATAATCATAATTGTGTAACAATTCAAGATTGGGTGTTTATATTTTTTTATGAAAGTTAAAATTGTTATATTTGAAGTGTACAAGTATTAAGCCAAAAAAAAAAGTGTACACGTAAAAAATATGTATTGTTTTTTTTTTGAAACTATTCTTCTAATTTAAAAGAGAGCCAAATAGTACGAACTTAGCTGAGACTTTAGTGTTTGAGGGTTTGACCCTAAGTAAGTGTGTGGGCTTGACCCCAATTAGAAACACACATTACAAGAACATAAAGCAATCGGCGATTGGTGGCGATAGCAGAGAAAAGTGAAAGGATTATGAAGAAAATGAAGCTAGCCAGAGTTAGAGCATGGTGGAGGAGGCAGAAGGATTCACTTCTCTTTTTGGAGCAATCCAGTTTCTAATGATTTTGTCCATTGTTGAGGCGATGGAGTCAGTAGATTTGAAGCAATTAGCATGGATTCTACTGTTCCTCTCACTCCAGAGAGAATAAAGGGTTAGCTGCCAGACCACGAGCCATAGTTTCCAGTGACATTAAGGGAGCTGAAGGGATTGCATGTCGGCGAGAGAGTCGATCCAATATCGAGCTAAGGAGAGATGCAGTCAATGAGCAAATCGACACCATAGATCCCAATTGAAAGAGCAGTTGAAGAAGAGATGATCACGAGATTCAAGTTCCTGATTGCAAAGTACACAAAGCTGATCAATAGATAAGATTCCATGCAAGCAGTCGATCCTTTGTTGGTAGTCAGGTTAAGGTGATGAGCAAAGTAAGAAAGTTGTAAAGATATGTATTGCTCATTGAAGTATCGAACAATTGTAGAGGACCGGCTCAATACCACTGGACAATTTTCAACCTTATAACTTATAATATTTTAATGTTATTAATTTTCTTTAATCTAATTAACTAATTTATTTGTTTCTATTTGAGTTTCAATTAAAGTATTTTATACTATCATAATTTTATAACACTATTTAAATTTAAAGCTAAATATATATATATATATATAAGTTTGGAGTGTTCCTAGGTTACCGTACAGTTTATATATCGAGTATATATTACTACATTTTCTACTCGCGCTACGCATGATTTTTTTGGGGGGGGGGGGTGTCAAACCTCAATTTATAGATTTTTACTCTCCATGAATGAAGAAAGTGTTCCGAGAACATGATAACATAGCCATCTTGGCAAAAAAAAAACAGCTCTTACAAGGAAGCAAATACAACATATAAAGATAGGGGCAAACACCACGCTTAAACAACTAATGACGTAAAGAAGTCCTCTAAACTCAACGACCATCGAGCTGAAAAGTGATACGAAGCTTTGGGAATTAAAGACCACAAACAGAGATATGCATCCCAAGACTGAAACATCAGCAAGTACACAGTTAACAATCTTTAGCATGGCTAAACAACCTTTGATTAGAACTTCAGTATTTGAAGTATCTCTAATCTTTAACATTAAACTCTCTGCACCAAAACCACATAAAGTAGTTAATGAAATTAGGAGAGAAACAAGTTCCATAAAGAATGAACCTGGATAGTAGACGTCCAATATGTTGTCAAATGATATTTATTAGTAGTATTCTAAAGTTCCATCAAAATAAAACAACATTACAGGTTTGTAAACATCGTTTTGTAATTGACTTGAGAAATATATAAATATATCAATATGAGTGAAGTAGCGTATATTTACTATTGATTTATTGATTTTTTTTTGTTTTATGTTGTTATAAAATTTGATTATTAAGAACAAATATTTTTACTTTATTTCAGACTTTTAACGTTGTATCAAATATTTTCACAGTGATATTCTGAGTTAGATCAGGCAATTAATCCAACATATAACCACAGAAAACCAACCTCTGAAAGATGTTCTTCTTGAAGATCATAGCCAGATTTCACTTGCGTCCTAAACATATATTTTTGTAGACAGATCATTCGGATCGACTGTAGATGTATTTTACACAGTTTCTTTTCACATGCAAATCCATTCTCAGTTATGTCCAAAATCGTACATGAAAAACAATAAACTATATATGAATTAGATAAGAGAAGAAAAACAGATAAGTTAGGTTTAAACACAAAACAAAAAGTATTCATTTAGTAAGAAATGAGAATCACCTATGGCAAATTGAAAGTCTCAAAGTGTCGTCGAATAAAAAACTAACACCCCATTGCAATTCTGTCGAGGAAGAAAATGTTCTGTTTTTTTTTCCTTTTGAAGAAATTGTTATGTTTGTTATTTTTGTATGGACAAAAGAGATTAAAATTAGAGAGAGTTACGCATAAAGACACATTATGTCTTTTTTTTACCTATCAAGACACTTTCTATATGTGACACACTTTTTGTGTACGGACACTATTGTTGTGGACGAAAATGATCTCGCTTTTGATTTTTGTTGAAGAAACAAGTATGAGTGTTTGGTTAAGAATGAAAAAAAAGAAACTAAATAGTTACTTATTTATTTGAAGAAGTTGGTTTATCGATTAGTGGGTCTAGTTTAAGCCACTGGATGAGATGCTAATACTATATCCAATGGCTTAAAAAATGATAGTACAAAAACTTAAATTTGTGAGAGTGACTCATCAAGATTTGAGTTTTTTTAAAGATAATAATAGCTTTCTTTTCTTCCTCTTCAACGCACTTAAACCTATTTACGAAGTTTGGTGTGAATCTTTCAAATGTTTTGTTTTTGGTTCTCTCAACTTTTATTCTAACAGTGCTATTGAAGTTTTCTTATATTTTTTATGTCGATATATGTGATGAAGATGAACGATAATTGTATAACTTCGTTCTAAAAAAAGTGTTGACATCAAAGATGTGAGTACGGAAAACGTGGAGAAATCAAAGGTGGACAAGGGATGTGTGTACATAGGATCTGTGGATTGGAGTTTATGGTATGGGAAGTGTGGATAAGAAAGTACGGATAGGGGAGTGTTGTATAATTGTGAATATAATTCTTTGGATGTAAATTGAAAAATTAGTTAAACAAAAACGATCCACGAAAACTACGTCCTTATATCAAATCTATACAAGGTAAGCTGCAAGAGGTAGCGATATTATATACCTAAACATACTAGAGTCGTTAATAAAGTTATAATGAAAATAAAAAGAGGTGGGTGAAGTTGATTCAATGAAAGCATGTGTGTGGTTAGGCGATGGGTGGATAGACGTTGTGTGGTTAAGTTGTGTGTTTTCAGGATATGTGTGGATATGCGATGTGTGGATATGGGAGATGTGGTTAGGCGAGGTGTAGATATCGGGTGAAGAGGTGGAAGGGGGTTACATAGTGGGGATTCAAGATTGGATGACGCAGCCATTTTGTTGTGATCACTCCTTAGCAGGGCATAGTGTTGGATCCCGTATTGACTGGCGATAGGGGATTGAGAACCCACAAAACCGTCCTTCTCCATCTGGACATCCAAGACATCATCTTGGATGAGGCTTATAACCTACAAATGACCAAAGCATTACTAATTGAAATGAATAAAGGATATTGGATTTTGACTTTTAACGAATGTTATGAGTAAATCTATAGCTATTGACATGTTCATATCAGTAATTTCAGAAATACCCTTTCGCCTTATTCATAATTCTGATAAGACTATCTGATGTTTCAGCAGCCAATGCTTCTCGTACTGGTAAATTCATAGCTGTTGCCATCAAAAACAAAATCTATAAACATAAAACCAGAGCAATTAGAATACCAAGAGAGAAAATGATTCAAAACATGAAGACAAGAAATAAAAGAAAAATGGAGTATGGTTCGTTATCGTTGGACCAGAGATCACGCTGGGGGAGGAAAGGGCGCTGACATGAGATTCCGGGGTGGAGTAAAGTGGCGTAGGAGACGTGGTACCAAGAGGAGAAGCTCATGACAGATTGAATTAGAGAGATGACGACTCCAAATCTTCTCGACAAGAACCACTGCGAGTTCGTGTTGTATAAGAGGAAAATCACTGCAGTGAAGGGTCAATCCGGTGCTTCTGGTTGGAGAAGAAGGGCCATCTTCTCGAGGATGATAATCAATTAGGGTTTTCTCTTTATCTGAGAGAAAAAGGACAACGAAATAAATTAGGGTTAGTGATTGTGCTCTTTTTGTAATTAGAAAGATAAAAAGTGTCCTAGGGTGTAATTTTTTTTTAAAAAGTTTAACCAATCACTTTACAACGGGGCCAACTGGGCCTTTCACAATGGTTTCAGACCAATAACGATGATCTTATGTTGTATATTTTATAATTCAATGCTTAAGCTAATTTGGTTATAAGGAAAATCACATATTGTAAAATTCATTTGTTTATAATTTGATAACATAAGAATGGTTTTATAAATTTCATTCTATGCATGGCGTGGATTGTCACCTAGTCTATGCTATTGAAATAAAAACACAATTTAGACTTAATTTTGAGTTATCATGTGACATTACCAAATTTTTACTATTATATCAACTATCGAAAAAACTACCAAACAAATCTACAAATTACATAAAAAGCCAAAATAACCTTCAAATTTTTGTTTAAGCCAATTTAATTTCGAAATTTTAAAAATCTCCATTTTGAACCTTAATTATTGTTGACCAAAACCATTTTAGATATATGAAAAGTCAACATTAAATCGATTCAATGGTTGACTTTTTGTGTATCTATAACAACTTGGTCAATAAAAGTTGAGGTTTTAAATGGAAAATTTTCAAAAGTTAGAGATCAAAATGACTTAAATGAAAGTTTATGTTTTATTTCACTTCAGAAAATATAAATTTTAACGGCTTTCTGTCTTTGAAACCAAAACAAATAATTGTTTTACTTAATTACTTCTTCAAAACATCACTAGGTTAAGTTAATTGTATATATTCTCTTTTAATTAAAATTTTCTGTTTCGTTTTATAATGGATGAAGCAAACATCTATAGTAGCGAAAAATATGATTTAGATACGTTTTTCAAACTAGCAGATAAATGATCTAAGACACTGGTTGCATATTTATTCTCTATGATCAAAGTTATAGATGCAAAACCAAAAGTCAAGCTCACTTCAAAATCTAAATTTAAGATCTTCACTGATGTGTATAGAACAACTGTATCGGCATCTTGCAAGATGAACTTTTGTTGGAGCAACATTCTTGGTATATCAGTATTGATTGTCTCGTCTTGGTAATATGCAAGTTGATAATCAACAATTTGACTATATTAAGAGAGTTTTATGTCTTATAATTCATTGATGTCTCATAACATGAGACACATCTGCACACTTCAAAATTGGTATTTTCTGATTAATATTTGTTATAACAATGAATATGTGATCTTTCACAAAAAACCACAAAAACTCAGATATACAAAACGAAATACAAACATGAAATTTTATTTAAGCCACTTTAATCTTCAATTTTTTTAAATTGCCCATTTTAAACCCCAACTTTTGTTGACCAATGAACAAAGAGTGAACCACTAAATCAATTTAGCATTGACTTTTCAGTTATCTAAATTTAAAATGGACCATTTTCAATATTTTGATATAAAAGACGTTTTAAACGGAAGTTGAAAGTTATTTTGGCTTTTTGTGTAAGTTGAAGTTTACAGTTTTCCCATTAATTATCCATCATAATATTTCATTGAGGAATACTCTAAGATAATCCTAAAAACAATTTTGTCACCAAAATAGCCTTCAAGGTAAAAATGATCAACATATATATTATTAATGGGTAGAAATATACATTTATAACCTTTGAGTTAACTAACTAGACTAGGATTTAGAGTTATGAAGTAGGTTTTGGAGGTCAGGTTTAAAATTCAATATATATATATATATATATATATTGAATTTTGCAAAATAAGAAAAATTATTTCAGTCATTTTTTTCTTGTGAGATATTTTTTTGACAAAAACTTAAAAATTACTATTTAAGAGATTTGCCATATTTCATTTAACAACTTAATTATTCAAATAAATAATTATAATGAAATAACTAAAAGATATTTATACAGTTTTTTTACAGATTCCAATTTAATAAAATCTTGCTATCTCTTTAAAAAAATAAAATATACATTTTCTTAAAATATTAAAATTTATAGATATCTAACTAATTAAATAATTTCGTAACTATTATACATTAATATTAATCTAATTTTGAATTTATATAAAAAATATAAACGTATAATGTTGTATATAAATATGTATAATTATGAAATATTAAACTATGGTAAATATAGTTAAAAAATTAATCTACTAATTAATTTAAGTCATATAAATTAAATTTAAGAATAGATACACGCAAAATAAAGAAAAATATTTTTTAAAAGAAATACTAAATCAATGTTAATTAAGTATAATATATAAATAAAATTTACAATTTAGATATAAAATATATAAATATATATTTACTTGATAAAAATAAAATATTTTAAATAAATAACATTCATATTAGTATAATGGAACGGAGTAAAGTTATAATTTTTACGATTATAGGTTTTTACTTGTTATTTTTTCATTCATTCGGAAATTAATTAAATACGAAAAGGTATTGACAAACACATTATCTCAATTATATTAGTTTTATAAAAAAATAAAATTTGACCAATGCAATAGATGTTGAGAGCAATTTTTGAAAACTCGCTAGGCGTTGTTGTACGTAAGCTCGAATAGGGCCTAGTGAGTTGTGAAAAATTAGAGATTAATCAATGATTAATTGGATTTTATGTGTTTTAAATAGGGAAAATATTTCAAATAGATTTTTTTTTAAAAAAATTATCATAAAATAGTCTTCAAGGAAAAAATTATCATCACCTCTAAAATCATATCCCATAACTTTAAACCTTAAGTCTAGATTAGTTGACCTAATGGGTATAAAAGTATATTTACACCCTTTAATAAAGTCTATTTTGATTTTTTTTTAAAGCTATTTTGAAGACAATTTTTATGTCTATTTTAGGGTATTTATCTTATATATATATAGATATATATATATATATATACAGTATAAGTATAACATTTCCAAAAATTTAATAAGGCATAGCGGTTTGGATGTGTGGCTTTTATGTAACATGCCTCAAGTTTGAGGTGTAAAATACATTTTTTGTTATTATTCACATTTTTCTTTAATGATACCAATATTACTAAAATGCCCTCATCTTCTTCCCCTCATCTCTCATCCCATAAACCCTAATTTCTGCATTTCACCTTTGTTCTAGCATCATTATTAACTGTTTTCAGTGATTCTTAACATGATTTATAGATTTTCTTAATTTTAAACCTCACCTCCAAAACCCACCACATAACTTAAACCTTAAATTTAGATTAATTAATCCAAGGGTATAAATGTATATTTACACCATTTAATAAAATTTATTTTGATTATTTTTCTCCTTAGAGCTAATTTGATGATTTTTTTTTAAAGTATATTTTAGGGTATTTCTCTTTAGAGAATGAGTTTTTTATAGACTCTGCGTTTCTGAGTGAATTGGGGTAAATCTCCATGGCTCCTCACTAAATAGTGTTTAATCGGCGGTTTAACAGGCTCAACGACCGCGTTTTCGGATAGGGGTTGAGAGCTGTAGTACTCCATTTCAGTTTTAGGTTGTTAAAAATAAAATAAAAATGTGAGATGCACCACATAAACGAATTATTATATTTTGATTACTATATACTTATGTTTATAAAAGTTTTGGTTTGACTTTAGAATATTTACAAAAAAATGTTTTTATAATCATATATTATTATGTAACACAAAATATTATAAAATAAATGCAATACCTAATAAAATTAAAATAATTACTTTATGAAAAATAAGTCTAATTGGCTGCCTAAAAAGCTTTTTAGAACACTGCTAAAATGTGATAAGATCAATGCATTATTAGTTAACTGTTTTGTTGTTTAAAACAAGATGTTTTCCTTCGTCATGCACATACATAATAACTTAAAAATAATTTTGTTAACTCATATATATATATATATATATATATATAATCTATTATGTCCCGTTTTTAAATATAAAATAATCATATGTAATTGAGATTCTATTTAGTTTATGAAATTTTAAATCTGCACTGGAATTTACTTTAAAGAAATAATTTTTTTTTCTGAAATAATAATTTTTAGACATCATTTTATAGCTGATTTTTTCATAATTAATTTTAAGCCTTTTCATAATTAAGAAAGATTCATGTCACATTTTTAGTTAGCCATGTGATTATTTATTTTTTAGAATGATTGTAGTGATGACACATGTACAAATCATTTGGCTAATAATGTCTAGGGGATGCTTGTATTTCTTTTAACTTTTTATAATTTCTTTATTAATTACAATAATAAAAGGAAAATTTTAGTAATATTCCATAATCAGAATCCATATATTTCTTGATTGTTTTGATATGGAAATATATTGGGTAAACGACCTATATCCACACCAGAATCAATGTGGAATGTATTTCAATGCAAACTCTGTCAAACTAACCCTACGAACTACTCTTGCCAAGAGAGGCCAAATTATAGTATTTAGGGATCGAATCCACATGAAGCGTAGGTACACAATAAACTCAATATTGTCGCGATTAAGCTAAACAAATAGATTAATAAGCAGTAAATGAACTAAAGCAGATATTTTATTGATTGGTAAGGAAACAATAATAATAAATAGCTAGATCTAGGGTTTGAGGCAAGTGAATTATAGAGGATAGAAGCTAAGGGTATTAATCATAGAACTCGATATCTAATGTAAAAGACGACCATCTCTCGCTGCGAGTCTAATCTATTGACTAATTTCGATGTCTCAGCTCTCGCTTGTTGACACGAAATGACCATCGATCGATGTCAATGATCATGCGTCGATCGATGGTCTCTTGAGTCAAGCTTTATGACCTAATTCGATAAGTTCACTAAATTAACTAAATCAACTCTCGTTTGTTTCTAGAAACTTAGCTAAACATGATTAATTATGGTAGTAGACCATGCTCTCGTTTGCGCCTAACTATCCTATGATCATGGTTCTAGTTAGCTACTCTAGAATACAAGCAATAAACAAAATTCTATTTAAAGATTTAATAATCACTCTAGCGATTCTATTGTTTGGCTAATCCATAAATACCATTAATAAACCCTAAAACTAACAAGAGATCTACTCAGACATGATCTTTGTCACAAAAATCATAGATGAATAGAATATATATAATATAAAACCATAGGAGTTCCAGGAGGACTCTGAAGGAGTTCATTCCCTTCTCTCTTAACCCTATAACAATGAATAAAAGAAATCTTTCTAAGCATAGCCATCAACAATGGCTTAGAAAACATATAAATATGGTTTAGGTCGTCCATGGGTATTCTGGTAATTTATGGTAGCTTATGGGCTTAATTCGGCCATAAAACAAGTCGGCCCTGTCTTCTGGGATCACCGTCGATCGACACCAAGGCTGTTCCGTGGATCGACACTCATTCATCTCTCGACAGCTTCCTCTCGCGACGCAGAAAAACAACTATCTAGTACAACGAGCATAACTTTATCTTTAGGATCATGATTGACCTCAAACCGGTGGCATTGGAAAGCTAACTCAAATATTTATCTTCTGTCAAAATATCAGCTCAATATAACAGTGGGAAGGTCTCCATCAATAGCTAAACATATGACACATCTGCGCAGTTCTGCATCTCTAAAAGCTCCAGAATCACCAATGTTCTCCAGAACGTACCTAAACCTGAAAATACTATAAAACATACTCCAAAACATATAATAGACTCTAAATAGGGCTGATATCAGGGCACAATAGTGGTAAATATCAAGACTTATCAATTCCCCCAGACTTAGCCTTTTGCTTGTCCTCAAGCAAATAAGACAGCCTGTGAAAGAGGTTTGAAAAGCGAGGATTCACATAATATCTATGTATAACTGTCAGCCTACTTTGTTGCAATCACATCCTATTAGTCAGTCACAGAGAAAATTTATATACCCTATCCTAGTATAGCAACCAAATCTATTCTACCAACAACTTAGCAAATACTAGTCTGACTCAATCCTCTACATATTTCATTTCTTTGCATAAAATAAAAATGCAGGCGTTACCTGAGAGTATCGATCAAAGGACACATGGACTCTTACCCCTGAAATTATGGACAACCAGGCACAAAGTCTTCTCTGATCCCTTTCTTCCCTCTTTTCTCTCTTCTCTGGATCTTTTTAGATCTCAAATCCAATGATCAATGTTGTTTAACACAAACATTATGCCATTTTCTTTTCGATTTTCTTTTCGCTTTTGTTTTTTGTGAAAAGTTGTAGGCGAATAGTGGGGTCATCGGTAATGTACCTACCCTTCGCTTCCAACAATGTGTGATCATTCCTCCGAATTAGAATAGTGCGGTCATCGGTAATGTATCTACCCCTATGCATCTCGGGAAATCATCTCAATCTTTTAGGTAGATGCTGAAGAGAGAGAGAGAGAGAGAATGGAACCAGAGGTGCAATGACTTGAAGCTACCAAATTGCAGAAGGAATCCGATCCAATGTATACCAAGCCCCGAAGTAAGCAAATAATTTCAGGATTAGTGTTGGAAATCAGTTTCGGTTCCTTCAAAATTTCTAAGCAAGTGTTATATAGCGGCATGATGATCCACTTTGGTATCTCTAGTAATATCTGCAAACAAATTTCTAAGAATGATGCTAAAGTGTAGTAAGTCAATAATAAATCTTGATCATAGTCCCCTTCTTGACTCAATAAAACTTTTTGAATTTTTTTTTATATATAAAGTAAATAAGAGTAAAAACAAATCAAATAGCATCAGCGAACCTCCCCGAGATTTAAATTACACTGTCCCTAGTGTAATTCGTCCCGGATTGGTTAGGAAAAACCAAATCATAAGTAAATAGCTTAAGACAGAAACTCGATACCAGACTCTGTAAATGAGTATCGATCGATGTCTCGATGTTGATGTCGGCCGATGTTCATGTTCCATGGTCGATCGATGTTGATTCTTAAAATCGATCAATGGTACACATGTAAGTTTCTACTCCTTTTTAGAATAAGTATAGAAAATAAAGCTCAAAATAGAACATAATATCAATAAACATCCCCATACTTAAACAACACTATCACCAGTGTTATATAGTCTGAGATTGGTGAAGAAAATAAATCATAAGGACTAAATTTAACAAGGTAAAATGATATACCTACTTGCTGATGCCTGATGGTGACCGTCAGTCGACATAGTTAAGTGGCAATCAATCTATATTAGGGTTACTTCGTCAATCTATAGTGATCAAGTGTCGATCGATGCTCTGCGCAGACTATCTTCCTCGGATCTCTTTTTTTCAACCTGAAATAAATAAATACGAAAATTAGTAATAAATGAAAAATAAAATTTAATTAAACTTACTAAACAGTGGATTGCCTCCCACTCAGCGCTTGTTTTTAGTCTTTAACTTGACGTTTTTAAAACTCTGATTTAGTCCGGATAAGATATGGAATTTGCTCCAAAACAGTTCCCAATGTCCAATATCTTCAGCTTCATCACCCCTTTTGTGAAAGCCTCCATTGACTCTTCTCCTTTGTCTATCACTTCAGCAATAAGAAGTGCTCAAAGCTTTTCAAATGGCTGAAAGAAGAATCTGTTGTGCACTTTGTATTTCCTGACACCATCTGAGAAGTGAGGAATCAATGATAACTGAGGACCACCCTTGGTCCTTTTCCTATTCTTCCAATTCCTCTTCTTCTTTTCCCCAGACTTGTCTGATCTCGTGATGCCTCCATCGAAGAGATTATGAGATACTTCAAACTTATTCTGCTCTGATCCGTGATGAGTGTTGATCGATGGTCTAGTGTTGATGTCGATTGATGCTCCAATGGTGGCGTCGATCGATTCACCAATGATGGTATCGATCGATGTTGCGACCGATGGTCCTTGGTCAACGTCACCTACATACTTCAATACTCTCTGAGTAACTACTGCATAGAGAGGATCATCAAATAACTCAACATATGGATCCATATGCACACTTCCATCTGGTGGAATAGGAGAATCAACCTCAAAAACGACACTGGTAACCACAAACATCACAGGGTCATGTACCATCTTTGCTCTTTTGTGAAACCCATCAACTTCTTCTACAAAAATAGGTGGTTGAGGATGTTCTGGACAGCAAGGTGTGAGCCCTTGAACTCGCGCATTATCTCCTCAATTGGCTCTGGTTCAATCATGTAACCTGGCTGTTCGTTCAACAATGAGTGTCGATCGATGTCAGCTAGGTGGTATCGATTGATGATGGGCTTTGGGTGTTGATCGATGCAGTAGGGTGGCTGTCGATCAATAATATCGGGTTGGTGTAAATCGATGCTAGGTTTTGGTGAAGTCTCCAGATCTCTCCCCGAAGTGTTCTGATCGTCATCAAGCTTCTGCTCAGAGTCCTGATCCATATCTTCAAGCCATTCGTCCAACTCCAAGAAGTCTTCCATAATGACTTTCCTACTCGAATTAAAATATCCAAGTTGCTCTCTATCCTCTAGCTTCTAGAATTCTTTCATGTTGATCTCTCTATCTACATCTGAGGTAAGATCACCGTTTTGATTCATCGGTACTCTTTAGTATCGAGTCTTCAATGCCCTGAGAACTTTGTCCCGGAAGAACAATGTCAAGATGAACAGTGTCGGGGTGAATAGTGTCGCGATGAACAGTGTCGGGATAAACAGTGTTGCGGTGATCAGTGTCGGTCGATGCCAAATGAACAGTGTCGATCGATGTCTGGTGAACATTGTCGTGATGAACAGTGTCGCAATGAACAATGTTGAGGTGAAGAGTGTCACAATGAAAAATATCGGTCGATGTCGGATGAATAGTGTCGTTCGATGGTGAGGTATTAGCATCGATCGATGTTGTGGTCGGATTACTGATAACAACTTCTTCTGCTCTGCTTGTCTCAGATCCATGATGTTCATCACCTTTCCGTGTAAGCTCATCTGTTTGTTGAATCTGATTATCTGGCTTCTTAGCGCGAGTGCTCAGTGTTTCACATTCTCCATCTGTTTCACTATAAGGAACACCCAACATCTGACTGAATTTAAGCATCATATCCTTCTCCCGGACTTTAAACCATCATGTCCAGCATATCATCAATCTTCTTTAGTTGAGCTGTTGTAGCATAAATGAGAAATTTGTTGAGGAAACTGCTTTTAATGTCCTCCCAACATTTTAGAGATCCTGGCTGCAGTTGACTGAACCATCTAAATGCATTCCCAGAGATAGAATAGGGGAAGATCTTGCAGAGCATGTGGTATTCAAACACTTCATTCTACTCGCTCCTTGAGACTAGATCCACAAGCTCTTCAATCTGTTCATTCAGATCTTCATGAGGCAAACCCTGTAAAGAGTTATGAGCTGCCCAATCATACCATTCACGACTCAACTGGAAGTCATTTATCTCAGCAACATCAATGACATCAGGGATCACCGCTCACTGTGAATTAATCAATTATCATATACTGTTGCGAGGATGACCTTCTTCGTCTCGTAAGATTCCATTCTCACCAGCTTCCAAGTATGTGCACTTCAATTTCCTCTGTCTTCTTGCAAGTGGCGTCAATCGACGTCATAGTGTTGGCATCGATCGATGACGAGGTGTTGGTGTCGACCGATACTCGTTTCTCTTCACTCTTGATCGCTGCTTGGAGGGTGTCGACTACCCTCTTAGACTTATGGATCGTGCGTAAATCAGTAGATTCCTTCTTTGTAGAGCCCAAAAATCCTCTACTCATAGCTTCCTGGTACTAATATGTATGTACATGAAACACAAGATTTTTTTTTATGTAAGCAAACTAATATAGAAAATACCTAGACTAAATCAAACAAACTGAGTCTAGTGGCGAATCCTTGTTCCCCGACAATAGCGCTAAATTTGATAAGAGGATTTTTATGTATTTCAATGCAAGCTCTATCAAATTAACCCCACAAACTACTCTTGACAACAGAGGTCAAATTGTAGTATTTAGGGATCGAATCCACATGGAGCATGGACACACAATAAACTCAATACAGTCGTGATTAAGCTAGGAAAATAAATTAGTAAACAGTAAATAAACTATAGCAGATAATTGATTGATTGGTAAGTAAAAAATGATAATAAATAGCTAGATCTATGGTTTCAGGCAAGTGGATTATATAGGATAGAAGCTAATGATATTAATCATAGAACTCGATATCTAATGTAAAGACGACCATCTCTCGCTGCGAGTCTAATCTATTGACTAAGTCCGATGTCTCAGCTCTCGCTTGTTGACCATCGATCGATGGAAATGATCATGCGCCTATCTATGGTATCTTGGGTCAAGCTTTATGACCTAATTTGATAAGTTCACGAAATTTACTAAATCAACTCTCGTTTGTTTCTAGCAACTTAGCTCAACATGATTAATTCTGGTAGTAGACCATGCTCTCTCTTGCGCCTAACTATCCTATGATCAGGGTTCTAGTTAGCTACTCTAGAACAAAACCATTAAACATAATTCTATTGATAGATTTAGTAATGACCCTAGCAATTCTATTGTTTGTCTAATCCATCAATATCAATAATAAACCCTAAACCTAACAAGAGATCGACTCAGACATGATCTTTGTCACAGAAATCACAAATGAATAGAACAAATATAATATAAAACCAAAGGAGTTCTAGGAGGAATCTGAAGGAGTTCCTCCCTTATCGCTTTACCCTATAACAATGAATAAAAGAAAGCTTTCTAACGTAGCCGTCAACAATGGCTTAGAAAACATATAAATAAGGTTTTAGGTCGTCCATGGATATTCTGGTAATTTGTGGTAGCTTATGGGCTGTAGTCGACCACAAAACAAGTCGAGCCTGTCTTCTGGGATCACCGTCGATCGACACCAAGGCTGTGCCGTTGATCGACACTCATTCATCTCTCGACAGCTTCCTCTCGCAAGGCAGACAAACCACTCTCCAGTAAAACGGGCCTAACTTTGGCTATTGGATCCTGATTGACCTCAAACCGGTGAATTGGAAATAGAACTCAAATATATATCTTCTGTCAAAGTATAAGCTCAATCTCAACGTGGGAAGATCTTCATCCATAGCTAAACATCTGACACATCTGCGAAGTTCTGCATCTCTAAAAGCTCCAGAATCACCAATGTTCTCCAGAACGTACCTGAACCTGAAAATACTCCAAACACATATAATAGACTCTAAATAGGGATGATATCATTGCAAAATAGTGGTAAATATCAGGTCATATCACACTTGATTTATATGAATTTTAATTAGAGCCTCAGAGACATTTGATCCACATTTCTTTTCACATTACAACATAAATTTATAAAGCCCAATAGGCTTATAAATTTGGATTCCAACAATCCCCCACATGAATATAAATTACTTTAAGCATATCCAGACTCAATTAATCTATGCAGACTCAATTAGTCTATGAAGACCTGACAGACTCTACTGACTAGACTAAGCAATAAACTAGACAGACGGAATTTTCAAGAGCATAAGCGAAAAACTAAATGCATCTGATGTAGTAACGTATTCCAGCCTTGAACCACTCATTGTTAGTACATGAAGGATCTGCATCTTAGGAGGTGAAACCACCCGGAGTTTTGTGTAACCTGAGATAAAAAATATAACACACCTTCATCTTGTCGTAGAGTTAAGTTTTTTATTGTGTTCGTTTTGACTGTGAATTTGTCTGGTTGTGATGAGTGAATTTGGAGAGTATATCATGAATTCTGTCCTCCTAGAAATAGCTCCATTTTACTTTGTACATATAGTATGATGAACATATACTTGGTGTTGTTATTGACACATTCTTATACTTGAGATGCTTTACACTATATTAGACTATATTTGGTGTAACTGGCAATATGTTTTCCTAAAAAATACTTAACATAGGAAAAATATTATAATAAGATATGATGTACAAATCCAACTGCATTCCCTCAACCAAAACAGCCAAGAAATTGCTCAAAAATCGTATTTAAATAATTTTTAATTGTGGTTCGAATTTAACTATTTATTGTTTGATTTATGATTATTTTTTAATTTCCTTGAAAGTAATCTAAATGTAAGTTTTTTTTGTGAATACTAGGAGGTTTGGAGTTTAAATCCATAATCTCTCAGCCCCAAAATCACACAATATCTAATATTAGTTTTTTCATGATCACTCAAACTGAAAAACTCTAACATGATGATCAAGATCATTTTCAATTGAATTAATGACATAAGGTTCAAATATTAGTTTCTTTTTATTTTATTTTTATTCTAACTAGATTTCTCATACGGGACTTTTGCTCAACTTGAAGATCCTATTCAAAGTCAGGAAGTCCAGTTAAAAAGCTCATATTTGAAATTAATTTCAGTGGAGTTAAGAGATCATAAATTAATTCTATTTGAAATTACTTTCCCTGAAATCACAAACTTTTTTGCTTCATTCTATTGTCATGAAACCCCAAGCTTGAAGCTAAAGATCTTTCTACGAAGTTCATGCAGTTATCTTTCTTTATGTGTGTTATTTAGCAGAATCACAAACGTAGAAGCTACAAAGTAAATTATCTGGAAAATTATGTAACATCTTGATTTCTGGTATATGATGAAGGGTTCAATAGAATTGATTTTGACGTTTAAAACTTCAGAGTTAAGCGTCCTTACTCTAGAGTAGTGGAAGGATGAGTGATCTATCGAGAAGTGATTCGTAATACCGTTGAATGAGGTCTAAGCATGGAGAAAGGTCATGTGGTGATTGCATGGACAATAAACAAGATTTTCAAGCCTTTGAAAAATTAACGTATCGCCCGAAATGGGGTCCACAGGCTGAGTGAGCGGACGTGGGAGACCCATCAGCCGTGGACGATCGGAGCGTTACAAATGGTATCAGAGTTGGTTAGCCATCTCGGTTCTGACCTGAAAAGCGTCTTGACACTTGTGGTAGTGCGCAACGAGGACGTTGCGCTCTGTGAGTGGGAGATTTGTGGTATATGATGAAAAGCTTAATAAAATTGATTTGGCGTATGTCACCAAAGTGCATTTACCTTATCCGTCACACATCCGTTTATAATTCTAGAGTTAAACGTTCTGCACTGGAGTAGTAGAAGGACGGATAACCTTTCGGAAAGTGATATGCGATACCGTGTGAGTAAGACCAAAGAACGGGGAAATGTCATGTGGTAATTGCAAGGAGAATAACAAAACTTTCGAGCCACGAAAAAATTAATGTACTGTTCGTTGCACGAAATAAGCTCAAAAGCTGAGAGAGTGGGCGTGGAAGATCCATTAGCCATGGTTGAGACGTTACAAATTCACTTCTGGTTTGAGATATCCGAGATGTTTCAGGTGGGTTGTTGTTGTGCGATTCTTAAGCTCATGCTTTCCGTCGACCATAATTTTCACTACAAGTAAGTTGAGTGGTAACACATGTCATGAACCATCTAAAAGAGGCACGTGTTTTCATAAATACACTCATGGCCAAAGAGTATTGTTTGCTTATAAATTGGATCACAAGTTGCTCTCTTCAATCTGTCCTCCCTAATGTTTGCTTCCGAAAAAATATTAAATAAAATGAAGTTCTTCATTTATCTCGTTGGGTTCTTTATCCTTTTGAATGGAATCACGGCCAACAAAGAAGCAGATTCTATTATTCAAGATTCTTGCAAACAAATTTCAATTGTCTACGACTTCTGCGTAGCATCTATCAAAGAAAATCCGGAGAGTCAGAAAGTTAAAAATATCGATGATGTGAACATAGTAGTATTGAAAAACGCTATTTCGAACATGACACACGTGAAAGGAACTATAGAGAAGATTCTGAGGGACAGAAAGTATAAGAGCAAGGCAATAGTGAAGCCGTTGCGTAATTGCATCAAATATTATTCTAAGGGCACTGACTTGTTAGCCAAAGTTTTAGAGAATGCTAAGTTGAGGAATTACAATAAAGTTCTCGATAGTATTAGTGATGCAAAAGACTTTCCGTTACTATGCCAATCTGGATTCAAGGGCAAAAGTGAGCTGAAATCTCCGGTGGAGAGAGAGAACCAAGTTCTCTCGGTTCTGACAGCCATTTGTGAAACTTTTATACATTCATCTGCCCGTAGAAACTAGTCCACCATCGTATAGCGTCTAGCTGAAGCAGTCCATTGGTTTTAAGCGTAGAATATTTATTCTGGCGATTTAATGGAATAACTTAATGAAATATAAAAGGTTTAGTGCACCCGTGAGCTAACTATTTGCTTTTAGTACTTGCCTCTATTGTCATGAAACCCGAAGCTTAATGCTTAAAAGATCTCTCCAAGAACTTCATTCGTTATCTTTCTTTACTTGGGTTCTTAAAATTAAATAATCTTATAGATGTGTATTGTACTCTCATATCCGAAGAGTTTTATTCTAAGTTTATTTAATTTGTTGTTTTCCTTTCTCCTCTTCAATAGTTTCACAGCCATCAGAGTGTCAGATTCTCTGATTCAAAAAATTTACAAGGAAAATTTTGAACATGGAGAACCATATTACTACAAGTTTTGCATAGCATCTATAAAAGAAAAATCAGAGAGCCATAAAGTAAGTAACATCGATGAATTGATAGTCGGAGTAACGCTACATAAATATGTATAATCAGTGTTACAACTGAGCCGCCTAAGTCTCTGTTTAGTTTTTTGTATGATGTGAACTTGCGGCTTAAATTTGTAAAACTTCACTTTATATTCATATATTCAAATAAATATATGAAATTACGGAGATGATTGGTTGGGTTGTAGCTGTAGAAATTTAACTAAAAAATTTAGTTTGTATGATTTTTTTGATGTAGTTGTATCTAATGTATATGTATAAATTAAATGATTAAAAATATAAAAAGGAAAACAATATATTTTTGCTTTAGAAAATAAGTCCTATAGCCATTTTTTTTGCTTTAAAAACTAGATAAAGCTAAAGATGTATGGTCAAGATGGAACTTAAGTAGTTCATGAAGTGCAACATGAACTACGATACGAGACGAGAAGTCAAGGAGTAGAACATCAAAGGAAGATTTACTGAATAGTCAGTTTAAGGAAAAATTGGAAGAAGAAGTAATCAATCTTATTGATAAGGAAGATTGGCTTATTCGATGAAGAACCAAAATGAAAAGTTTCTATTAGGTAGATCTTTAGGTTTAGGGCTTCCTCTAAAGTATAAAGAGGTCATTGGCATTGTCTTTGCCAGTCTACACAGAGAGAAATTTTAGCAAGAGTGAGTTTTGTACGTCCGAATAAAGAGAATCAAAGCATTTACGGGTTAGAAGCGTAAGTGGTTCATAGACTCTTACAAGTCTGTGAACGAGTCAGACTAGTCAACAAGTCAAGGTTTATCCTGAACTTGATTAAATAAATTGCTATTAGAAAGAACCTTTAAAAGGATGAATCTAGTCGTATTTCTTGTAAATAATAATTCATGTATTATTGTGTGTTGTAGTTCTTGTAGCTGATATCTCTCACACTTACAATTGGTATCAAATCAGGTACTTGTGTTTTTCTAAACAGTTAAGGATCCCGCAGAACAAGATGGAGAGCTCAAACTCAAAGGTAGTACTGGAAATTGGGAACTATAGGTTTTGGAAGGATCAAATGAAGGCTACAATCAACGGTATAAACCCGCTGGTGTGGAAAGTTGTGGAATCTGGTTGTGAATCACCGGTGGCAAGAGGTGAAGACGAAAAAGATGTACCCAATGGAGAAGAGCTCTGGACGAATGAAGAGAGCAAGATGGCTAAGTTCAATGCAAAAGCTTTTATTGCCATTCACTGTAGTGTGGCAAGGAAAATATTTGAGCTGATTCAAGGATGTGAGGCAGCGAAAGATGCATGGGACATGCTGCAGAGACATTTCGAAGGAACCATTAAAGAAAATGCACGACTTGAAGCATAGTTGGTAGTGATGCAACAGAACTTCAGAGAGAAGCTGAGTTGGCCAAAGAAATCGTAGCTCTGATCAAAGAAAAACTGATTCTTGCTAAGAAAGCAAAAGAATTGACAGCGTGCGGGTTAAGGTTTATATTCTTAATTATGCAATCTATCAAACTAACCTACGAACTGTTCTTGCCAAGAGAGGTAAAATTGCACTATTTAGTGATTGAATCCACAAAAAGCGAGGGCACACAATAGATTTATTAAAAAATTCTAATGGTTAAGTTAGGCAAACTATATATAGAGTTCTAAATTATAAGTCTATTAGGAATAAGAAAATATCTAAAATATCAAGTGTGCAAATATGGAAAAGTGATAGATCTAGGGTTTCTGGCAAGTGAATTATAATGGATAGGATGCAGGAAATTACTAATATGCGAGAACATTATATTAACTAGTCCGACCTCCTCTTGCCCCAACTCTCGTATGAAGACAGAGAAGTGTACCGTCGATCGATGGCTAAGGCATAGTGTCAAGCGACGCTAATTGGACAAGAATTTCGTTCACTATGCTAATTAGACCAGCTCTTGCATGTATCTAACAACCTAAATCAATGGAAGCAATTATGACACAGAACCTACTCTTGTAGTTGTCCATGTCCTAACTTAAGGTTTCTAGTTAGCTACTTTAGAACACAAGCATTAAACACAATTCTAAAGATTGATATTACTTCATCCTAGCAATCCTATTTTGAGGCTAATTCATTAGTACCATTAATAACCTTAACTCTAACAAGTGAATTACTTAGACATGATCAAAGAAAACATGATGAACTAAATAATATAATGCATAAGATAAATAGTGGGGTTCCAATATAAATCTCTGAAGGAGTTCAAATCTTCTCCCCTAAACTACTAATGCAAGAAAACTAAAAGTTGTAAAAGTAAATGTGTCTCCTAAAACATGGTCCTCTCTGCCTAAAAATGGCGGAACCCGTATATATTAGGTCAAAACTTGTCTAGAGGCATTCTTGTAATTTGTTTTAACTTGGACTTGAAGTCGGTTAATACTCTGCGAGTGGGCCATCGATCGACAACAAAGATGCTGCATCAATCGATGGTCATGCTTGACTTTGACTCGTACGCAGATGAATGTGAAAAACTACTAGATATCTCTTCTGAATGCTCTAGTAAGCTCCATAATCTCCATAATGCTCCAGAATATACCCAAACCTGTAAAAACTCAAAAACACAGTCCATATATACATAATAGACTCCAAATAAGGTCCAAATGATGGTCTAAAACTGCTAAATAACAAGGTATATCAAGAACTCAGACAGGAAGTTGTTACTAAGAGACAAGTTACTACAAATCTCCAAGCAGAATTGGATCAACAATACATGAAGATCAAAATGCTCACCGAAAATAAAAAAACTGGAAAATTTATTGAGTCTTGGTAGAACAGAGAAGTCACACATGTGTTTGGGATACACTAGAAAAAAAGAGTTCATCAATGGGTATGACTAGCTTTGTGACAAGAGGGTTTGTGCATGCTGAGGAAACTAATACATGCAATACCTCAGATCAGATTATTGGGTTTTTTTTTACTGTGGAAAGCCCGATCACCACAAAAGATTTTTCTACTGGTATCTTGAGAAGTTCAAAAAAGTATGGAGACAACATATGTTCTCGAGAACTGGGAAGACCGATCAAAGATGGATGAAAAAGTGATTTTTACCCCAAGACAGACACTAGTACAAGAAGGAGACTCCAATGTAACATGGCTTTTGTCACTGAAGATTCTAACTCAGATGAACCGTGGTCCTTTAATAGTGGTTGTTCCATACATATGACTAGAAATGCTGAGTATCTTAAAATAGTGACAAAGGTGAAAGGATGAAAAGTCACATTCGGAGACAGAGGTCATGGAATCATCAAAGGGAAATGTATTACATAAAGCATTGATTTACCCAAGCTGGTGAATGTATACTTTGTCAAAACAAATCTGATAAGTGTTTGTAAGATATGTGATGAAGGACTGATCATGGTATTCTTAGCCAGTGACTGCTGAGCAATCAATGAATATGGAGTCACCATATACATGGCATAAGGGCTGACAACAACTACTACATGTGGGAAAAGAAGGTCAAATTTCTGTCAGCACAAGGGAACGTAGAGCTCTGGCATTAGTGATTAGGTCACATGAACTTCAGAAACATGATAAAACTGGTGAACAAGGACATGATTTGAAGAGTACCTAAGCTTTAACTCGATGAAAAGATGGTGTCGAGAGCATGCAATCAAGGGATGCAAGTGAAAGTGCAACACAAGAAGGTATATGATGTGAAAATTCTAGCACCTCATGATCTGGTTCACATAGATCTGATGGGGCTGATGCAGACCAAGAGCATTGCTGGTCTCCTTCAAAACGTTCCAAGACTAGCACATTAAGCACCCAAACTCAATCTCACTTACTCCAGCAAATTATGCAGCTAATCCTCATTTCTCCGACAGAATACCTCTGTCTCCACTCGGGTCAGTTCGAAGAAGATGGCTGAAAGAGGTTTTGTGTTTGGGTCTGCTGCAACCAATAAGAGGTATGATCAGTTTCTTCTTCCTAGTGTGATTGCAGAACGACTGGTTGATGTGGCCTTAAAGATCAGTGGGGATATGTGGATATTATCAAGAAAGGCTCAATGGAATCCATTGTCTCTTCTCTCGCTAGCTTTGTTGCACATCTTATTGCTGAGTTTTATGTTGGTTATCTTGTCACAAAGATTGAATCAGATACTAAGGAGGTCAATGTCTTGATCAGAGGTCAATTGTATAAGTTCTCTCCATCCGTGATCAATGAATTTTTGGCTCTCTTGCAACTCATCGAAGATGAAGGAGATGTAGAAACTACAATGGATGCAGTTACAGCAACTAAATTGGTGGACTTTCTCACTGAAGGCACCATAAAGGATTTGGACAACCTGACTAAGACTGATCTCACAAATGGATTTCACCCACGCACAAGACTCATGTGTCAGTTGACAGGGCCAAGCTAATCTACAAGATAGCTCAGGGAATTCGAGTTGATATGGGGAGTTTGATCTTCAAACAGATTCTGAATTTTGGTGTGATTCAGAGGAATGGCTCACGATGGATGATCTTCCCTCGTTTGATTATGGGAATTCTCCATAAGCATCATTCGTTGCAGCCTCATTCGGGTGAAAAACTACTTCATCATGTTCCTTACAAGAAAGACAAGCGAGTTGGAGAAAGCTACGAGCTTCTCAAGGCAAAGGCTAAGGGAAAAGCCAAAGAAGGTTCAAGAGGAAGAACCTCGTCTCAGTCTACTCGTCTTCCACCACCATCTCCGAGTTCAAGTGAAAGATTTGGTCCAAGACGTGTGTCTATGTATGAGCTTGGGTTTATTCATGTACCTCGGGGGTTGATCACTCAAGAAGACCTGCAAGAGGCTCTTCAAGCACTGATTATTGTTGTTCATGATCTGATGCACTCTACTGGAGGTTATCTTTCACTTTACTGTGTTGTTTTTACTAGGTTTTTAATCAGTGTACTCGCAAGAAGGGGGGGGGGGGGGGGGGGGGAGATGAGGATTGAGTTGAAGAGGTCTAGTCTTATAGGGGAGAAACCACTGTGTTTTTTTTTATGTACCTTTTACGATCGCATATTTTGTTGCAATTGTGTTTATCATATACTTCAGACAATCTAGGTTTACGGGGGAGTATTTATGTGTGTTGTCTTTTCATGAATATGTATTAAATACTTGAACTAAATTCTAGGATAATCTAAGTATTTTTTGGTTACTTGATTCTGTGAGTTCTTGCTTATTGCTTGGATGTGTGGTTTTGTGTATTGGATGTCTTCATCTCAGGTACTTGTGAGAAGCACGAATTAAAAAGGAGAGGTTGAAGATGTATGGTCAAGGAGGAGCTGAAGTAATTCATGAAATGCGACATGAACTAAAGTACGAGATGAGAAGTCAAGTGAAGTGGAAGTCAAGGAATGAAACATTAAAGGAAGATTTATAGAAGAGTCAGTTTAAGGAAATAATTGAAGAAGAAACAATCAATGTTATTGATAAGAAAGATTAGCTTATTCGCTGAAGAACTAGAAATGGAAAATTTCCATTAGGTAGATCTTTAGGTCTAGGGTTTCCTCTAAAGTATAAAGAGGTTGTTAGGATTATCTTTATCGATTAACACATCGAGAAAACTTTTAGCAACAGAGAGTTTTGTTCGCCTAATAAGGTTAAGCAAAATATCTAGGGGTTGGAAGTGTAAGTGGTTCATAGACTCTTATAAGTTTGTGAACGAGTCAGATTAGTCAACAAGTTAAGGTTTCTCTTGAATTTGATTGAAGAATTGCTTTGAGAAAGAACTTGTATGTGCTTTTAATATGATTAATCTAGTCGTATTTCTTAGAAATAATGATCGATATATTATTATGTCTTCTAATTCTTGCAGTTGATATCTCTCACACTTACAAAATCATGATTGGTAAATTATATGGTTGTAGAGAGAATATTGATTTTGATAGGGAATATTTCTCAAGATTGAGTTGATATTATTTTTGGTTTCAAAAGTTTGGTTATGTATTTTATATTATTCAATATTTATGTGAAATTTTTGATTATATAAAATATTAGGAGATTAATCGTCAAAGTTGTTGTTATTGACTAAATTTCATATGTTGTGGCGTTCGTTTGGACTATGAAACTATTTACTTTAATTTATATTTTGATAATGGGATTATGTTTTTTTTTTTGAATCATGTTGTTTATTTTATTTTAATTTCCTTCATTTATTTGGACATAATAGTCTCTCTTGCTTATATCATGATTTTTTTTATATGTTTGTGTTAGTTGCATGTGTCGCATATGCTTTCGATTTTGTTATGGTGGCATGTAATCGTTTATTTTATATTCCTATAAGTTATCAAGTAATATGGTAGTCTGGTTTCTTTAACCCGTGAAGCGATGTTTTGTGCGTCTCCAACATTGGTCCAATTCGTTTTTACTTAGTTTCCATCCAAACATGTTAAAAATATGTTCTAACGATTTTGTAATCTCCCATGCATAACATTATTATGTCGTAAATGTCATTGTTATTATAACCTACCGCTACTGTTTAGAGATGCTAGAACCTTAAGTTTGTTATGTTATTTTAAAAGTATTCTTGTATGTTTTTGGCCTAGTGGCCATGTACGTTATCAATTGAGAGGCGGTGACGGCGGGTTGAGAGAGACAATGGATGTTGAAGATGTATGGTGAAGACGATGATGTAGCAGAGCTGAAGTAGTTCATGAAGTGCGATATGGACTACAACATCAGAGAGATGGATCGTGAGAAGCACGTGTCAAGACCGATGCATTAAAGGAAGATTTAATGAAGAGGCATATTAAAGGAAAACTTGGAGAACAAGCAATCGATCTAAAGAGAAAAGGAAGATTGGCTTATTCGCTGAAGTAAAAGATATGGAAAGTTTCCATTTGGTAGATAGATTAGATCTAGGGCTTCTCTAAAGATATATAAAAGGGAGTCGTGGCACTGTGTTGCTGGTTAACACACAGAGAGAGCTTTTAGCAATAGAGAGTTTTTGTACGTCCGAAGAAGGAGAAGCAAAGCATCTAGGGGTTAAGGGCTTAGGTGGTTCAGAGTCTGTCTTAGGTCTCTGAACGAGTAAGACTAGCAAACAAGTCGAGGGTTGTCTTGAGCTTGTTTGATTTATTGCTTTTAAGAAGAACGTGTCTGAGCTTTTAAAAGAATAAATATAGTCGTATTTCTTGGAATTGATTAACTTTGTACTATTGTGTGTTCTACATCGCATAGCTTGCTTATCTTACATTAACAATTGGTATCATAGCGAGTATCTGTACTTTGTTTGTCTTAAACAGGTAGGATCCTGCGGAGTAAGATGGATAACTATCGCGAGTTAGTGATGAATTCCAAGGTGATCCTTGAAGTAGGAAACTATGATTTTTGGAAGACGCATATGAAGGCTACAATCAAGGGTATTGACCCATTGGCGTGGAAGATTGTGGAATCTTGTTGGAAGTCACCTATTGCAAGAGGCGTTGATGGGAAAGATGTTCCAAAGCTGGAAGAATTCTGGACTGACGATGAGAACAAGATGGCAAAGTTCAATGCTCGTGCACTAACTGTCATATACTACAGCGTGGTAAGGATGCAGTTTGAACTGATTCAAGGGTGTGAGGCAGCGAAGGATGCATGGGATATTCTGCAGAGGCACTTTGAAGGAACTCTAAAAGTCCAAAGTTCTAGGAAAGATATGCTTGCAACTAGGTTTGAAGAGCTAAAGATGGAAGAAAAAGAATCTGTTGGAGACTTCAGCTCAAAGATCAGCTCACTGGCGCAAGAAGCACTCACACTTGGGAAGAAATACAAAGAGAAAAAACTCGTGAAGAAGTTCCTGAGGTGCTTGCCGTCAAAGTTCATGGCATACAAGGCAGATATGAGTGTCTCATGTAACACCGATGAGATGACATTTGATGAAGTAGTTGGGATACTACAAGCGCATGAGATGGAAGTGTCCTGTGGGAAGAAGGAGAAAGGAATTGCTCTTGCATCAGTTGAGAAGGATCAGATGGAGGACAATGATCCAGTGAGCCTCCTGTTCTAAAGGTTTGATCGAGCCTACGAAAGGTGGAGAATGGACAGAAGAAGTTTGGTTCAGGAAGGGAGACATCTGAACCAGATAAGAACTACATGAAGAATGACGCTAAGTGCTACGAATGCAAGGGGTATGGTGACTTTCGAACTGAGTGTCCTACTATGAAGAGAAGAGATCTCCAGTGTCATAACTGCAAAGGGTATGGACACACTCAAACTGAGTGTGAGTCTGATGGAAGGAGAAAACCAGAAAAGTCAATGATAGGAATCAATGACAGCGACTCGGACAAAAAAAGTGAAGAAGAAGTGAACAACTTCGTGGCATTTCTGGAAATAGTAGAGTGTGACTCAGGATCTGAGAGTGATGCTGAACAAGAGAACAAGCTCGATGTAGCTACAAATAAGTTCGAGAAATTCTAGTGAAGTTGGGCACGGAGAATCTTATGCTAATTAAAGAGAAGGCGAGACTAGAAGCTGAAGTACAAGTTCTAAGGGATGACCTCAACATGGAGGCAGAATTAGCCAAGAGAGCGTTAATTTGATCAAAGAGAAGTTGATTCTAGCGAAACAAGCTGATGAACTTAGAGAAGAAGTACTTGTTGAGAGGAAGAAAGCGGCTAATTTTCAAGCTGAAATGAATCAACAATATCGAAAGATCAAGATGCTCACGGGAACTAAACAACTTGACAAGATTCTGAGCAGTGGCAGAACTGAAAACTCTACCATGGGACTTGGCTACACTGGAAGGCACAGTAGCTTAACGGGTACAACACGTTTTGTGTCTGGAGGATTTGCATATGTTTAAGAAGTCAAGACACAAAGTACCCCAGCTAAAGTCAGCGGATGTTTCTTCTGTGGGAAGTTTGGTCACTACAAGAAATATTGCTACAAGTATATGGAACGGGTCAAGCAAGTTTGGAGACAACACAAGTTTTGGAGAATTGGTAAGACGTCTCGAGGATGGATGAAGAAAACTGACATGTATCCTAAGGCAGTGACTGAAACAAGAAGTACCTTTCAATGTAACATGGCGCGAGTTTCAAGTGATTCAGAATCTGATGAACCGTGGTACTTCGACAGTGGTTGTTCTGGACACATGATGGGAAACATTGAGTATCTAGACAAAGTGTCTAAAGTAAAAGGAGGAAAAGTAACCTTTGGAGATGGAGGCTGTGGATTCATTCAAGGCAAAGGCACAACATGTAGTTCAGAAGTACCGAGATTGGTGAACGTCTACTTTGTCAAAGGATTGAAAGCTAACCTGATAAGTGTAAGTCAGCTGTGTAATGATGGACTTATGGTGAGTTTCTCAGAAATTGATTGTCGTGCTATAAACCAGTATGGGGTGACAGTACTACAAGGTGTCAGATCCGGCAACAACTGCTACATGTGGGAGAAGAAGATTAAATGTCTATCAGCTCAGGGAAATGTTGATCTGAGACATCGACGATTGGGGCACAAAAACTTCAGGAATATGACGAATCTAGTCCACAACGACATGGTTTGAGGAGTACCCAAACTCAAGATCGATGACAAGATGGTGTGTGGTGCATGCAATGAGGGAAAGCAAGTCAACACAACACAGGAAGGTACCGGATGTTCAAGCAAAGGCACCTTTGGATCTAGTTCACATGTATCTCATGGGTCCTATGCAAATAGAAAGTATCAGAGGAAAGAGATATGTGTTCGTGCTTGTAGATGACTACACCAGATTCATGTGGGTGAGGTATCTCAGGGAAAAGTCAGAAGCTCCTGAGAGTTTCAGAATCTGGGCTCTCCAACTCATAAATGAAAACGTAGGGATCAAGAAGATACGCAATGATCATGGTGGTGAGTTTGAGAATGAAGTCATGACTACCTTCCTTAAATTAAAAGGAATAGCTCACCAGTTTGCGGCACCAAGGACACCTCAACAGAATGGAGTGGTGGAAAGGAAGAATAGGACTCTACAGGAGATGGGAAGGGAAATGATTCATGGTAACAAGATAGCCAAAACATTTTGGGCTGAGGCACTCAAGACGGCTTGTTACAGAATCAACCGTGTGTATGTCAGAAAATGGACAACGAAGACTCCTTATGAAATGTGGACATGCAAAACTTCTAACCTTGGTTACTTTCATGTTTTTGGATGCAGGTGCTACATATTGAATGACAAGGACTACCTCGGGAAATTTGACTCAAGAAGTGACGAGGGATCCTTTCTGGGTTATGCACAGTCTAGTTTAGATTACCGGGTCTACAACAAGCGGTCAGAAACGATTGTGGAATCAGTTAATGTTGTGTTTGACGATCTGTCAGTGTTTATAGGAGGAGATTTGGAGTCAGATGAAAAGGATGAAGATGACTCAACATGAGCTACTAAAGAAACGATTGAGGAAGGTCCAACGGTAGATACAATACCTCAACCGGTGATTCAGCAAGTTCATCGTAATCACTCGAAGTTAGACGTGATTGGAGGCATTGAAGAAGAACGGAAGACTCGTGGCAAAGTCATCAATTTCAGAGAAATGGTGCAGTTCACATGCTTTGTCTCATCAATTGAACCAAAGACACACTGAAGCACTTCGTAATGAATATTGGATTGTCTCAATGGAGGAGGAACTTGAGCAGTTCACTAGGAATGATGTGTGGAAATTGTTGCTCGACCTGAAGGAGTAAACGTGGTTGGAACTAAATGGATCTTCAAGAACAAGACTGATGAGCATGAAGAAGTGGTTCGCAACAAGGCAAGACTTATGGCTTAGGGATACTCACAGATTGAAGAAGTAGACTTTGAAGAGACATTTGCTTCGGTTGCAAGATTGGAATCCATTCGGTTGTTTCTGGGGATGGCGTGCATACTAAAATTCAAAGTGTCTCAAATGGATGTGAAAAGTGCTTTTCTCAATGGAGTGCTTCAGGAGGAAGTTTATGTTGAGCAACCGAAGGGATTTGAAGATCCAGTGCATCAAGACTATGTCTACCGGCTGAAGAAAGCTTTGTATGGGTTGAAGCAAGCACCTCGTGCATGGTATGAAAATCTCACAGGATTTTTGTTGGAAGCTGAGTACATCAGAGGGAGCATAGACAAGACGCTATTCTTCAAAGAAGTGGAGAAAGATATAATTATTATCCAAATCTATGTGGATGATATTATCTTTGGAGGGACGTCACAAAAGCTGGTTGATGAGTTTGTTCAGAATATGACTCAAGAATTTGAAATGAGTGTGTGGCGAATTGAAGTATTTTCTTGGACTTCAAGTATCTCAGTCAGAGAAAGGTGTTTTCATCTCTCAGATGGCGTATGCTAACAGTTTAGTAAAACGGTTTGGTCTGGAGAACTCCAAAGTTTCAAAGACATCTATGAGTACATCACTGAAACTTGCACGTGATGAAGCTGGAGAAGATGTTGATGCTAAGCTATATCGAGGGATGATTGGTATTCTGTTATACTTGACTGCTAGTCGACCAGATTTATCATTCAGTGTTGGTGTGTGTGCAAGATATCAAGCCAAGCCTAAGATATCTCACTTGAATGCAGTAAAGCGAATCATCAAGTACGTCAAAGGAACAGAGAGCTTGGGTGTGTATTACTCAAAGAAATCCAACAATAACTTGGTGGGGTATTGTGATGCGGATTGGGCGGGATGTGCTGATGACAAGAAAAGTACTAGTGGATGATGTTTCTTTCTTGGAAACGATCTTATCTCGTGGCTGAGCAAGAAGCAAAACTTTGTATCACTCTCTACGGCAGAAGCATAATACATTGCCATGGGTAGATGCTGCTCATAACTTATCTGGATGAAGCAGATGTCAACTGATTATGGAATGCACTCAGGTCCCTTTCTTGTATATTGTGACAACAAAAGTGCAATTAATATCTCAAGGAATCCAGTCCAACATTCAAGAACGAAGCACATTGACATCATGCACCACTTCATCATAAAATTAGTTAAAGACAATCAGGTAGTAATCGAACATGTAGTTACTGATTTGCAGTTGGCTGATATATTCACTAAATCTCTTGAATTTAATCGCTTTGTCACACTAAGAAATGCAATTGGAATGTATAACCTTAATTGTTGAGTCAAGTTGTTCAGAGAGTAGTGCAGGTGATGATTCGGGATGTACATATGATTTAGATTGGTTTTGGAACCCTAGATGTGGAAAAGAGCTGCTTGGTATGCCGTCAATACTGTGATGGTACAGGTTTCACGTCAATCTGTGCCCCCCCTCTCAATAAAAAGAGCCAGCAATGTTTCAGAAAGATGCTCAATAAAAAAAACGGAAAAGAAAAAGTTGATAGATTCATAATGGGAAACAACAGGGGTTTCACAGCACGAGAATAAATAATGAAAACCAACAGTATTGATGAAGGCATAACAATGTGAAAGCTAGCCATAAAAAAACAATTGGGTGCACCAGAGTATAAGATCTAGAAAGAGTTATATGTGCAGCCTGAATCAAGCACTGAGTTAACTCATGAAGCACATCACATAAATGGTAAATAAACTGATCTAATGCTTTATAGTAATCTTGAATCAACCAATTGTGATTTGTGACTCGTGTTTTATTACTATCTTGAAAGTCTGATGATACAACATTAATTCACGAATGTGCCTAATGCTTATGTGTTTGGATGAGAGAAATTAAATGTTGTAGGTATACAAAGGAGAGGATAAAAAGTCAGGGACTAGATGTGCAATATCAGAAAAGTTGATTCAGCTTTATTCAGTTAAGGGAAGTAGTGAGGTACAAACCCTAAAAAATCTCAATTGTGCTTAAGAAGCTCAATCTCCCAGCCTCTCTTCATCTCTCTCGCAAATCAAGCAAAGAAACCAACCTCTACAATGGGAAAAGCCAAGAACTCAGCTCAACAAGGTGAATCATCCAAGGTAGAGAAGCATGCAGAGGCTGACGCAAGTGGAAGGTCACTCTCTGATGGCGAACCTGAATCGCCTCCGCCGAGAAATGATCCGCCAGTGTCTACAGCTCTTCCTGAAGTCACCAAGGAGCTCAAGTCCTTTAACACTACGAATGAGAAAGTTCAATCGGAGGAGAGTGATGAAAGGACTCTTGATCTTGAAATAGATCCATCTGCCAAAGAACCTGTAGCAAATTTGAAGCCGCAGAAGGAATCTTCAAGTGCTGTCGTGCCAGATGCTCTGATCAGAGATGAATCGCCGGAAGATAAGGATGAGTTTGCTCTGCCTCTGGTGCTTGTAGACACGTAGAAAGCTCTGAGCAGCGAGTAGCTAAAGGAAAGGCACCAAAAAAGCTGAATCGAAAAGAAGCTCTGCTAGGACAACACGTCAGCCAGCCCATGCTCCAACTCTTGCTCCACGGACTGCTACACTTAGCTCCAGAACTGGACCACGCCGAGTATCTGTTTATGAGCTTGGATCAGTTTTCATACCTCAGGGACCACTCACCAGGGTTGATCTGCAAGTGGCACTACAGGACACAACTCGAGCTCTTCAAGCTTTAGCTGAGATCGTTCAGGATCTTCAGAGTACGGTAGCAAGTTAGTACCAGTCTCTCTTTATGAAGTATTGATGTTTCCTGTTGTTTTTAATCCGTGTGCTCACAAGCAGGGGGAGAAGAAAAGGACTGAGATGCAGAAGACTAAGTTTATGGGGAAGAATTTTTATATGTTATCCTTTGATAATATGCATATATACTGGTGTTGTTGTGGTTGCTCTTGTCTTCTATCTCAGGTAATTGTGAGACGAAGAATTAAAAAGGGGGAGATTAAAGATGTATGGTGAAGACGATGAATGATGTAGCAGAGCAGGAGTAGTTCATGAAGTGCGACATGGACTACTACATCAGAGAGACGGATCGTGAGAAGCACGTGTCAAGACCGATGCATTAAAGGAAAATTTAATGAAGAGGCATATTAAAGGAAGACTTGGAGAAGAAGCAATCGATCTAAATAGAAAAGGAATATTGACTTATTCGTTGAAGTAAAAGAAATGGAAAGTTTCCATTGGGTAGATAGATTAGATCTAGGGCTTCTCTAAAGATATATAAAAGGGAGTCGTGGCACTGTGTTTCTGGTTAACACACAGAGAGAGCTTTTAGCAATAAAGAGTTTTTGTATGTCCGAAGAGGGAAAAGCAAAGCATCTAGGGGTTAAGAGCTTAGGTGGTTCAGAGTCTGTCTTAGGTCTCTGAACGAGTAAGACTAGCAAACAAGTCGAGGGTTGTCTTGAGCTTGTTTGATTTATTGCTTTTAAAAAGAACGTCTGAGCTTTTAAAAGAATAAATATAGTCGTATTTCTTAGAATTGATTAACCCTGTACTACTGTGTGTTCTACATCGCATAGCTTACTTATTTTACATTAACAGATGTGACTGAGACGAACACATGTTCGTGAGGGAGGAGGCCGACAACGATTGGTGTCGTCGGCTCCCTTGAACAAAAGGAATGAACCCCGTATCTAGCAACTACAACCCAGAACAAAAGAAAACCAACGTTGAACCAAATGCTTTTACAATATTTCTTCTATAAAAGTGAATTTTTACAAGAGAGAAGAGAGAAACGATTCATAACAATTTTGGCACAAATGTTAAAGTCTGGAATTTTCCACTGTTATAAGAAAACAATGACTTTAAATAAGATAATGTTTACTTATTGTTTTGCAAAATTTATTATGAGTTGACCGAACGATATTACCCGGAACATTTAGCATAATGTTTTTAACATTGATATATTAAATGTAATCTAAGAAACGATAACGTGTAAGGCTATGTGCAAAATTCATGTTGAATTTTTAGAGTGGACTGATTACAATGAGCTTGTTGAAAGAACAAAATTTATTAGGTTGATTCAACAATTGAAAACTTTCAACTAGTTAAAAGTTAAAATATGAGACCATAAATAACACATGTCATCAATTGAATCAATATATATATATATATATAGACAATGCATTCTAATTATTTTAAGTCAATTTTTTTATAACGAAATTATTTATTTATTATTTTATAAGATATAAAATTTCAACATTTTTATATCGTACAAATAGAGAATTTTTCATTTGATTTTGATATCAATTTTATAATAAACTCAATTACTTTAGAATAAAAGTTTTTATTTTAAAACAAATATCCCAAAATTCATGATTTCTTATGATTTATAAGTAGAACCTAATCTCATTTCGTTTAGATACAAAAATGTTATTTTTAATTATAATTTTACATTAGTTCACAATCAACTAGTTTGGTGTTTTAAAAAAAACTTTAAACTTTTATATGTAATTTAAGAGCTTTATTTTTTTATAAATTGAGTATATTGTACCAATTAAGTTATATGTTTTTATTTGCTGTTCTGTGTGTGTTGTATAGTGCTTAATTGATGTTTCATAATTTTATTGTTTTACCAATATTAATTTAACATATTTTTTAAAATATGTACGAATAAAAATTAAAATTAAATTAAATAAAATATATTAAAATTAAATAACTATTTTTATTAATTAAAATAAAAATTATTATTAATATATAGCTATTAAATTGTAAAATATAAAATATGATTTAAAATTATGGGGTTGGGTGTTAAATTTTATTAAATAAAACGATTGTAGAGGTTAAAAACGAAGTAGGTGTTGAATAATTAGGTGGAATGCATAAATGGTGATGTGAAATGTTGGAAAAGGTAAATTTACCAAAATAAAACAAAATTTCAGCCTCTTTTCCCTTTAATACAAAAATATTTTTCTTCCACTTTTGGCATAATTACCTTTTTCATTTATCAAACTTAAATAAACAAATAGTTTAATGAATCAAAAAATTTATGAAAATATAAATAATTGATAAAATTCTCATATACATAAACTGATATTTTTAGATTGTAAAACTTGTTAAATTAAAAATTTTAGTTATGTTCGACGGAAAAATGTGTCATCTTTACGAAATTGGCATGGTAGAAACTGAATTCAATTAAAGAATTTATTCTACTTTTTCTAGTATCAATATTGAACTTTTAAATAGATTTCTAAATATGAGGAATGTGAAGTCTACGCATTATAAACAAAGCTACATTTATTCCGAATACAACTTTTACTTTTATAAGAAATTCTAAATTTCTACGAATACAAATCTAGACAAAACTCTAAAATCTACATATGGTAGAATCTGCATACAAATTAGTTGTTTGTTTTCTACACAGTGTAGAAGCTACATTCTACGAATAAGATGTAACCATATTTCCAAAAATTCGGTTACCAAATATCTTTGAATAAAAATATTTGCAAATCTTTGTATTTTTGAAAAAAGAATTTTTGACTTGTATATGTTTCTTTTTTTGTATATTAAATACTTTTAAAGTTTATTTGAAGTTTTATGAAGTGTTTGTTTCTATTTAGTTATTTTAAGTTTAGGGTTTAGATTACTTAAGTCTTCCAACAAATAATGCACTAGAAGACTTCCTTAGAATTCTTCTGCGCGAATAGTAAATTTAGGGTCTAGAAGATTTTCAAGTAAGATTTCCGCACAATTCTTCTAGGAGGTCTTCTATTAGAATACTTACTTGAAAGTTTTCTAAATCGAAAATATTTAATTTTATTGGAATTTTGTCTCTTTATATAAAGAAAAAAATTATATATTATCTCTCTTCCTCTCAAATGGCTGCAACAAAAATATAATGTTTCTCATTCTAAAACTCTTCAACCTCTCCATAATCTCTTTGAACTTAAAAAAACCAAACTTTATATCAATTTTTTATTTTTATCTCATGTCTTTCTCACTGATTTATTTTATTTTTGCATTTTTTTCATTACATGGTTCTCATCTTCCATTCCTTTAAAGGTAGATCTATAAATTATATTTTTTTTCATTTGGTAAACTCTTGTTGCTTAAAGCTCATACCTTTTGAAAAATCTTTTTGATGTTTAAGTTTTTACCTTATTTTGAAGTTTTTCAATGTTTTGAAACTATTTGAATGATTTTGGATATGCAAGTCTTCTAGCATTTAATGTACTAGAAGACTACATGGAAATCTTCTGAAGGAGTCTTCTCCCATATCTCCTCTTTCGTACTAGATCTTAGCGTTTTGGTAAGTCTTCATGACGGAGTTTAGGTAAGTCTCTTGTTGCTTAAAACTTTTACCTTTTCCCAAACTAAAACTCTCCAACCTCTTTTAACTCTCTTAGAATTTGAAAACACCAAACTTTATATCAATTTATCATTTTTTGTTTTATGTCTTTCTTCACTAATTCATCTTGTTTGCAAGTAAACCTATCTTATATTCAACTCATTTTCTCCTTTTGAAGCCATTTGTACATTTTTAGATTTGCATGTTTTTTCAGATAAGAGTTAGACTTTGGAAAACCTCTGGAAAGTCTTCTAGAAGACTCTTTGGAAGTCTTCAGACGGAGTCTTCTTCCATGTTAAGTGGAGTCTTTTATTTTTGTGGAGGAATGATTTATAATAATTTGGTTATTGTCTGTTTTGTGATTTTTAGGTGGAATTTTTAATTGTGAATTCTTTTGTAAATCTAAAGAATTTTTATTGGTAAATCTGTTCATGTCTACAATATTGTATTGCCAAAATTACTTGACATTATTGAAGTTATTGATACAACTTCAATAGCAAAACACTATAACACAAAAATTAGTCAAATTTACTACAACTAAAGGAGAAGAGTTCTCAAGAAAACTTAGTAAAATTCACAAAATATCAAACATTACATAAATTCAAACATATAACAGTCTTGGAAGACTTCTCAGAAGACTTAAATTTAAAGCGGGAAATTGAAACATAAACAGGAAATTTAAGCAGAAAACTTAAATTTTAAGTGAAAATTGAAATTTAAAATTTCATGAAAGTTAGAAAGTATATCTTATCATCTAAGAAGACACATTAAACCTTATTACTGGATATTCTTGAAATTACTTAACACTTTTGAAAGTTAAAAAATATATCTTAAAATTACTTAACAAGTTAACAAAAAATTAAGTCTTCTCATATTATCTAGAAACATTAATAAACATGAATGTTTGTAACCTCATAATTAAAACCAATTAAGTTATGAATTCCATTTAGGAACCCCAAGATCAACTAATATACATGAATTAACAAGAAAATGTTAAAAAGTCTTTATAGTTTTAGAGAAAATGAAAGTTTATTAAACTTTGACTTAGAAGACTTCCACGGAATTCGTCAAGAAGACTTCTAGGAACTTTTCCATTGAGGTCATTTTTGCAATCGAAAATTTACAAAGGAAGACTTCCAGAGAAGTCTACTCTACAACAGACTTCTTTGAAAGTCTTCCATTGTAAACATTGACTTACTTTTGTTTTTAATTTTTTTTCAAAAATACCAGATAAGACTTCCCGGTATGTCTTATAGGATAAACTTGTTAGTTTTGCAATTAAGTGAATTGTGTCAGAAATTTAACTTTTTCTAGAAGACTTACATGGAAGTCTTCCACCAGAAGAAAAAAACTTAAATATTACATTTGACTAGACGATTTCCAAGTAAGTCGTCTCATATTACTTTTGCAATTGAAAAATAAAACCTAAATATTTAATTTTAATTAGACAACTTCAGAAGACTTACACAAAAGTCTTCCAGTAGAAGACTTACACAAAAGTCTTCTGTGATAACCAAGGTTTGACCAGAATTTTGGAATAAAATTTTGGAAGACTTTCGTTAAGTCACCTGCCGGAAAACTTACATGGAAGTCATCTAATTAAAACTAAATATTGAAGTTTTATTTTTCAATTGCAAAAGTAACCTGAGACGACTTTCACCGACAGTGAAAAGACTTCGACCGAGAGTTCAGAAGACTTACATGGAAGTATTCTTCTAACGGAAGACTTTCGTATCAGTCCTCTAGAGAAAGTCAAATTTCTGACACAATCCAATAAATTGCAAAACTAACTTGTTTATCCTAGAAGACTTACTGGAAAGTCTTCTTTGGTATTTTCAAAATTATTTTATTAACAAAGAAAAGTTGGAAGTCTTCCAGAGACGTCGTCTCTAGAAAACACACATAAAGTCAACTACAAAAGTAACATATGCAGTGAATTGAAGACTTACATGAACAAATATGGAAAAAAATCAATTTCATACTTTCAAACAGTATGATAACTTGATTAGTTTCTCCTAGCACACATAATTTCACCAAAAAAAGATCCACTTGTTAATGATCAAGAATCATGAGTTTGAATCTTACAAAGTTTAGAATCAAAATCTTGGGATTTTTGGATGAATATAGAGAGAAAGTGAAAGAGATGTAAGTTTTTCGCATAAGAAATGAGATATGAGGATTAAAAATCGATTTTAGATGCATTAAGAACTTCAAATTGCTTGTTCATGGTGATTGTTGCATTGATGGCAATGACAATATTGTAAATACTTGATGAAGATAAGGATGATAGAGTAAAATACTTATTTTCAAAAAAAGAAAAAAATGGTATTTTCGTAAATAATTCAAAATTTTGGGGTGAATATGGAAAATAAAAGTTTCAAAAAATTTTATGTTTGATTTTAAGTTTTGAGTCATATTTACAAAAAAAAATTAAATTAATTAGAAATTGTATTCCATTTGATTAATCAAAAGATAATTTTAGAACTATGAAAAAGATTATACTATAAAGACAAACTAAGGATGATTTTATAATAAGGAGACGAAAATGCTAAATGTTTGTTTGTGTTTTGGCACATTTCTAAAAAAAAAAAGTTGTTGAATGTTACAAACCAAAAAATTGTACATAATCCAAGGAAGAGTGTTAAAACGAACAATTAAGCAACACGACGTCGATGGAGTTGGCAAAGCGTGACATGAGCACCCCAAAATAAGCCGTTGTGTTAGATAACAGTCTCATGTCATAAAACAACCATAAGAATACACCTTACAATTAAAAACATTAATTTAAATTTTGATTTTTTTAGAACCGGATTATGAAGTTGGCCGGATCACTGGTTTTACTGACTTTTTACCGGTTTTATTGATTTTTTACCGGGTTTACTGGTTTTTCTCAATTTTGAGTTTTAATCTTAATCGAATTCGATTTTTATCGAGTCACAATCAGAGCGGTTTAACTAAGTTACGGTCAGACCGGTTTGGCCGTACATCAAGATTTTTTCATGCCGACATGTATATGAAAAATTGATGATCTAAGAAAATCAATACTAAAAGGTATATTTTTTGTTTTTTTAATAATAAAATATTAAAATGTTGATGAAAACGGCAGATGAGATCTCATTTTGATATTTTATACTCCCTCCGTTTCTTAATAGATGAAGTTTTGGCTTTATGCACAAACATTAAGAAATTCTCTTTTATCTAAAAAATATTATTAAAGAGATATTTTTAAAGTGAAAAATTGCTAAAAAGGACTCAAAACTTGATTTCAAATGCAAAAGTATACCCCAAATTCAATCAAATGCAAAAGTAACCCAAAAGGCTAGTGAAAATACAATAAACTCCTTGTGAGCAAACAAAAAAACTGTATTCAATTTTACCAAAATAATTTTTTCGCGTGAGAAGACTTCTATAGAAGTCTTCTGTGAGAAGACTTCTATAGAAGTCTTCTGTGAGAAGACTTCCCTGTAAGTCTCCTACGGAAGACTTCTCTAGAAATCTTCTCTGAGAAGACTTCCGGACGTCTTCCGTGAGTCGTCCAGTAGTCTTCCGAAAGTTTTCTCTGAGAAGACTTCCATGTATGTATTCTCTAGAAGAATTCTTTAGAAGTCTTCTCAAACAATAAATCCTAAAAATAATTTATAAAATTCATTAAAAATATTTATATAGAAGAAAAATAGAAATTATGTAACCACAAACATTTGTAAATAATGTAAATTTATATCAACTAAAATTGAATTGTTTTCAACCAAGATGATTTTATGTAGAATGAGTCATGGTATTCACTGGTTTAGGGTTTAGTAACATATGTGATAGTATTGTAGGTAGTTTTTGGCGTAGATTTTGAAATCTATCTTCTTATCTTTTTTTTTTGAATTTGACGAATATGTGTTAGTGATCCTCTAATAAGATGATTTTAAATACTTTCTAAGTTTATTTTATGTTTAAGGAAGTGTTTTTTGGTTAATTAATTGATTTAGGGTTTCAGAAGACTTCCAGAAGACTTCCCGAGATGTCTTCTAACATATAATGCAGTAGAAGACTTCATGGAAGACTTCACGGAAGACTCCGAGAAGACTTCTCAAGAAGTCTTCCAAACCAAAATCGAACTTAATTTACCTTCAATTTGAAATTAACCGTAAAAAACCAAAACATATTTAACCTAACCTGATAATTTACCGTACATATAAATATTAGTTTTTCACTGTTTTTTTTCCCACTTTTTGGTGTTTCAGAAAAGAAAAAAAGTTGGTGAAAACCCTAGCCTCCTCTTCTAAGGCGATTACTGTGACGATTTTCGACGAATCTCTTCCGACTACCGGTTCCTCTTTATTTCAGATCTGAAACCGTTCGTTTCTCCCCTTGACTTCTTCCTCTATTTCTTTCCTTTCCGACCTCAAGTTGACCCCTTTGTCCGTAAGTCTCCCAGAAGTCTGCCGTAAATCTTCATGGAAATTACCCGTAAGTCTTCATGGAAGTCATCCGTAAGTGTTCATGATAGTCATCCGGAAGACTTCATGGAAGTCATCCGGAAGACTTCATGGAAGTCATCTGGAAGACTTCATGGAAGTCATTTGGAAGACTTAATGGAAGCCATCCGAAGTCTTCCATAAGTCTTCCATGAAGTCTTCCGTAAGTCTTCCATGAAGTCTTTCATAAGTCTTCTGTAAGTCTTCGGTAAGTCTTCCGAAGTCTTCCGTAATTCTTCCGAAGTCTTCCGAAAGTCTTCTGAAGTCTTCTGAAGTCTTCCAAAGTTTTCACAGTCTGTATGTTAGTATAGAACTCTTGTTGTGTTTGTTTTATGTTTGAGATGTTGTTTTATCATTGTTTGCACGATATACAATGGAATTACCAGTACTCCCGAAGAGGTTGTTCACCCTAGGGGAAGAGCCCATTCCATTGAAGAGCATTGGATATCATACTGATGACCCCAGATTACTTCCTGTTGTAAAGGATGCTCTCCATGCTGATGAATGGGAGGAGCTAAAGACTCTAGGTTGGGAGTCTTCATAAAGTTCTGGGAGTTGAACTTTGGTTGGGCGTCTAGGATGGTTCACTATATGCTCTATTTTCAGCTCGATGTCAAGAAGAAGTACAAGTTGTGGAGTCTCATTGGTTCAGAGCCGGTGAGGTTTTCACTCATTGAGTTCAAACATCTCACCGGTCTTAACTGCGACTATGTTGAGGATGTGGATAATCCTCATGTAGGGCTAACAGAGGATTTGTATTGGTTCTGGGAGTTGATGGGTGTTGATATCGATTCTGGTCCAAGCTCCCAGCAAATAGTGGCGGCGTGTGGGAGATGTGGAAGCTTACTTTCAAGGAAGAAAGAAGACCCTAGAAGAAACTTCGTACAGTCTTTGAGGCTCCTTCTGAAGCTTGTACTGAGGCTCCTTCTGAAGCTCGTACTGAGGCTCCTTCTCTTTCGTGGAGTGGGGTTAAGAAAAAAGATCTTGAACAAAGTTTCAAGAACTTGACGAAAGTTATGACTGATGGGTTTGGGCAGTGCCTAAAGGAGATTAAGCTTCTTGCCGATAGGATTGAAGCTGTGGAGAAGAAGGTGGGAATCAACCATAATGAAATTCAACTCACAGTTTCAGAACCGGATAATGTTGCGCACGAACTAGGGGTTAGTACTGAAACCTCTCCCAATGTCAAAATGAAGAGGAATACTAAGAATAAGAAGTGAAAGTTGTATTTTGTATGGATTTTGTTTCATTTGTTGATTGGATGGATGGTACATGTGTTTTATTTATTGATTGGAACTTTTGGCTAAGTTAATTTTATGTGGATTGAAATCGAATTTGCAGAGTGAGAGTGTGAATGGGAAGAAATCATGAAGTATCAACAAAGACACTGACAAAAAACAAATGAGTAGTATCAATGCACCTCGGGTCCTGGAGGTGGAAGATCCAACTGTTGTCATTATGGACAAAACTGAGCCAAATAAATCAGACTTGGATAGGGCGTAAGAGAGACGCTGGGTAAAGAAAGATGCTACCATGGCATTCCTCAGGGGAAAGATTGAGCGAGATAGGAAGCTTGCTGCATCACAACAGTCTCCTTATCAGGGCAACAACACATCCAAAGTGATCGTGCCGAACAAGAAGGCTGGTCTTGGCTATGATCTTTTTTCTCCCCTTGACAAGAATAACACTAAGTTGCTTAATAAATTTTTTAAAAAGATCCATAAGTACTAATCTCCCACAGAACATTAAGTTGGTTGTTGTTGTTTGTTGATCTAGTTTTGCTGTTTTCAGGACTCATAAAATAACTTTTGATAAAAGACCACCGGGGCCAAGTCTGTGGTATTCCACCATCCGAACACCCCTAAAATGGCTCTACGACTCGGTAATATTTTTAAGGTTTACTTGTGGAAGTCTTCCGAAAGACGTCTTCTGAAAGTCTTCTGTAAGTCTTCTAGAAGTCTTCTGAAAGTTTTCTGACTTGTTATGTCTTCTTGAAGTCTTATGCCTTGTTATGTTTTCAATGCAGCATATAGATGGTTATATCAATTTACTGAGGCAGCGGTTTCAGAGGCATCCAGAGCACTTTAGGAGCGAGAGGCTTTGCATTCTTGATCACGTGTTTAGTAGAATGTGGACGTTCAAGTACCCAGAGTTTAAGAGATCAGAGCCCGATGTAAACAGGCTAGGAAGGATGCTCCCTGCAGGGAGTTAAGATTATTATGCTGATTTACTACCCAGATTTTGCCAAACAAATAAGGTTTGGGGATTGGACGTGGATGACATTTATGCGCTAGTGAACTTTAAGAATGATCACTGGATTGCTATTTGGGTGTCCATTCCAAACAGGCACATCACCATCTGGGACAGCATTATTTTTCATATTAGACCTGCTCGACTCGCCGAGTTAATGGATCCTTTTGCCAAGATGCTACCTTATCTGCTTGTTGAATATGCTGGCTCCGTCGAAGAGAGAGTGAAATACACACTAGAGCCATTCAGATATGCGAAAATGGCTGCCGGAGTACCTCAATGTCGTGCTGGTGATTGTGGTGTGTTCACCTTGAAATACATTGAGTGTCATGCTCTTGGAATGGAATCATTTCCTCCTGCCTTATCTGATAAGAACGTCAAGAGCATTAGGGAGAGATGGTTACTAACCTATTTAATGAGACCCCTGGCAACAATGGATAAACCGATATTGAGGGCTTGGATCTGTATGATTGAACTAATCATTTGTAACCTTGAACTAATCTTTTGTAACCTTGAACTAATATTTTGTACATAATTCTAATTCTAATAAAGGAACCTATTCAAACACAATATATAAGACATAAGATAAGTTCATAAGTCATAAAAGATATAAGTGCACAAGATTTCCAGAAGACATCCTCCAGAAGACTTACAGAAGATATCCAGACGACTTACCGAAGACTTACAGATGACTTACATAAGACTTTAAGAAGACACCCTCCGGAAGACTTACAGAGGACATCCAGACGACTTACCAAAGACTTCAAGAAGACTTTAAGAAGACACCCTCCGGAAAACTTACAGAGGACATCCAGACGACTTACCGAAGACTTACAGAAGACTTCAAGAAGACATCCTCCGGAAGACATACATAGGACTTTCAGAAGACTTGCAGAAGACTTATTGAAGACTTCAAGAAGATATTCTCCGGAAGACATACAGAGGACTTGCAGAAGACTTGCAGAAAACTTACAGAAGACATCCTCCGGAAGACTTACAAAAGATTAGTTCTCATTATTTGGAAAATTTGGACGTGTATGACCAGGTCGTCTGCAGTTTGAGCAGCTATAATCTTTGTGTAACTTCTGTGGTTTGTGTCCTCTCATCCTAGATAGCTCCAACCAAGATTGCCATCTTGATTTCTTTTGTCGCCATGGACCACGCTTTACATCTGGAGGAAAACAAGTCCGGGGACTCAACTTCTCCACCACAAGGATATATATTTTGTGAGTATCGTGCATACAAATATTCTCTCGAGTATAGGGGGCACACAAGTGGTGAAATATGCCGATTAGCAAAGGTTCCAGCTACTATAGCATGCGAGCAAAGTATTTTCTCGATTCCATAGACACCACAATCACACTTAGTATGTTCCAAATCGAAAACACAGTCATGTTTGCCACCTGCCACAAAGAATCGACTTCCATCAATTGGTTGGACAGTCATCGTATCCGCTAACTCCTCCCGAATCGCCAATAAGTATTCACTCCCCGACTATGTTCCATTGTGAGATTGAGAGCATATTATCGCCTTTTCCAATACCACCTTCCCAACTTTTCCCTTATAAACTCCAAAAGAAACACTATGGGAAATCCTCTTGCTCTCTTGAGAGCGTAGTTAATATATTCAACTATGTTGCTCATTTTTATATTGTACCTTTCTCCATGACAATGAACCCGTGACCATAGTCTCACGTCCGCTTCCTCCAAATATGTTTTCAGTGCCGGATTAGCATTCAGGATCTCCTCCATGTAGCGGTTAAAGTCGAAGAGTGTATGAGCATAAGCAGCGCTTTTAACCAAGTACAATAGATGCTTCCCTTTATACTTTTGGACAATGTTCTATTGTAGGTGATAATAACATATTCCTCGGGTTGCCCAAGGGAACACCTTTTCACACACGCTTTTAATGGCTCTATGCCGGTCGGAGACTATCATCAAAGCATGCTGATCAGATACACAACTCTTTAGTTGTGTGAAAAACCATTCTCAAGCATCATCATCTTCTATATCTACAATTCCAAAAGCCAATGGAAATATCTGAAAATTACCATCTTGTGCAGCTGCAACTAACATAACACCTTCATACTTCCCACTTAGGTGAGTTCCATCCACCACGATGACCCTTCTATGATACTGAAAACCAGCAATAGAAGCTCCAAATGATATAAATAGATACTTAAATATATTCTCAGCATCAAGTTCTATATTAGTCTTAGAACCCGGATTTCTAACGTGATTTGCTCCAAATATGAAGACAGCCTCTCATACCCTTCTTCTGCTGATCCTCTTACCAATTTTTGAGCATGTAACAATGCTCTATATTAAGTGGTGTAATCTAGAGTCATGCCAAACATGTTCCTCATTGCATCTTGGATATGCTTCGGATTTAACCCATCAATGATTCCAACGCGATCTATGAAAAGCTGACCAACATACTTCGCAGTAAAATGTTTCCGGTGAGCTCGTCGTTCAGACACAGAACATGTATGAGTCTTCACATACTTTGTTACCCAAAACGTGTTTGTTCCATGTTTTACACTCACTCCAAGCTTCCATTTGCACCCAGAAACACGACATTTTGCTACAAGTAGAGTTTTAGTCGTCTTGTATATTTTGAAGGAGAATTTATGCTTCACCGCTGTCAACCGCAACTCTGAAACCAATGTCGCTTTACTGACAAAACTCTGGCTGACATAGATATTGGTGTCAACTATCCCATTCGAGCTTTCTCCTTCATTACCATATGTCTCTTTGAAATTCTCAAAACATATATCTTCTTCCTCTTCTTCTTCCTCTTCCTCTTTCTCATCCTTAACTCTTTCATACTCACTGTAATCTCCAAACTCATCATCCACTTCAGCAACATACTTCTCCTCCTCATAATTTATATTTTGAGGCAAATTATCATCATCTTCGACTTCATTTTCTTCTTCCCCTCCATTTTCTTCTTCTCCTTCAACAGCTAGGTTTCCTTTAGCGTTGGCATCATTAACATTCCTCATCCTTCCTCGGCTTGATACACAAAGACGTACAACATGTGTTTTACTTATCTTGATCAAGTTCTGAACTTGTCTATCACTTGTAACATGAATAGGAAGAGTATCAGGAGCTATTTGTTGCATTAGTGCGTCTGGTAACAATTAAGTTAAATCCACAACCTCCGCGTTCTTATCCATGTTAAAATCTTCTATAGCCATTTCAACTAGTTCATCATGTGTAGAACCATCACTCAAAAAGAACATTCTTGCTCCTTTGACATTATCAACCACAAAATCCCAAGAATTATCTTTCACCAACCATTCTCCGTAAACAACAGGTAACTGAAGCATCATCTGAAAAATCATATTAAAACACATTAGCAAACATACAACATCATATTAAAAAAAAACAGAGAAGACTTCTTCCGTAAGTCTTCTGTAAGTCTTCCGTAAGTCTTCTCACGAAAGACTTCTTAAGAAGTCTTCTAAGTTTAGCTAGGAACATTAATAAAAATAAAAAGTTTGTAACCTCATAATTATCATCATTTTAGTTATGAATTTCACTCAGGAGCCCCAATACACATTAATTAACAAGAAAATATTAAAAATTCGTTTTGAGTTTTGAGAAAATTGAAGTTTAATAAAGATTGACGTAGAAGACTTCTTAAAATGTCTTCCCTGAAGAAAACTTCTAAAGAAGTCATTCCCAGAGAAAACTTCTAAAGAAGTCTTCTGTTTAGGTCATTTTTGCAATTGTAAATTGACGAAGGAAGACTTCTCTAGAAGTCTACTCTGTAGAAGACATATTGAGAAGTCTTACTTTGTAAATATTGGCTTACTTTTGATTTTGGAAAATTCTCGAAATTCCCAGAGAAGACTTCCCTAGAAGTCTTCTCGGATAAACAAGTTGGTTTTGCAATTGACCAAAATTTGTCAGAAATTTCACTTATGTAAAAGACTTCTCTAGAAGTCTTCCGCCGGAAGACCTCTTAAGAAGTCTTCTCTCGTTACCAAATGTTTGACCAGAAACCTGGAATAAAACTTAAGAAGACGTCTAGAGAAGTCTTCCTTTTAATATTTAATGTTTTGCTATTAATTCTCAATTGCAAAAGTAACTCAGGCAGACTTCTAGCGACGCTGAGAAGACTTCATGTTATAAAAAGAAGACTTCCTAAGTATTCTACAGAAGTCAATTTTCTGACAAATTTTGGTCAATTGCAAAACCAACCTGTTTATCCGAGAAGAATGCTAGGGAAGTCTTCTCGGTTTTACTTGTTTTTTTATAATCAAAGGAAAGTTAGAAAACTTCTGGGGAAGTCTTCTAGTCAAAACACACAAAAGGTCAATTGCAAAACTAACCTATGCATTGACCAGAAGACTTCTCTAGAAATCTTCTTCGCGAACAGATCTGAAAAACAATATTGATTTCATACCTTGGACCATCAGATGACTTGCTTAGGCTTCTCCAAGCACACAGAACTTCAATACTCGAGCTACCAATCCGTTACTCTATGAACATTACAAAGTTTGGAATAAAAATCTTGGGTTTTTTGAATGATGTTTTTTAGGAAAGTGAAAGACATGTGGTTTGAATGCACAACAAATAAGATAGCAAGAGAAAAAATCGTTTTTTAAGTCATTAAGACCTTCAAATTGGTTGTTCATGGTAGTTGGGGGATTGATGGCAATGGTAATATTGTAAATATTTAGTGAAGATAAGGATGATAGAGTAAAAGACTTATTTAAAAAAAAAAGCAATGACATTTTTGTGAATAACTCGAAAATTTAGGGTGAATAAGGAAAATAAAAGTTCCAAAAAATGGTGGGTTAGTTTTGCATTTGAGTTGAAATTTTGAGTCACTTTTGTAAAACACCCTTTTTAAAATCATTCAACCAATTATAAAAAGGTCTGTAAAATTTTATTGGTTGAACAATTTCAAATAAAGTTAAAGTTAACCTTAAAACTTCAAAAAGTACCTTAAAATCTCAAAACATCTTATATTTTGAAATAACATAAAACTCCTAAAACATCATCTAATTTGAAACAGAGGGAGTATATGATATGGAAACACATTAATACGAGTTGACAAAATCTAACATTACATGTTGATCGATTTAAGATAAATTAAAAATTTTAAAAATCTAATCTATTAAAATATAGTCATATTTTTTATCTACTTACAAATATTTTAGGTTGGACCATTGCATTTAACTATTTTTCTATTATTTTTATTTTTACATAATTTAATTATTATTAATTATATACATTAGCCTAAAATTAAGGAACTAAAAACTAATCTATTATTTTTTTAAAAATAATCAATTAAGTTTATATTAACACTAAATTTGAATAAATATTCAATTCTATTTTATTTAATAATATAAAAAATTATATATACCTATAAATACATATAAACATAAAATTGTAGTTAACCCAAATGCAAGAAATAATTTTATCAAAACTTTCACCAAATACATAATATCTCTTATAGATAGAGTATTAAAATTATATATATATATATATATATATATATATATATATACACATATATATTTGATTAAATAAATATTAATAAGTTACTATGAATATTTAATGATATAATGAAACATATTATTATTGACTATTCCAACAAACATGTAAAATTTTATCAAAAACTAAAACTAATTGAAAAATATAAAACACACTTTAAGTTAGGTTTTGGCCTTGGAATACATGTTAGATATTTTGAATTTTGGTTCTAATTTATATCATATCCTAGGTTTTATTCTGGTAAAATTTATAAAAACGTATCGGATTCAAATATAACGTATTGGTGTTGGTTCTAATTTGTACCTCATCATAAACTTCATAAAGTAACCATATATCATTCATATTTGGGTTATATTGGTTCGATTTATATATATTCAAAGTTAAATCCAAAATTTAAAAAAAAAACATAAGAAGTAAATAATTATTTATATAAAATTGAATATTTAAAGTACTTATTTAAAACTTAATACTTAATTTTAGATATCATTTCAAAAAATATAGAATTAAATATTTGAATTACAATTTTTATATTTGTGATTATTTAGACATTCATATCGTTTTTTTTTGTTTTTCAGGCTTTTCAGATTTTGGATTACCCATTCGGGTTTAGCTAATAACACTTCGGGTTCATATATCTTTTATATCACCTTACAAGACTCATTCTCGTAGTTATGAAATTTTAGACTAGGTATGTACATATTATATTTTTTTGTTTGAGTTTGGTTTGAACTTCAAGTTATATATTTTATACCCAAGTTTACTTCAAATAAAGAAAAAATGATTATATAAACTTTATCAAAAAATCATCCGCGTTTTAGCGCGGGTTAAAATCTAGTCTAATATTAATTTAGGGTCCTACTTTTATCTACTACTAATAAGTCATAGTAAGACCATTTAAAAAATTAGTTAATATGACGTATTTGATTATTTACATTAATAATAAACCAACACTAAATTTAAATTTTATTTTTAATTATAAAAAGTATGTTGAGAAAGAATCTAACAAAATCTTACTTAAAATTTTAAATAATTTTTAGAAAATAACACATTAATAAATTTCATGATTAGTTATATAATATTATTATAAACAATATTAACTACGATTTTATTGTAAAACAAGAAAATAAAATTGTATACATTTTTTTATAAATTCTATAAATATATTCTAGATTATATAAAAATAGGAGTGCTACATGAATTAAATATGATAAAATTATATTAAATAGGTAAATTAACAAATGTTAAATTTCTAAATTTTCATTTAAATAAATTATCACTCATCATTAAAATTGGTTAAAATTCATAAAATATATAATAGTTTTATACAAAATAAATGGATTAACATAGGTTAACCTTATATATATATATATATATATATAGAGATAGATATATATAGATAGATAGATATATTTATATCTACAACTTATTATTTATTTTGAAACTATCAACAATATATTGTTTAAAAAAAATTGTATACAAATATATAATTGTATATAATAAAATTTAGTTCATATACTATTTAAAAATATGTTACTAGAAAACTATGAAATTTTAGTAATTCATTTAAAATATTAATGAAAAATATAATTTTAATTTTAATTTTTTTTTAATTTTAATTATAACCAAATATATTGAGAATTTATTTTTAAAATGGTAAAAAAATTTAATATATTTTATTTATAAAATAATAGATTAGATTAGTCACAAAATAAATTTAAAATTCATTTAATGTTCCAAACTCAAAAATAGTTGTATAATTTTCCAAAGTTTTCTTGACAAAACATAAAATTTTGAAAATAAATTTTTAAACTCAAAATCATAATATTGAAAATTTTACAAAAGATAAAATACTAGATAATAAAAAATAACTTTTTGAAATACACCTCAAAAAACTATTTATATATGTTTTAAAAATTAAAGCAATCTAATATTTTGAAGTCTTAATTTTAAAAAAATAAAACTTAATATCATAGCATCCAAAAATATCATATATCAATAAAATTTACTAAAATAATATGATAGATACTACTATGTATAAAACTTAGTAAAAAACAGTGCTATATTATTTAAATAAAAAACTTTTTTACTTATAAATCCCGTAAAATACTAAAATGATATATGTTAAAGTATATTTTCTTATACAAAACATGTAAATAGAAATGATCTTAAATATATCTTTTTTATATAATATAAATAAATAAAATTTAAAATATATTATATGTAAAATGTATAAATTAAAGAAAAAACATATTATAAAGAAGGTTCTCTATTTGATTATTTCATATGGTTATTTTATTGTATCTAACTTGTTAATATATTAGTAAATAATAAAAATGAATAAAAAAGTAAAATATTTTAAACAAAACACTATATATTAATAATATTGAGTAAGAAATATAAACAATAACATTATACATTTACACAATATTTAACACTAAAATAGAAATGATATATTTATAAAATTTGTAATTATATCTAATATATTTATAAAATAGAAAAATATCTGCACGGATGTGCAGGTTAAAATGTAGTTTATTCTATTAAAATAGAAATCATGCATTTTTTGATGTGTGATATTTTTTAAATGGACATTTCCTAGATTTTTTTTTACATTGTCTTCTTTGTAACTGCATAGTAAAATCTTAACAACATATTAGTTTTTTTGTTTAATCTTATCAGTATATAATTAACTACTAGATTTTGATCCGCCCTTTCAAAACACAGATTTGATTTTTGATAAAATTGTTAGTTGATATTTTTCTAATTTTGATATAAATATCTATGTTAAAAATAGTTATTTAGTGTTTTCATATTAGATTTGGACTCGCGATTGAACTGTAAATCAGTTGATCCGTATATATCCAGTTCAAATATAATAAAAATTTTATTAATTAAAATTCTGATAAAATTCGGTAAAAATCTAAACAATTATCATTAACGTGTGAACTATCTTGGTTGACCAATTAAAACTCCAAAGAAAACTGATAATATTTTTAAAATTAAATTTCTATATATTTTTAAATTGTTCATAAAATTGAAAAAAAAAAGCCATTAGATTTGTGGTTTTTTGTACTATGATGATTTTTTACTATTCGAAAAATAAAAATTGATATTAGAGAAGACAAAATTTTATTTATATGACAGTATTATTTTGTTTTTGTTATTTATATTTTTTTGAAAATAAGTTTAAAGATGTCGGATCGTGTAAGAAATCTTTCAACAGATTATTTGTTACTATTTTGAATATATAAATTTAAATCATTAGGGAAAAATAAGGTATCTTAACAACCTATTTAAAAAAAATGTTTAGTTAAATAAGTTAAGATCTGGAAACATTAATGTTTGTTTCTGAGAGAATTTATGATAGTTTTGTTATAGATATAAATGCATTAGGTTTAAAGATAATATTGTAAGGGACATTAATTATATTGTATAATTTTTTTTACCTAAAATCAAGTTGGGTCCAAATTTGTGTTTCTGTTTTAATAGTATTGATTGTCTAATAATATATATGGACATTGAATAAAAATCCTAAGTTATTGTACATAGATCAATATTTATTTAAATATATAATATATATTTATTTCACATACCATACTCTATCTTCATTATAAAATTATTGTATTTGAAATATCTATATAAAAATTAAAATATATGATTAAGTTAAAAATATATGCCACTAATAATGTAAACTAAAAATCTATAAATATATAAATGAAATCAAAGAAAATATACCCTTTACGTCAGATATATATATATAACAGAATCACAAGTGAACATCATCTTCATCTCTTCTCTCCTCTCACAAAGAAAAAAAAACATGAAGTTCTTCGTTTCAGTTGTAATGTTCTTTCTCTTCTTAAACTGTTTCGCAACCGCGCAAGCTCTGATTCGAGATTCATGCAAAACAGCTGCAGCAAAAGACCCTAATCTCAAATATGATTTTTGCGTCCAATCACTTGAACAAGATCAACAAAGCAAAACCGCAACAAGTCTAGCACAATTGGTCATAGCGTCAACGAAAGACGCTGCGTCCCAAAACATTAAAGTGAAAGGCATAGCTGAGACGATTCTCAAGAACAAAAAGTATGCACCTGGTACTGAACCCGCGTTACGCACTTGCGTAGAGCTTTATGACGATGCCAATTATTCTTTTGATGAAGCTTTGATGAACGTTAAATCCGGAGATTATAGAAGTGCTAATGTGGATCTGAGTGCTGCTTTGGATTCACCGGACACTTGTGAAGATGGTTTCAAAGAGAAGCACGCGACATCTCCGCTTACAAACGAGAACAATGTTTTGTATCAGAAGATTTTGATTCCTCTAGCTCTTACAAATAGGCTGTGATGAATTTACTATATTAGCTATTGTCTTACCAAATAAATTTAAGAGCAAAGAAACTGAAATAATATTTGTTAAAACAATTTAAAATACTGCACTGTCTTACCGAAAAAAAAAACAACACAGTTTATTACAATTTATATAACTATGATTTAGAAAACACTAAAACGTTATTTCATTGAAATGCTTAAATTATGCTATTATATGATTAAGAGGTCAGTTATCATCAATGCATAGTATATATGTTACTATACGAATGATATGATCATCACAGTTTTGTGTATGTTGAACCAAACTCCCTCTTGGATCTTGACATATGGAAACGTTCATGTTTCTACTTTTTGTAAGTATCTTGTGCTATGGGATCAATCACAGAAGATAAGCTGTGATGTTGCACATCTAAACTTCTCTGTGTTCTTTCACTATGGATCAAATGAAAGTATATATCCCTAGCTTCTTTGCTAACATATCAATTCCACTTATTTCATCAAGTTTTGTTCAATGAAAGCTGAGAGGCTAAGTTCGTGTCACATCCTCTCATTGGCTACTGTGGCGATACCATCTTTTCGTAACATATTGAATCTATCAGAATTGTTCACTTCAGGACATTTTCTTATTGTACCTTACCTTTAGGGAGTAGTGATGTCAACTACCGAAGATTAACATTGAGCATATGAGTGTTAGACGTGACATGAGGACTACAATGGGTTGAGTTTTCATAAATTGTACTAGATAAAACTAATAGTTGAGCCTCTGAACATGGACAAGATTAAAAAACCAAAACCGAAGACTACTACTCGCTGCCGGTGTTGCTGCCAGGAGGAGAAGTAAGCACCTTGAGAACACCAAACTCAGCATCCCAAGCGATGTCGTGGCTCACAACTGGAACACCAGGGGCACAAACGATAGAACGGCTGATGGTTCCCATGAAGATACGGCAACTCTCATTGTGCTCATAAACCTCCTTGTTCTCCCCATTGAACTTGACTTCATTCTCATTAGGAAGAACCAACATATCATCACTACAAACACCTAGCAAGTCAGAGAATGCCCGATCCATGACTATATTGATCGATCTACACCGTAACGCAATATCAAGCCATAAATAAATCTCCATTTTGAATCCTCCATAATCAGATGTATCAGAACGCACTTATTCGTGCTTAGAATACAGATGTACCAGATTCTCTCTTTGCCTTAAAGGTTCTGTCGAACTCAGATGTCAAATGTCCTGTTGGACCAGAAGTTTCTTAGAGCAAGACGCCCTCACTTGGGCCAGATGCTCCTTAGAGCCATATGCCCATCAGAGCCATATTTAACAGCTTGAGATATTATGCTTAGTTCCCTCATGATGAACACGATCTTTGGCTAAACAAATAGCACTTAAGCTATCAAAGAATACAATAATAGACAGTCACCGTCAACTGCAAAGTCACCTTCCAACTCACAACAAAATCACCTACATAAATAAATAACCAGTCACTGGTCTCCTATTGTCCACATCTTCTGCATAAGCAGAATCAGGATACCATGTAAACAGTCTCAGATCCTTGTCTCCGTAGACAAGTCCAACATCAAATGTACCTGACATGGGTATGTTTACTGTTCTAGCAGGATACAAATATCCTAAGCAATTAACTATCAAATTAACCCTTAATTCTAACACACAAAACAATACTCTTGCCAAGAGAGATCATGTGTATTACGTAAAGATCGAATCACAGAAAACAGTGGCACACAATAGATTTTTTATTCCTAAAGTTTAAGCTAGGTGATTATATATATTGGTAACATATAATCAGTCTAAGGAAATATTCCATATTGGAGAGTGTAGATGCAATATGGAAATATGATAATAATGTAATTATGAAAATATGCTAATAATGCAAATATGGAAATATGCTACTAAACTAACTAGATGTAAATATAAATATGTTAGATCTAGGGTTTCAAGCTTAATGAATTATAGGCAATAAGAAGCACGAGTATGTATATATTCTATAACTCAAATATTAATTATACTGACCCTTTTAACTTCAACTCTCGTATGCGAGCAAAAGGAAAAACCGATCGACGGCTAAGGCCTGGTGTCGATCGACGGTGAAATCAGAAGGAAGTGTGAACGAGATTTGATATGTTCATCAAGTTATTTAGTCCAGCTCTCGCATGCGCCTAACAACCTAGTTCAATGGAGTTTATTCTGGCACAAAACCTACTCTCATAGTCGTCCATGTCCTACTTTCGAGATCCTAGTAAGCTACTCTAGAATGCAAGCATTAAGCAAAAATCAATTGATGGATATCAACTTAACCTAGCAATCCTACTTTTGGGCTAATCCATGATTGCTATCATTCAACCCTAAATCTAGTTGATAACTACTCAGACATAATCAAAGTAAGAATAATAATATGAATATAATGCATAGATAAAACAATGGGGTTCCAATACAAATCTCCATGAGGATTTATGAACCTTCTCCCTATATAAATACTAAATAACCTAGAACTTAGCACCGTACGTCTCCGTATGTCTGCCTATTATCTTCTGGTATCATACATAAAGTATAAATATAAAACCCTAAAATCTAGGTCAAAACTTGTTCAGGGGTAAACTTGTAATCTTGTGTCTTGTCTCTAACTTGGGCTTGAAATCAGCTGTTTGTGAATTGGTCATTGATCGATGTTAAGTGGTCAGCATCGATCGATCTTGGTCATGTAACATCGGTCGATGTCAAGATAGTGCCATCGATCGAGGACAGTCTTGTATTTCGACTCTCTCAATGATCATCTACGGATTATTCTCCTCTAAATGCTCCAAAAGCTCCAACTAGCTCCATATATCTCCACAACATACCTAGACCTGTAAAGACCTTAAAACCTAGACACACATAATAGACCCTAAATAGAGCCTATAACATGGCATAAAACTGGTAATAAATAGGCTATATCAACCTCCCCCAGACTTAACATTTTGTTTTTCCTCAAGCAAACAAGCCTGCAACAGAGGTTTTGAAAAGCGAAGACTTACATAATATCTATGTATAACTGTCACTTTACTTTATTGCAGCCACATCCTATCAAGTCAATCACATAGAACTTTATATACCATATCCTAGTATAGCAACCAAATCCATTATACCAATAACTTAGCGAATACTAGTCTGACTCGCCCCTTTACTGATTTCATTTCTTTGCATAAATAAAAGTGCAGACTTTACCTTGGGAGTATCGGTCAAAGGATATATAGACTCTCACCTCTGCAAGTATCTGAACACACAGGTAGTCTTCTCTGATTCATTTCCTCTCTCTCTTCTCACTTCTTCTCAGTCAATGTCTCCCTTATTTTGAGGGTATCATTTTATTTTTTTAATTGACTTAGATGTTTGGATAGGCTTCTATGAATCAAGCCCTAATGGTTTCTGCCACCAGATCCTTCTCACTTCTTTTTGACCTTTATCTCTTTCTAGGATCATATAAATCAAGCTTTAATGGTTGTAGCCACCAAATCTTGTTCGACTCCTTTTTTATCTGAAGGGGAGAGAGAGGGGAATCAAAAGCACACAGACTTTTACCTTCTATACTTTCAGAAGAAATCCGATCCAGTGTATACCATATCCCAAAGAAAACAAATAATGTCAGGATTAGTGTTGGAAATCAACTTCGGTTCCTTCAAACTTTCTAAGTAAGTGTGATATAATGGCATGATGATCCACTTTGGTATCTCTAGTAATCTCTGAAAACAACCTTCTAAGAATGGTGCTAAAGTATAGTTAGTCAATAATAAATCTTGATCATATTCCTCTTCTTGACTCGATAAAACTCATTGAAAACTTATATATATATATATATATATATATATATATATATATATATATATTAAATAAAACTCAAAAACAATAAAAATAGCATTAGCAAACCTCCCTCAGACTTATATTACACTGTCCCCAGTGTAATCCCACCCGGATTGGTTAGGAAAAATTAAATCATAAGTAAATAGCTTAAGTATAGAACTTGATACCTCTCTGTGTAAGAGAGTGTCGATCGATGGTAGGCGGATCTTGTCGATTCGATGGTCGCGATCTAGTGTCAACCGATGGTGCCTCTATGATGTCGACTGATGGTAGTATAAATAGTCCGTAGAAATAAAATAAAACTCGAAATAAATAATAGTATACTAAACTAAGTAAATTACATAAATAGTGGATTGTCTCCCACTTAGCTGGTATAGTTTTAAGCTTGACGTTTTGAATCTTAACTAGACTAAAGGATCACACTTGCGAAACTTTAAACTTTTCCACTTTTGTGCAAGAACTCATTGCTTCAGCTCCTCTGTACTAATCTCATATCATTAGATCTCCAGAAACTCCATGGCTTCTGCCTTTTAAAAAAGCAGTCTGGTTCTTGCTTACACGTTCTTGGAAGAGAAGTTTGAGACGGTTGGCTATGATTTTAATAAACTTATAGATGATGTTTCATAAACCGATGGGTCTAAAATCTCTAAGATGGCAAGCCTGAGGATTCTTGGTGATAAGTGCAATAGCAATGTTGTTGAGATCCTTAATAAGTCTTCCATTTCTGAAAACTCATGAACACCAGCAATAATATCATTACCAACCACTGACCAGGAAGATTTCAGAGATTCCATAGAGTAGCCATCGGGCCCTGGACTTTTTCTTAATGACAGAGCAAAAACCGTTTTTGTGATTTCCTCCGGGGTAATAAACTTATGTAACTCCTGAGCTTGAACCTTAGAGCAACGAAAAGGCATAAGTACTTTCAGCTGGTCAACAGAAACTGGCGAATGAAGGAGGTTAGTGGCTCCCAAATCTCTGAAAAACACTCAGCAGCATGGGTGACATGGGTGTGTTTAGGTTCTAGTAGGGTATGCGAGTAAAAGGAAAGACCATCGATCGATGGCTAAGACCTGGTGTCGACCGATGGTGAAATTAGAAGGAAGTGTGAACGAGATTTGATATGTTCACCAGGCTAATTAGACCAGCTCTCGCATGCGCCTAACAACCTAGTTCAAATGAGTCTATTTTGGCACAAAATCTACTCTCATAGTTGTCCATGTCCTACTTTTGAAATCCTAGTTAGCTACTCTAGAATACAAGCATTAAGCACAACGAAATTGATGGATATTAACTTAACCTAGCAATCCTACTTTTGGGCTAATTCATGATTGACATCATTCAACCCTAAATCTAGTTGATAACTACTTAGACATAATCAAAGTAAGAATAATAATCTGAATATAATGCATAGATAAAATATTGGGGTTCCAATACAAATCTCTCTAAGGAGTTATGATTCTTCTCCCTAAATAGAATACTAAAGAACCTAGAACCTATCACCGTACGTCTCTGTATGTATGCCTTACGTCTCCTTTTCTGCCTCATACACAAAATATAAATATAAAATCCTAAAATATAGATCTCGTGCACGTCCTTCAGTATCTCTGAAAATTTGAAACTGGTCTAGTCTGAGATAACCATCTTATGTATCTTCTGCTCCAAGTAATTACTCTGGTCTTTGTTTGATGTCATTCGATGGCCAAGATATGTCGAGTAATGCTGGATTGCCCACTCTCGCGTTCATTACCCAACCAACTTCTTCTAGTGCCAGGCTGCGAGATTCAATAAGTTCTTCCTCTCTGTAACCTGCATCGTGTTCTTTGTAATCTCTCTCGTAACCTTGGTATGCCAGATTGGTGTCGATCGATGGTATATGTAGATTGTCGATCGATGCTCGATAATCAGACTAGTGGACGAAAAGGTTTCCAGCTCCATTAGCCATTGCAAGTATATATGCCACATCTTCCTTCGTGACATGTAGAATTCTGCCATCCATAGCTCTTGCATAAGCATCTGGATCTCGCATAACACCAAACTCATATGTTTGTAAATAACCATATTCCCTTTTGCGTTCTGAAGTTGAATCTCGTTCGGTTTCTGCTTCATTCTCAGTATCGATCGACGGTGTATGGTGGTAGCCGATCGATGTTGATTTCCCAGATTGATGGAAAACATGAAAAACTCCAGCCTCTTCCATAGCAATACCTTGGTATTCAATTGTTTCTTCGTCTTTGTAGTCTTCGTCGTACTCGAGGTAGGTTATGTTGTAACTGAATTCGCCCTGGTAGGTGTGGGCTTGTTCGAATGTTTAAGTGTCGATCGATGCAATAGGGTGGGTGTCAGTCGATTGTTGAACTCTATGGCTGTCGATCGATGGGTTAGGTTGGGTGTCGGTCGATGCTAAGTGATCAATGTCGGTCGATGCTAGAGTTCTAATGCCGGTCGATGCTATCCGTAAAGAAGTGTCGTTCGACGATGAATGTATGCCGTCGATCGATACTTGTAATCTTTCTTTGCGGATCGTACGTTTGAGTTTTTGCAAGTCTGAGAATAGTAATTATTGTCCTTTATTGCTCCTGGTACTCTTTTGCATGCACCTGAAAAACAAAGGAAAAGAAAAATCACTAACTTGAAAGTAAAACAAACCTAAACTAAACCCTAGAAATTAAATCTAATGGTGATCAATGTTCCCCGGCAACGGTGCCAAATTTAACATGGGTGTGTTTACTGTTCTAGCAGGGTATAAATATCCTAAACAATTAACTATCAAATTAACCTTTAATCCTAACACACAAAATAATACTCTTGCCTAGAGTGATCATGTGTAGTACTTAGGGATCCAATCCACAGAGAAAAATGACACACAATACATTTCTTATTCATAATTGTTAAGCTAGGTGATTATATATATTGATAACAAGTAATCAGTCTAAGGAAATATTTCTTATTGGAGACTGTAGATACAATATGAAAATATGTTAATAATGTAATTATGGAAATATGTCAATATGGAAATACGCTACTAAACTAACTAGCGTAAATGTAAATATGCTAGATCTAGGGTTTCAAGCTTAATGAATTATAGGGAATAAGAAGCACAAACATGTAAATATTATAGAACTCAAATATTCACTATTCTGACCCTTTTCTCTCCAACTTTCGTATGCGAGCAAAAGGAAGGACCATCGATCAACGGCTAAGGCCTGGTGATGATCGACGGTGAAATCAGAAGGAAGTGTGAACGAGATTTGATATGTTCACCAAGTTAATTAGACCAGCTCTCGCATGCAACTAACAACCTAGTTCAATGGAGTCAATTATGGCACATAACCTACTCTCGTAGTCGTCCATGTCCTACTTTCGAGATCCTAGTTAGCTACTCTAGAATGCAAGCATTAAGCACAACGAAACTGATGGATATAAACTTAACCTAGCAATCCTACTTTTGGGCTAATCCATGATTGTTATCATGCAATCGTAAATCTAGTTGATAATTACTTAGACATAATTAAAGTAAGAATAATAATCTGAATATAATGCATAGATAAAATATTGGGGTTCACATACAAATCTCCCTAAGGAGTTATGAATCTTCTCTAAATATAATACTAAAGAACCTAGAAGGTAGCACTGTACGTCTCCGTACGCATGCCTTACGTCTCCTTTTCTACCATCATACATAAAGTATAAATATAAAAAACTAAAATCTAGGTCAAAACTCATCTAGGGGTAAACATGTAATCTTGTGTCTTGTCTCTAACTTGGGCTTGAAATCGTATGTCTACGAATTGGTCATGGATCGATGGAAAGTAGTCAGCATCGATCGATCTTGGTCATGTAACATCGGTCGATGTCAAGATAGTGCCGTCGATCGATGGCAGTCTTGTACTTTGGCTTTCTCAGTGATTAGCTACGGATTATTCTGATCTAAATGCTCCAAAAGCTCCAAGTATCTTCATATATCTTCAAAATGTATCTGGACCTATAAAACACTTAAAACATAGCCTAGACACACATAATATACCTTAAATAGAACTCATAACTGGCCTAAAACTAGTAATAAATAGGCTATATCAACTCCCCAGACATAACCTTTTGCTTGTCCTCAAGCAAACAAGCATGCGAAAGAGGATTTGAAAAGCGAAGACTCACATAATATCTAAGTATAACTGTCACCTTACTTTATTGCAGCCACATCTTATCAAGTAAATCACAAAGAACTTTATATACCCTATCCTAGTATTGCAACCAAATTCATTCTACCAACAACTTATCGAATACTAGTCTGACTCACCCATTTTCTGATTTCATTTCTTTGCATAAAATAAAAGTGCAGGCTTTACCTTGGGAGTATCGATCAAATGATATATAGACTCTTACCTCTGCAAGCATCTGAACACACATGTAGTCTTCTCTGATTCCTTTCCTCTCTCTCTCTCTTGTCACTTCTTCTCAGTCAATGTCTCCTTTATTTTGAGGGTATCATTTTTTATTGACTAAGATGTTTGGATAGGCTTCCTGAATCATGCCCTAATGATTTTTTTCCACCATATCCTGTTCACTTCTTTTTGAAATTTATCTCTTTCTAGGATTATATGAATCAAGCTTTAATGGTCGTAGCCACCAAATCCTGTTCGACTCCTTTTTTTTAATCTGAAGGGGAGAGAGAGAGGAATCAGAAGCACAAAGACTTTTACCTTCCATACTTGCAGAAGAAATCCGATCCAGTGTATACCAAATCCCAAAGCAAGCAATAATGTCGGGATTAGTGTTGGAAATCAGCTTCTGTTCCTTCAAACTTTCTAAGCAAGTTTGATATAGTGGCAGGATGATCCACTTTGGTATCTCTAGTAATATCTACAAACAACCTTCTAAGAATGGTGCTAAAGTGTGGTTAGTCAATAATAAATCTTGATCATAGTCCTCTTCTTGACTCAATAAAACTCTTTGAAAAACTTATTTATAGATAGTAAATAAAACTCAAAAATAATAAAATAACATTAGGGAACCTCCCCCCCCAGACTTAAATTACATTGTCCATAGTGTAATCCACCCCGGATTGGTTAGGAAAAATAAAATCATAAATAAATAGCTTAAGCATAGAACTCGATACCTCCTTCTGTAAGAGAGTGTTGACCGATGGTAGTGTAAATAGTCTGTAGAAATAAAATAAAAATTGAAATAAATAGTAGTATAAATAAAAAATAAGTAAAAACTTACTAAACAGTGGGTTGCCTCCCACTCAACGCTTGGTTATAGTCTTAAGCTCAACGTTTTGACTTTTGGACTAGAAAGGAAGTGAATCAACACTTGGAAAACAAGTGTCTACATCTTCTTTGGTCTTCTAAAACCATGTACCAACGAAGCTTTTCATTGCTTCATCTCCTCTGGCTTTCTCATTCTTTATGATCTCCTTAGTAAACTCCACTGAAGGCATTCTCCTTTGTAGATTCTCAATATTACGATGTAGCATTCTAAGTCTGGCAGCTGTAGTCTCTGATATATCCTCCAATTTCTGAGAAATATATTCTTTCATTAGGCTTTGAGAAAAAGCAATCTCATTAAACTTGTATTCCAATTGATTTTCTTCTTCGCACTTCTGTTTGTCGAAATCAGTATCGATCGATGGCATTATGCTGCCGTCAATCGATGCCATTGATCGATGTCACTTTATCTTGTCCACTCGCATGCTGTCTTTGAACAGTATACAAATCATGTTGCATCCTATCCATGCGTGTAGTCAGACCGGTGAGGCACTTTTCTATAGGATAGTAGACATTATCAAGCCTCATGTAGAAATCTTCTAATGACATCTCTTGAGCGTTGTAGATATCATTCACAAGATCGTCAATCTCTGCTCTGCTATATGTTTCTTGTTTCTTCCTGGACACAGCGATCTTTGTTGCATGTTCAGGTAAACATATGTAGATGTACTCAAACATAGTTGCTCTCTCTAGAAACCCCCTGACATCTTCATCTTGCACATTCTCAATTCTTCCGTCTATTGCTCGTGCATTACCATTCTCATCTCCGTAGATGCCATACTCATCTCGCCTTTCCCAAAATAAAATCCTTCTGTCATTATTATCAAAATCTCTCTTTCCCTACTTTACTTGACCGTCTATTAGTAGGGGATTTATCCAACTGACCGGTCCCAGAGTTTATGAAGTAAAGGGGTTAGATGTACAAAGCTCGTGGACTTCTGGAATTGTGGTTCGATCGATGCATTCTTGTTGCTGTCGATCGATGTTTGATATTGGATGGGCTCGTGCTTCTGCTCCTTGATGTCGATCGATGTCGGTACCTGAGTGTCGATCGATGGATGTCGTTGTTGTCCAAATAAACTTTCTGATCCAATAGCCATAACAAGGGCGTCTGCTACATCTTCCTTAGGTAGATTGAGAATTCTCCCGTAAATATCTCACTTCAGTAGCTCTGAAAAATCCAAACTCGCCTGGTCTGAGATAACCATCTTCTGTATCTTCTGCTCCAAGTAATTGCTCTGGTCGTCGTTTGATGGCCAAGATATGTCGAGGATTGATGCTGGATCCACTCTCGCGTTCATTACCCAACCAACTTCTTCTAGTGCAAGGCTGCGAGATTCAATAAGTTCTTCCTCTCTGTAAGCTGCATCATGTTCTTCGTAATCTCTCCCGTAACCTCGGTATGCCGGATTGGTGTCGATCGATGGTATATGTAGACCGTCGATCAATGCTCGATAACCAGACTGGTGGACGAGAAATTTTCCAGCTTCATTAGCCATTGCAAGTATGTCTGCCAGATCTTCATTCGTGACATGTAGAATTCTACCATCCAGAGCTCTTGCATAACCATCTTGATCTCGCATAATACCAAACTCACATGGTTCTAAATAACCATATTCCTTTCGCGTTCTGCAGTAGAATCTCATTTGGTTTCTGCTTCATTCTCAGTATCAATCGACGGTGTATGGTGGTTGTCGAGCGATGTTGATTTTCTAGGTTGATGGAAAATATAAAAAAAACTCCATCCTCTTCCATAGTAATACCTTGGTATTCAATTGTTTCTTCGTCGTACTCGAGGTAGGCTGTGTTGTAACTGAATTCGCCCTGGTAGGTGTGGGCTTGTTCGAATGTTTGAGTGTCGATCGACGCAATAGGATGGGTGTCGATCAATTGTTGAACTGAATGGCTATCGATCGATGGGTTGGGTTGGGTGTCGATCGATGCTAAGTGATCATTGTCGGTGGACGCTAGAGTTCTCATGCCAGTCGATGCTATCCGTAAAGAAGTGTCGGTCGACGCTGAATGTATACCGTCGATCGATGCTTGTTGTCTTTCTTTACAAATCGTACGTTGTAGTTTCTGCGGGTCTGAGAATAGTAATTCTTGTTCTTTATTGCTCCTGGTACTCTTTCGCATGCACCTGAAAAACAAAGGAAAAGAAAAATCAGTAATACGAAAGTAAAACATATCAAGACTAAACCCTAGAAACTAAATATGATGATCAATATTCCCCGGACACGGCGCCAAATTTGACATGAGTGCGTTTACTATTTTAACAGGGTATAAATATCCTAAACAATTAACTAGCAAATTAACCCTTAATCCTAACACACAAAATAATACTTTTGACAAGAGAGATCATGTGTAGTATTTAGGGGTCGAATCCACAGAGAACAATGGCACACAATAGATTTCTTATTCATAAAGGTTAAGCTAGGTGATTATATATATTGGTAACAAGTAATCAGTCTAAGGAAATATTCTTTATTGGAGAGTGTAGATGCAATATGAAAATATGCTAATAATGTAATTATGGAAATATGACAATAATGTAATTATGGAAATATGCTATTAAACTAACTAGATTTAAATGTAAATATTCTAGATCTAGGGTTTCATACTTAATGAATTATACGGAATAAGAAGCATGGACATGTAAATATTCTAGAACTCGATATTAACTATTCTGACCTTTTTAGCTCCAACTCTCGTATGCGAGCAAAAGGAAAGACCATCGATCGATGACTAAGGCCTGGTGTCGATCGACGGTGAAATCACAAGAAAGTGTGAACGAGATTTGATATGTTCACCAAGCTAATTAGACCAGCTCTCGCATGCGCCTAACAACCTAGTTCAATGAATTCTATTTTGGCACAGAACCTTCTTTCGTAGTCGTCCATGTTCCAATTTCGAGATCCTAGTTAGCTACTCCAGAATGCGAGCATTAAGCACAACTAAATTGATGGATATTAACTTAACCTAGCAATCCTACTTTTGGGCTAATCCATGATTGGTATCATTCAACCGTAAATCTAGTTGATAACTACACAGAAATAATCAAAGTAAGAATAATAATCTGAATATAATGCATAGATAAAATATTGGGTTTCCAATACAAATCTCCCTAAAGAGTTATGAATCTTCTCCCTAAATAGAATACTAAAGAACCTAGAACTTAGCACCGTACGTCTCCATACGTATACCTTACGTCTCCTTTTCTTTCCCCATACATAAAGTATAAATATAAAACCCAAAAATCTAGGTCAAAACTCGTCTAGGGGTAAACTTGTAATCTTGTGTCTTGTCTCTAACTTGGGCTTGAAATCAGCTGTCTGTGAAATGGTCATCGATCGATGGAAAGTAGTCCGCATCGTTCGATCTTGGTTATGTAACATCGGTCGGTGTCAAGATCATTGATCGACGACAATCTTGTACTTCGGCTCTCTCAATGATCAGCTACGGGTTATTCTCATCTAAATGCTCCAAATGCTCCAAGTATCTCCATATATCTCCAAAACGCACCTGGACCTGTAAAGACCTTAAACCATAGTTTTGACACACATAATAGACCCTAAATACAGCCCATAATATGGCCTAAAACTGGTAATAAATAGGCTATATCAATGGGTTTTTATCCCCTCCGCTGAACCAATCAGGCGATCATCACTGTCCCTTAGAAAATGAATATGATTCCTAAAGGTCCGCTGAGCAACTGTCTTGTGATAAGAAGTTGTGTCTCGATCGCCAAGAACGAGCCATTGTACCCGAGACTTTTGTCTATAAAATTTCTCTTCCGCTTTAGCCAGACTTTTCCATTTAACTCTCTCCAAGTGTTCTCTAGCAGCTTTTTCAGGATCAGGATTCGAGAGGATTTGACCCTGAAGTAAGGAAACATTTGCTGCTTGGTCTTTCATTCTCTGAGAGATACCGTTATAATGTCTTGTGTCTTGCCAGCGGAGAGAGCCCTTAGAGAGCCCTTAAGCAGTTTTAATGATCTCGCGAGCTTGAATTGCAAAGAACCATGTATGTGTTCACATTGCCAATAAGCTCTGACCGTATCCAAATAATCTGGATGATCAATCGTATGATGAAAAAATTTGAACGGCTTAGCGACCCTTTATTGGAACGATAGCATCATGAATAAACATGGTACATGATCTGATTGTCCCAGCTCCATAAATTCACAAAAAGCGTAGGGAAACCTATCTGCCCGGTGTTGATTAATGAGAGCATGGTTGATTTTTTTTTTTAACTAGGCTGGCATCTTGGTTATTCCACCAAGAGTATGGGAGATTTTTGGCCTATGCCTCAAAAAGCACAGCGTCTTGCATTGCAAGATTCAAATCTTCCATCCCAGCAGTATATACTTCAAAAATTAGGTGATTAGAGTGTTGATCTTTCCGCATGATTTGGTTAAAATCACAAAGTACTGCCCATGGACCTCTAGATACCAGAGTTATGTCGTTAAAAAGAGACAGTTCCTACCGCAAAAGTTTTCTCTAATCAGGCTAGTTGAAACCATATACAAAACTTATATCGACGGTGAGATTTTCAGCAAGTATGAAGATGCCACAAGTGACTGCATGGGCGGACGTTTTGTAGATTTTAACTGTCACCCTCGAGTGCCATACAACAAAGATTCTTGCAGAGTCGTGATGTTCTGAGTTTGCAAAAATTCTCCAATTAGAAGGAAGTACTCCAGAAATCCTTCTTGAGTTTGAGGTCTGTATCCCAGTTTCTAAATAAGCTAAAAAAGTGATTTATGTACATTTATCCACTCTTTAACAGAGGTGTGGCGTGTATCACTATTCAGTCTTCATACATTCCACGAAAAAAATGATTATAATGATGATGAATCTTTGGTATCCTTGTGGCTACTCTTCCTGTCAGAGAGAAGGTTGAAAGGAGGATCAGATGCATCAGCCTTGTTTCCTAATAGAGTTGAGGTTGATCCATCTACTTCATGATAGACATGGACAGTGGAAAAACCAATGTTACGGTCTAGAGATACCACTTGCTTCGGAGAGACCTCAACAATCACGCTAACGTTAGGAATTTCCTTATCAGCTTCGATCCCCTGAGTCATATCAATATCAGTCCCTTCCCGGACCAATAATAATGTTTACGACAAGTTGACTTAAATCCCTAACTTGTGATCCACATCAACACACAAAACCTGCGAATTAGAAGCAATCCCAGTTTCTGATTTGGCGCTTTCAGACAACCCCATTGTGCTGTCTATATTATCATTCAAGACAGGGGATGGTTCCTCAAGTGGTGCTTCATCAGAAGTGAGAGCATTAGTAGACATATCAGAAATATTCTCATTGTTTGCAGCTGATTTTCCCTCTTTTCATGCAGCGATCTACTTGGTATAGAGCATATCCTACCAATAGACTCGCGGCATTTAGATCTTACTGTGGGGGAAGAGGGCCTGTGTTTTGATTGAGCAAATGGTCTCCAAGCATTATCCACAGAAGCACAAAGCACATGGTCATGGCCAAACTTACTACATTTCTTACGTTTCTTGGGGAGCCATGGGGAAGAGACTGATATATCATTCTCGCTGCCATTTGAAAAGCGAGAGATAATTTTTCCTGGTAGTTTTTTCCAGAAGGTTAATTCGAACCCACACCTTAGCAAATTCAAAGTTTTCTTACTGAGAAGTATATCCCTTGTCCTATCATTAGAAACTTTCAACAAGTATTTCCTTTTTAATGTTGTGTACAAAGATCCGAGGCCTAGTACGAGCCCAAATGGCGTTAATGACTCCAATGATTCTGCCAATTGCAGGAATCTCTTCGAGAAATCTGGCAAATAGAAATTCCTTGAATTCTTCTTTGGCAGAGGTTATGTATTCATCTGGAATCATAACAAACAGAGTGCTTGAGATATGAGTCGTTGTAGCACCCAATTCCTCCAGTAAAGCAGAGTCCTTGATCCTATCTGCCAAAATACGAGATTGAGAGGGAAGCGGAGAAGAATTTTTATCACGTTGAGGTGGCGGATTATTGTTAGTCCCTTGAGCATGACAGCTAGTATCAACCTCTCTATAAGCTGGTATGTCAGAGGATGAACCTGAAACAACACCCTTAGTCGGAAAGACTGGTGACTCTATCACATCAATCGGAGAAATCAGTGACTCCATCACTTCGGGCGGGGAAGCCAGATCCAGATATAGAGCTAAATCGGTGCTGGAGGATGAACCTGCAACAGTACCCAAGGGTGAACAGCCTAGAGAAAATGATGCATCTGACGAGGGGGAGCGAGAGCTTCTGAGCTAGACGCCACAGCACCACCGAGAGGTTGATTATCGGTAGACTGATTTGATTTAGAAGAAGCCAAGGAAAAACTTCGAGTGAGCATAACCAAACGCCCAAACTTTGAGGATGGAGAGAACAGATAAGCCCTAAGCTTCTTGAGCTTTCCCATAGCGAGAAAGAGGTCCGAAATTAGAAGGTAAGAAGGGAGAAGGTGAGAGATACTCGACGGTGGCGTGAGGCCAGAGCCTTCGGTGCAAAAGGGGAAAAGAAAACCTTATCGCCTTTCTATCGCCTTAGACAGGAGAAAGAAAGTATTTCCCAAAAAATTTCATGAAAAGATCTTAAAGAGACAATGCATGGTTTTTATATTCAAACAAAGAAGAAGAAGAATTTCATTGATCACTTTTATTTTTCATCATCTTTGTCCCCTTCCATTAAACCAAGTATCAGTTTCTTTTCTTTTTCAATAGAGTAAGAATTTAAAGTCTAAAATGGTAATGTTTCTTAAGTAAGCTATAAAAGTAAATTTTTTGTGATTACTTTTCTATATTTTATTCAGGTTGTCTGCTCTTAATTCTCAACCTGATGTGGTGGTACGTGTGTTGGTCAGAAGATTCTATCTTCATAAGGCTACGTTTTCCAAATTCCTGTTTGATAAATTCGATCATTGACATCTGCCCATATATTTTATTTTTTTGTGTAATTTTTGAATTGCATTGTATGAAAGAAGATATAATACATTTAAGTGAAAATCTCTCAAATAGATTTTTTTGATGTTTTTGTCACAAAAATAATACTTAAGAAAAAAACAAAAACAAAATAGACATTTTTTATTTTGAAAATTTTAATAATTTTAAATTTTTATTTAATTATAAACTTCACCTTCAAAACTAACCCCGTAACTCTAAACCCTAAGTTTAGATTAATTAACCCAAGGAGTATAAATATATATATTTACACTTTTTAATAAAGTGTATTCTGGTCATTTTATTCATTGAGTGCTATTTTGGGGACAAAAACTTTATAAAGTTTATTTTGGTCTTTAGCTCTACATTTAATGTGTTAAGCAGAAAAGTTCAAATTTTTTTTTGTATGTGATGTTAGTTATCTTCGGCAAGATCATTGTGGCTATTTAAAACGCAACATAATTGACGTTAATGAATAAACTCTCTCACTTCCGTTAAACACAATGACAAAAATGTTACGGTGCTCCTAGTCAATTAATGCCGTTCAATGTCGTTTCGCTGAGTAACCGTCGACCTTCTTCTGATGACGAGAGCTGAAGGAAACGACATTTGATATAGCCTGAGGAACTTAACAGAGTCTTATCTCCACCCATGCCTCATCCTTCTTAGGGAGTTGGAGATGATGACTTTTTTAGTCCGAAGATATATCGAAGCTATGAAGCCGTGCACCGGCGGTTCCCTCGCCACAATTAGGTCTAAGTACCTTAGGAATATGTGTTATGCTGAAGGTGAATATGTAGTCATAGAACTTTCAGAAGAAACTTTGGTCAATACCATCAAGATCGCGAATTTCGAGCACTACTCATCCAAATCTGAAAGAGTTTGAGATTCGAGGCACCTGGGTTAATCAAACTGATACATGGTACGCATTGGTAACTTCACAGTTCCATACGTAAAGCAAGAGCAGAACTTCACACTCGTGGAGCCATAGTGGATGAGATACTTGAAGCTAAAATTTCATAGCCATTATGTTCAGAATTCTACTGCACTGTTAGATCTAGAATTGGTCGGGTGACATTTATCACGATATAGCTTGATTTGTGGGTTTGCTTACGAAGACGTTTTATAACTTAAACTGATTTTGCTCCCTTTTATTAAATGTTCTTTGTCTTAGGTTTACAATGTTTTGTTCTTAGGTCTAACTCCAAAAAAAACTTGCCTCTTCTGTGTGTCTCTTCTCCCGTTTTATAACTCTTCTTCGATCCTCTGTTCGCCCTAACTTGTGGTCCATCTTCTGTTGGGCTGTGCTTTCTCGTGGGCCGACCAACAACTCGAATCGGGCTACAACGGATCGGCTTAGACAGCTCGCGACTTGTGAGCTCGTGTCGCGCTGCGGGCATCAAGTCCATACGACCAACTTTCAGTCGTCTTAGGACCAAGCTGTTGCCTCTTGCCCTCGACCAGCTTGTGAGCCCTCCCTGATGCTCTAATTCTCTGGGCCGACTTTTCACCCGATGGGCCTTGAGGAGGGATGTAATCCATCTCCAACAGTGAGCCCCCCCAGTTCGTTCGAAGTGAACGCGATCAAACTTCGGACGAATTCCTTTGATTTGGTTCGGAGGGTGAAGAGATAAGGACGAGTTCAAGCAATTAGAGCTCCCGATCAGGAGAGCTGTTGTTCGCGACGGTTATCTCGATGCGTATCCTGAGGAGTGCTGCGGTTTCGTTTCGGCGAGCTACAGGGTTGATCGTCGAGTTACCTCGTCGAATCCAGACCGCCAAACCCGGTTAGGGTTTCACTTTGTGGCGGTGCCCGGTTTAGCTCGGGAAGCGGAAACATCGTCCTAGGGTCCTAGGCCCAATAGGCCCATCTAGGGAAATCATGACGCGAATCTAGGGTTCCCCCTTTATTATTTCCTATAAATAGGAGGGGTCGGAGCCTCTCTCTTCATTCTTCTCCGCGACTTCAGGTACCTTCTTTCTCCCTCTTTCTCTACTTTCTCTCTCTAAGTACTCGCTCACATAATGAGAACTGGATCTGGGCACAAATTCTCCGAGTCGGAGAAAGGGAAAGCACTCGCCTCGTCTTCGATGGTTGATCCCATTCGACCGAAGAATGTTGATCAACCCGGTAATCTTGCTGCTGCTCACTTAGACGCTCTTCGAGACATGGAGGGTCTAGACCTATCTCAGCGCCTGTTGGTCGCTGACTCCGAGAGGTCGCTGAGAGAAGATTGCGACGGTCAATCGAGCGAAGACGAGGATATCGACGCGACAGATGACGGGACCGGCAGGACCTCCGGTTAGAAGTTGCGCGTCATCATCAGCGAGGAACCCTTGGTTCTGCCGGAAGACGACCTAATATACCCGATCAAATATCATGAGATCGGCACTTTCGAGCGGCTGCCGGCGCTAGATGCGAGCCTCATTCGTCCGTCAATCGTCAAAGGTCAGAACTTGGGGGACGTCAGGGGAACGTGGTCCACGGTTGGGAGCGTCTGAGCGCTCTTGAGGGCGAATGGTGGTGCGGGAGTTACTTTCATCGTTCCTCGAGACGACCAACGACCATGGACTCCCCCTATCGGCTATCAATGCGTCTACGAGTCCTTTTTCCAAGAGGATGTGAAACTTTGGTTTCCAATTCCGAGACTGGTTACATCATACTGCTTTCGCCGCGGGGTAGCGATCTCCCAGGTGATCGTCGGCACATGGCGTATTGCGGTTGCACTAATGGTGATGGCCGCTGAAGCTGACGTGTCGATGAGCGTGAGGGTCTTCGAAGAGATGACGATGACCAGTGCCCAGCCGAATGGTCTGTTTTCTCTGAGGATGAGGTCTGGCCTGAACATTCTGGTTGGTCACCCGAACAAGACTCCTAATTGGGAGCGGTCATATTTCTACGTGAAGAGCGACGAAGCGGCCTTCGAGGAGCCTCCTAACGATAAATACCGCGTTCGATGGAGCTCTAGGCTTGGTTAGACTGCCTCAGCAGAGTGAGTTTTTGGTCGTGTCGCTGACTAACCTTCTCTTTTGTTTTTTTTTTTTTTTTTGCAGTTACGCATCCTTGCACGAAAGCCTACCCTGAGGATTTCTTCCCAAACGCGCTCAAAATCGCAGCTCTTAGCCAGGAGAAGTGGGCTAGTATTACTCGCAAACGGATTCAGAGGAATCAAGAACGTATTCGGAGAGGTACTCCCCCTCTCTTTTTTGTTGTTTGTTTTTCTTTTATCTTCTTGCTAAGTGTCGGTGCTACTCTTTCGATCGCAGTTGACTGGGTATCGAAAATCCCCTGCGAGCAAACCCGTGGTCCGAGACTCAAGCTTGTTCCGGAGGAGTTGCTCGGTCGAAGAAGGAAAGACAAAAGGAAGGAAATGAAGGATATCCCAAATTTCAGCTCGCTGCTCGAGAATGACCTTCAAGGGGTTGATCTCCTGGACGTCAATCCCCTCTCGGTGTTGGATGCTATGGTAGCACAGCCGCCCACCCGTCCCGAGGAAGAGACAGCTGTGGAAGAAGCTGAACCGGAGGAGGGCCTTATCCGGAGGAATTCCAAAAACAACGCAAAGCGAGCTAGGATTGACGGTTCGCTCGATGATGCCCAGCCGCCACGAATCCGGAAGAGCGACCAAGACGTCCCCCGAACCGAGGCGAGAGATGATCCTTCAGAATCAGCAAAGGGGATTACTCCAGATGATCATCCCTTGAAGAAGAGGAGAAAGAAGAAGAAGAAGAAGGAGGAGGAAGAGGCTGCCGAGGTGACTGAGCCTGGTTGCGACGGAGCCATGCCCGGTCGCGAGGAAGCTGAGGGCTTGGTCGCAAGCGAAGCTCGTTCAGAGGAAGCTCCACGAGTTCCCGAGGGACCGGACGTTCCCGTCGTTGATGACGTCGTCCCTCGGTCAGGGAAGAGGGCAGCTGAGGTAGGGGTAGAGATCCCGAGACGCGCTAGACCTCCTATTTCCCACAACGTGAACTTCCGCTATTCGGACGAGGCGACCCCCCTGATTAGCGATGACCATGTTAGTTGCCTTTCGTCTTTTCCTTCTTCATTAGTTTTATCGCGTTTCTTGCAGTCTGAAGGCCGGTGGAACCACTTGGTTCAAGAGAACGACCGTGCTTTGAAACAGATAGTAATTAAACTGAAATCTACCGAGAAAGAGGCGGCGAGTAAAGATGCCTTCATCAAGAGGAAGGGCGCTGAATTCCTCGAGGTTTCTAAGAAGGCAGTGGAGGAGAGGGACAAGTGGGCTGCTCGCTCCAAAGCTGAGAAGGTGAAGACCGTGGAGCTGTCCACCAAATTGAAGAAGGCTCAGCTGCGGATCGAGGAGCTTGAGCGTACAAATGCTGAGATCGTGGCTGCGAGGGATGCCAAGGAGAGTCGGTTAAGGGAATATCGGATCTGTGAGGTTACCCAGGAACGGGCAAGGGTCGTGAAGGCTATGAGGGCCAAATTCCTTAGGCGAGTTGTCGGCATCAGGGAATACATGACCCGCCGCGACATCTTCGAGGAGAAGCGCCTCTATCTCAGCCAGACTAAGGAGGCGAGTGATGTAACCCTGCCTAGCTGTGAAATCAATAAAAACTACCCGAGTTGGACCTTGAAGAAGCTTGTGATGGAGAAAGACCAACCAGATCTCAAAGGGGAGTTTGGATATTACCTCCCTCCATCAACTGACCAAGAGGAATATTCTAGTCAAGCCAAAACCAGTCCAGTTTGTGGGGTTACAAGAGATGATCAAAGAATTGACTTTCTCGGTCATATCGGTTCATGGAGGCCACCTGATGATCTAATGAAGTTCTTGTTCCTCCTTGGTGAAACAATACATTCTTCTATGAAGCCTAAATCAGTATTACATACCAAGATGTCCAAGAAAGCTTATGGCCACGTTTTGGATCAAGAGGCCCAAGGAGAAGTGATTTCAGTCCAAGAAGAAAGTCATAACAAACTTACTATGGGCCTGTTTCATGCCAAATTCGACCAGCCTTTTCTTCAGTCTATTTCAAGCCCATTCTCACCTAGAATACCAAGAGGGAGTCAACAAGAAAGTCAAGGTCATGGTCAGGCAAAGAAAACACTTATTTTGGTCCAAAATCAAGTCTACATTCCTAGTTTCTATATTTCTTGATTTCTACACTTTGTCTTTTCATTTCTACAACATGTAACTCCTATATAAAGGGATGAACGACCAGAATAAGATTCATTCACCTTTTTATCAAAATTCTCTCTAAATCTGTGAATCCCTTGTTCATCCATGAACACTGATTGCTAGGAGTTCATTCTCTGCAAGCAAAACTTGTCTTTGATCACAAACAGAGTTCATTCTCTTGATCTTAGACACATCTACACAAGATCTGATCAGTTCATAGATCATTTCTGAAGATCATCTAATCAATCCACCCATCATCATCAAAATCAACTCAGATCTCTCTCAAAACCATCAGATCTTCCTTCAAAAGAATCAGGGACAAAAGGATCTCCTCACCAGGGGTTCATCAAGTGGTATCAGAGCAGATTTGAAGGCTCTTGATCTGGGGTTTGATTCTTAAACTTTTCCACTCCTCTTTGTTTTGGGAATCTGTTTTCTATTCTCTGCAATTTTCTCTGCAATTTTTCCAGAAATCTCTTATCTTTCTATCTGTTGAATTTGCAAGAGGGCCAACCAGATTTAAAAAAAAACAATCAAAAGAAAAGTTGAAGAGAAATCCAACTTGGCTGAGGAGAAATCCAGCCCTGGTGGTAAAGCCTCTTGCAAACAAAAATCTTGCAATCTGTCTATCTATTTCTTCTGTTTTGGGGTTGGGGTTTGTTCTCTGAAGTTTGATCTTTGTTTGTTGCTGAGCTACTGGATTCACAGAGAAAATTCACTGAAAAATCCAGGAGAGAAACACAAGAGAGAAGTGAGGCTTTGGCTATTTGTTATTGTGTTAATTTTTCTTGTTGAGTTTCTTAGCAGGAAGCCATGTCTGGAGGAAGCAATGGCAGAAGGAGACGTCCTGAAAAGGAACTAGCTTATAACCAGTTCAACTCTGAAATAAAAGCAGCCTTGGAAAGAAGAGAAAAATCTATGAGAAAAAGAGATTCTTATGTTATTGATGAGTCTGGTTATGAGCAGGAAAGGACACATTCTAGGAGGTCACTGGAAAGGCTTAACAGGAGGAGAACACATCATGATCAATTCAGTTCTTCCACAAAGAGTTTGCTTGAAAAAAGACAGAATTTGATGAGAAAAGAAAAATCGGTTTTTAACCATTCTGATTCTGTGCAGGAAAAGGCACGACCAGTGAGACATGAGGAACCAACTAGGAGGAGCAGAGAACGTCCTAGACATGCCAGAGAAGAGACAGGAGCTTTCTATGGTCGTGATCCCATAAAGAAGTCTCAGAAACAACCATCAGCACTTCATTATTTGGACAGCCAACAGTTTCAAGATGATTTCAAAAAGATTTCACAACAAGTACTGCAAGATTTTGTAACAGACCAGCAAAAGAGACCAACCTCACTACCTTCCTCAGGAGTTGCTGATCCAAAGGGTTGTATCAAGCAGGACCAGACTGTCCAAGAACTGAAAACAGAGCCATCGAAGGTAATAAAAGAACCTGAGGCAGAAAATGAGTTTTCTCTTTTCTCTCCTCAATCTGAACTTGTTATCAGTAGTTCTTGTGATAAACTAACCTCTTTTGAACCGGTGCATCCGAGTAGTCTTGTTTTAGTATCTCAGTTCTTAGAAGAAAACTCAGCAGAAGAAGCACAAAAGAGTTTACCACCAGAAGAAGAGTTGGAGCAGCCAAACAACATTGAAGAAGAAAAGGATGCTAAGTCATTCTCTTTGGACTCTCAAGAGCACTGTAAGGATCTTGATATGGTTAAATCTCTGCCTGAAATGTTTGTTATGGTTAGTTTCAGTGATGTAAAACGTTTTGGTCTGGAAAAAGTAAAAGAATTTTGTATTCCAAACTCTGTTTTTGATAACATGATTAATTCTTTTAAAGTGTTTGAACCTGATAAAATCTCTAATCAAAAACGTTTTCAGTGTGTTAGTCACATCAGTTTTGATCATGTTTTGAGTCTTGAGAAGTTTATGAAACATTACAGAAGTTGTGAGCACCTTGAAAAGACATTAGAGCTTGTCTTGCAACAACCTGATTTTTGTTTCAGAAAACCTTGTGATTCATTTGCTTGTTTTAAAGATAATGGCTTTGATATGAGTTTTTCTAGGCATGAACTTGTCACTGATGAATTGTCTGCATTTGGTTTTCCTTTGAACGGACCTAGAAAGTTGCAGGAACATAAATCACTTAAGGCTGAAACTGAATTTGTTTATGACTCTGTTTTGAAACCAGTTCATTCTTGTTCTGAAACTGATAAATCTTGGTTTGTTATGGGATCATGCTTGCAGAATGATGTAGTTTTGAGCTTTGATGATATATTAGTGTACAACACTTTCTTTGATAAACATGTTGAGCCTTGGTTAAGTAATTCTCGGTTTGAACTTGATCTTTTGTGTTCTAAATCAGAGAAACTTGTGCTCATTTTGAAGTTGTTCTCTAAGAACTGCATTGTTTTGTGCCTTGATACCATTCTGGTATACAATACTTACTTTGATGTGCATTCTGAAAGTCTGAAACAAGTGCAACGTGTTCTCAGAAAGAAACTCTTGGTTACTGATCAGATTAAGAACATGTATTGCCTATATAACGCTGGGTATCTAGGCTGGGTTTTGAATGTTCAGGATCAAGCAGTTCAGTCTCAAAGAAGTGTAAGGAACAAGGGCATAGATCATGCTTATCAGCCTGAGATTTGGATATGGAAGTACTTGAGGAAAATGGCTTCAAAACTCCAAGGAAGTTTCTCTCCAAAACTTTATTTTGATGTTGCTTTCATGCTTATTTTCTTGATCATTTGTCTCATGTCTAACTTGTTTCCTTTTGATATAGGGGATAGAGATTTGAGGACAAATCTTTTTAAAGGAGGAGGGGATGATGTAACCCTGCCTAGCTGTGCAATCAATAAAAACTACCCGAGTTGGACCTTGAAGAAGCTTGTGATGGAGAAAGACCAACCAGATCTCAAAGGGGAGTTTGGATATTACCTCCCTCCATCAACTGACCAAGAGGAATATTCTAGTCAAGCCAAAACCAGTCCAGTTTGTGGGGTTACAAGAGATGATCAAAGAATTGACTTTCTCGGTATATCGGTTCATGGAGGCCACCTGATGATCTAATGAAGTTCTTGTTCCTCCTTGGTGAAACAATACATTCTTCTATGAAGCCTAAATCAGTATTACATACCAAGATGTCCAAGAAAGCTTATGGCCACGTTTTGGATCAAGAGGCCCAAGGAGAAGTGATTTCAGTCCAAGAAGAAAGTCATAACAAACTTACTATGGGCCTGTTTCATGCCAAATTCGACCAGCCTTTTCTTCAGTCTATTTCAAGCCCATTCTCACCAACAATACCAAGAGGGAGTCAGCAAGAAAGTCAAGGTCATGGTCAGGCAAAGAGACATTCAACAAAACACTTATTTTGGTCCAAAATCAAGTCTACATTCCTAGTTTCTAAATTTCTTGATTTCTACACTTTGTCTTTTCATTTCTACAACATGTAACTCCTATATAAAGGGATGAACGACCAGAATAAGATTCATTCACCTTTTTATCAAAATTCTCTCTAAATCTGTGAATCCCTTGTTCATCCATGAACACTGATAGCTAGGAGTTCATTCTCTGCAAGCAAAACTTGTCTTTGATCACAAACAGAGTTCATTCTCTTGATCTTAGACACATCTACACAAGATCTGATCAGTTCATAGATCATTTCTGAAGATCATCTAATCAATCCATCCATCATCATCAAAATCAACTCAGATCTCTCTCAAAACCATCAGATCTTCCTTCAAAAGAATCAGGGACAAAAGGATCTCCTCATCATCTTCTTGATGAACCCCTGGTGAGGAGATCCTTTTGTCCCTGATTCTTTTGAAGGAAGATCTGATGGTTTTGAGAGAGATCTGAGTTGATTTTGATGATGATGGATGGATTGATTAGATGATCTTCAGAAATGATCTATGAACTGATCAGATCTTGTGTAGATGTGTCTAAGATCAAGAGAATGAACTCTGTTTGTGATCAAAGACAAGTTTTGCTTGCAGAGAATGAACTCCTAGCAATCAGTGTTCATGGATGAACAAGAGATTCACAGATTTAGAGAGAATTTTGATAAAAAGGTGAATGAGCGACGAGCTGAGAGTCGCAATAGGCGTCGAGACGCGTTGCGCCGACGGCTTTGGCGAGTTGCAGTCCAGCGATTAGGGACTCGTATTCAGCCTCATTGTTGGATGCCTGGAAGTCTAGGCGGAAAGATTGGCGGATTAATTCACCGGTAGGTGATTGGATCTGGACACCGGCCCGGAACCCTTAGTCGTTGACGATCCGTCGACGTGCAGCACCCAGTTAGTGTTAGGCGGGACGAGGTGGGACTCGAGTTCGGGAGCTAGTTCGACGAGGAAATCGGCGAGGACTTGTGATTTGACGGCAGATCGGTTTTTATAGGTGATGTCGTGTTCGCTTAATTCAACGGCCCACTTGGAGAGTCGACCTGATTGGTTCGTGTTCTGCATGATGGTCCGGAGAGGAAGATTCGTCAGTACGACGACCGAATGCGACTGGAAATAAGGCCTGAGTTTCCTCGCTGAAGTGACGGCGGCGAGTGCCATTTTTTCTAGCGTGGAGTAACGAGTTTCTGCATCTACCTTTCGCTTACTCGTGTAAAAGATGGGCTTTTGTTCGCCTCGGTCTTCACGGATGAGGACACTGCTCACCGCAGTGGAGGACACGGCTATGTATAGGTATAAGATGTCTCCTTCCTCTGGCTTTGCGAGCACTGGTGGTGTGGTGAGGTATGCTTTAAGTCGGCCGAAGGCCTCCTCGCAGTTGTCGTCCCAAATAAATCTTTTGTTCCCTCGTAAGAGCTCGAAGAACGGGAGACATTTCTCAGTGGATCGGGAGATGAATCGATTTAGGGCTGCAATTCGGCCTGTTAATCGTTGGACCTCCTTGCCGTTTTTGGGACTCGGGAGTTCGAGGATTGCTGAGATTTGCTTCGGGTTGGCCTCAATGCGTCTCTGAGTGACGATATAGCATAGAAATTCCCCGGACATTACCCCGAATGTGCACTTGGCCGGATTGAGTTTCATTCCATACTTGTTGAGGATGAGGAAACATTGTTCCAGATGCGCGAGGAGATCGGTTGCTCGTAAGGACTTGACGAGCATGTCGTCGATGTATACTTCCATCGTGGTGCAAAGCTGATCGGCGAACATCTTGTTAACGAGTCGTTGATAGGTCGCGCCAGCGTTTTTGAGGCCGAAAGGCATGACTTTGTAGCAGTATGTCCCGCGGTCTATGATGAACGCGGTCTTCTCGCGGTCGTCAGGATGCATCAAGATTTGATTGTATCCAGAGAAGGCGTCCATGAAGCTAAGAAGCTCGTTACCAGAGGTAGATTCAACTAAGCGATCGATATGTGGGAGCGGGAAGCTATCCTTAGGGCAAGCTTTGTTGAGGTCAGTAAAATCGAAGCAGACACGCCATTTGCCATTTTTTTTTCGGACGACGACCGGGTTTACGAGCCATTCGGGATACCGAACTTTGGAAATGAAACCGGTCGAGAGCAAGCGATCGACTTCATCATTCACTGCCTTAGCGCGCTCGGGTCCAAGCTTTCGTCGTTTTTGGCGTACCAGCTTGAAAGTTGGATCTACATTAAGTTCATGAACAGTCACGGTTGGATCAATCCCCGGCATGTCGGTTGTCGTCCAGGCGAAGGTTGAGACGTTGCTGGAGAGGAAGGAGATGATGCGATCCTTGTGGTCGTCAGCTAAGTAGGCTCCTACTCTGACTGTTTTGCTCGGGTCGGCGGGATCGAGGCCGACTTCAACAATTTCCTCTTTAAGCGGGTAAAGTTTCTCGATTGGTCGGGCCACCGTGTTGACGTGTGGGTTAGGCTGGCAAGCTTTGATTTCATTAACTAATAGGTCGTGGGCTGCGAGTTGGTCGCCTCGAATCGTGAGTATTCGACCGTTGGCGCCGGGAAAAGTTGATACACTGATGATATGTAGAAGGGATTGCCTTCATGGAATGTATCCACGGGGTCCCGAGGATCACGTTGTAGGGTGCGTGAACATCGATGATTGAGAACTTAACGTGTTTGGTTATCTCTTGGACGGACACATCAAGTCGTATCGTTCCCAACACCGTTTCAGATGATCCGTTAAAGCCTATGAGCGCTCTGGCGGATGGCTTGATGTGACACGGATCAACTCGCATCTTATCCAAGGTCGCTTGAAAAATTAGATCGACGGAGCTGCCGGTGTCGATGAGTATCTTCGTTACCTCGCTATCGCCGATTCCGAGTTCGACGAGGAGAGGATCGTTATGGGGGACATGAACACCGGCCAGATCGGCAGCGGAGAAAGTGATAAGGGGATCATTCTCTGGAACGGATGGCCAGTTCCTGGCGATGGAGGCTTTGCGATGAAATTCCTTAACAGAACGAACCGAATCGTCGCAGGGTGGGGATCCTCCCATGATAACACTCAGCCTGGTTGCGTGGGTATCGGATGCGGTACTGCAGAGTTTGTGAAGTTTGACCTGAAGGTCAAGGACGGTTGAGTTCAGGCGATCGTGAAGGTCCGCGACTTTGGAGTTGAGGTGGGTGCGCAGATCGAGTGGACCTTGGCCCGGTTGCTCGCGCATATCCGTTGTCTTTGAGTTTAGTTTTGCGCGCAGGTCATCAAGATCTTGGTTCAATTGCTCGCGCATATCCGTACCCTTCGAGTTGAGTTTGGTTCGTAGGTCAAGGGATCCTTGGTTCGGTTGCTCGCGCATACCTGCGACCTGCAAGTTGATTATGGCGCGCAAATCAGCAGGGCCAGGAACTAGTTGTCTGCGCTTGTCCACGGCTTTCGAGCTGAGTTTTACGCGTAGGTCAGCTCTACTGTCATCTTTCGGCTGAGGAAGCTGTGAGTGAGAGGGAGCTTTTCTTTTGAGTGTAGTACGAAGATCGTGCTGAGGTGGTTCCTTGGTTGGAGACGTTGAGGAGGAACCGGCGAGGATGGTAAATATCTTACGCCGGGACTTAGGTTTGTCGTCATCGGAGGACGAATGATCGTCATGGCGAGCAGCGGTCGGTTCGGACCGTCGTGAGGGCTCTGCGTCGTGCCTTCGCTGGGGGTTCTTCTTCTTGTCTTTAGTTTTGGACCAGCTCTTACTATTCTTGTTTTGTTTGGATCGAGGAGGCTCGATGTTTGTCTGGCCATTAGAGAAGGCCGCTAGTAAGAGCTCGTGTAACTGCTTCCACTCCTTGGTGTCGTGTCCCTTGACCTTATGGTAGTCATAATACTTGCTTTCGTCGAAGGCCATTTGGGGAACGCTGGCAGTGCTAGTTCGCGGGGGGACGACTTTGCCATCGCTGTCCCATTCCCAGACGTTCCAACCTGGCTCACGGACGATCAACACGAAGGCGGAAGCTTCGTCTCCCGCGACGGCGTACACGGCGGATTTCTTCTTCTCACCTCTGGCTTAGGGCGCGTGCTGTCGCGGCTCGAAAGGCGTGTCCGCTGATTTGGGAGCCGTCTGCTTGGCTGTATTCTACTTTGTATAGAACGCGCGTTTATCTTCCTCGAGCATGATGAATTTTTTGGCGCGATGGAGAGCGTCCTGCAGGGACACAGTAGGATGAGAGTAGAGGTTTTTGCGGAACTCGAAATTGATCCACAGCGTGTGTCGTAGGGCCTCGACAGCGGTTTTGTCGTTAACTTGGACCCTGGAGACGACTTGCTTGAAACGTTCCATGTAGTCTTTGAGGCTCTCGGAAGAACCTTGGGACATCTTCCATAGGTCCGAGATGGAGGCTCCGTCGCGAGTGAACATGACATAGTGCTTTAGGAAGGCGGCGGAGAGGTCGTGAAAGTTGTCGATAGAACCTTCAGCAAGCCTAGAGAACCACGTAAGGGCTGGTCCGGATAGACTTTCGACGAAGAGCTGGCAAGAACCGGCATCCTTTTCTTCGTCGCTAAAGTGGGCGCGAGCGACGGCAATGTTGAATGTCGTCATATGATCGGTAGGGTCCGAGTCGCCGGTGTACGGCTGTATACGGAGCTTTTCCATTTGTCGGATTTTGACATCTATAATCCGACGAGTGAAGGGGTTGCGCAAGGTGGCTTCGAGGACTCTTTCGATCTCCGGGGCCGAGCTGGTCACGCGGTCTATCTTTGAGTGGATATCCCGGAGGGAGTGTTGAAGCTGCGCGATCTGTCGGCTGGTTGTGGGATCTGAGAGGTCGGATGTCAGATCTGAGCCGGTGGCTGCCTGTTCCGTCTGCGCTGTCTGAGGGAGGGCTTCCTGCGCAGGAGCGCCAGTAAGAGGGTTGACAGAGAAGAGCTGTCGGCGAACAGTAGGTGGGTTGCTCGTGGCCCAAGAGGAGGGGATAGGGCGGCGGCGAGGATGTCGAGGCGCTCGTTCGTCGCCTTCTGTACTTCGTCCTGCTGGGCGAAACGAGCTAGAATGGTGTCCATGATTTCGGTCATGGTTGGTGCGGCGGGGACGGGCGCTGGCCGCTCGTCGGTGGTTGCTTCGTCAGTGCTCATCATTTAAGTTGTAACGTTACTTCGGCGTGGCCCCACGGTGCGCGCCAAATGTTAGATCTAGAATTGGTCGGGTGACGTTTATCACGATATAGCTTGATTTGTGGGTTTGCTTACGAAGACGTTTTATAACTTAAACTGATTTTGCTCCCTTTTATTAAATGTTCTTTGTCTTAGGTTTACAATGTTTTGTTCTTAGGTCTAACTCCCAAAAATACTTGCCTCTTCTGTGTGTCCCTTCTCCCGTTTTATAACTCTTCTTTGATCCTCTGTTTGCCCTAACTTGTGGTCCATCTTCTGTTTGGCCGGGCTTTCTCGTGGGCCGACCAACAAATCGAAGCGGGCTACAACGGATCGGCTTAGACAGCTCGCGACTTGTGAGCTCGTGTCACGCTGCGGGCATCAAGTCCGTACGACCAACTTTCAGTCGGCTTGGGACCAAGCCGTTGCCTCTTGCCCTCGACCAGCTCGTGAGCCCTCCCTGATGCTCTAATTCTCTGGGCCGACTTTTCACCCGATGGGCCTTGAGGAGGGATGTAATCCATCTCCAAGATGCACCTTGAGTGTAGTAGAAATTACAGAGTGGATGATTTAGAACAATGCTAGAGAATTTGATATCTGTGGAAGAGAAAAAAAAAACATTTAACATCCGAGAGGAAGATTCTGAACAGAAGGAGAAGCTAGTAAAGCAGCAAGCAGAGTCCTCTGAAACCGATGATGATTCTAATAAAACCACCACACAAAGAGAGAAAGAACTGGAAACGTCACCAGAGAACAAAGTAGCAAAATCTGAAGCATCAATAGCTAAGAGTAGTAATAAGCTTACGGAGCCAATGGAAGAGATAAGGACCCATGCAGATGTGTTGAAGAGCAAACAAATAAACGGATTAAAGATTCAACGTTCAAAGGAGTTTGATTTAAATTTTAGAATAAAGTGTCGCATATTTATGAGTTTAATCGTCACAATTATAAAAATAAAAGTTGTTCATGGCATTGAAGAACGAGATACCTGAGAGTCGATGAAGATCATGTCAACTCCCATTAATTTCCCACTGCGACAGACATATTTTGCTTCCCAGAATCTCAGTAGCCGGACTTCAACCATCAAAGAACAACACCCGGCCTTCAAATCACGGAGAAAAGTGGATTGGTTAGCCATTATAATGAGAAAGAACAATCAAGAGCTTTTGGAATTGAGAGGATGATTCTCAGTGTATGAGTGGTGACCTTTTATAAGTGTGGATGCACCGCCTGGATGAGGATAAAGAGTCATTGAATTCATAATCGTGGGTGTAGAGTTATGAACTTGTTGATAATGACGAATCAGTGAACTCGTAACACATCGAAGGAGAATATTCACAGACGAAACGACGCTAATCGACCCGATTAAGAATGAAGAACCTACTCTTTGAGATTTTTATTGGATGCCATGGGTGTCTGACGTAATCAGGTCTACAAGAAACACAAACCCTAGGAGGTGAAAAGAGAAGTTTGTATCAGAAAGTGACGATGCGCTTGAGCCAAAGTTATTGAGTGTGAGGCCTAACTATTATATTTCACGTATCAGAACAGAAACCAAGCAAGCTTTATGAAGAAGATGACACATGGCGCTCTCAGGATTATTCATTTGATGACATGGTGCGTTTAGGAGGGAGAAAACACTTCTTTATATATATACTAGGGGAAGCCCGCGCTTCGCGCGGGATTTGATATTTTGTGAAAATGTTATTTTGTTTATAATTGTATTGGGTTGTGTTCTTGACTTCTTATTTGTTTTGTTTGTCTTGTTTGTTTTGAATAGTGTTTTGAATAATTAGTTGAATTTATGGCATGCTTCTGTTTTAAGTGCCTATTTGGATCGTTGTATAAGTTTAAAGTTTCATTTTTTTGAGTAGTGTGTAGGTTTTCTGATAGGTCCCTTGCCAAGAGATATCAATGTTGATCACAAGTAATAAGAACAAAGGTATTTTTTTGGGTAGAAAGTCTACCTCTTTTTGTCTTTTTCCATTTCTTTAAATAGGAAAGTACATGAAGCAAATAATAAAGAGATGGAGTCATTGACTCCTACATTGCAGGAAACATGGGAAAGGTGGAGAACGTTGTACAAGACGTGTTCTCTTATTAACAAACTGAATAATTAAAAGGTACGATATACCTCAAGCTAGAGATATTTTCTGTTTTGCTTATGTAGCCTACTTGTCCTCCTTGGTGCCACCTCAGCCTCAACATACGGGTCTTCTTGTATTCTATCAATACTCTCATCGTCGGAAAGAACCTTGTCCTCAAGGTTAAGTTGGAATGTTGGAAAACTGGTAAGGAGTTGATGTTGTTCCTCCCAAGTAGCTTCATCAATAGGTAAATCAGACCATTGTACGAGCACCTCACTGAGCTCCTTTCCATCTTTACGTATCTGTCTTGTCTTCAGAGCCTTCACCGGAACGAAGCGCAAAATACCAGATTCTTGTAAAGGTGGTAGGTTCACAGAAACAGGTTCGTCATCTCCAATGCGTTTCTTCAAAAGGGAGACGTGAAAGATTGGATGGATGCGTGTTGTTGCCGGAGTAGCCAAACGATAGGCAACACATCCAATTTGTGCGGAAATCTTGAAAGGACCATAATACCGGTTAGAAAGCTTCTGTGAAGAACGACGTAATACGGTCTTCTGGCGATAGGGTTGGAGTCGCAGAAAGACCCAGTCTCCTACCTCGAACTCAACATCACGTCTGTTCTTATCAGCTAGTTGTTTCATTCTGTTGTTGGATGACTCCAAGTGTTGTTTGAGCTCATCTAACAACTCGTCTCTGTTCTGCAATTGTTCATCAATTTCACCAACAAGAGTAGAACCAAGCTCATACCGTGGCAGAGTAGGTGGTGGACGACCATAGAGAGCTTCAAATGGAGTGATACCAGTACTAGCATGGAATGTGGTATTGTACCAGTACTCTGCCCATGGGAGGAAGGAGCCCTATTGTTTAGGTCGTTGTTGTACAAAGCATCGAAGAAACTGCTCAATACAACGGTTAACGACCTCTGTCTGACCGTCGGTCTGGGGGTGATAAGCTGTAGACATCTGAAGTGTTGTCCCTGAGATTCGCCATAATTCTTGCCAGAAGTTGCTGAGAAAGATCGGGTCACGGTCGCTGAGGATTGAACGAGGAAGACCATGAAGCTTGACAATGTTGTTGATGAATTTTGTGGCAACAATGGACGCTGTATAAGGGTGAGTCAATGGTATGAGATGAGCAGACTTACTGAGGCGGTCGACGACGACCATGATCGAAGTGAAGGCACCAGAGCGAGGTAAGCCGTCAACGAAGTCCATGGAGATGTCTTCCCAGAGATGTTGTGGGACTGGAAGTGGTTGAAGGAGACCAGCCGGTGACATTGTCTGAGATTTAGCACGCTGGCAAGTGTCACAACGAGAAACGTAGTCGGCAACGGTTTTGTGCATCAAAGGCCAATAAAAGTGGTGAGATAGCCTCTTGAATGTGCGCAAGACGCCAGAATGGCCACCCAAGGTTGTATCATGATGCTCATGTAATAGTTGATTGATAAACTTAGAACCTGGTGGTATCACGACTCTGTTGTTGTAGCAGATCAAGAATAAGGACGTCCTGGTTTCTCAGTCGCTGTTGCCCCTATGCGGATAAGAAAAGGATCAGTAGAGGCTAAACACCGTAGATCATCCCAGATGGAAGCTTGAGGAACTGAAACCGCTGCTAAGAGAGGGCTATCAGGGACACGTGATAAGGCATCAGCAGCAGAGTTTGATTTTCCAGGTCTGTAGATGATGTTGTAATCATACCCAACGAGCTTTGTCATCCACTTCTGTTGCTCTGGTGTGAGTATCCGTTGCTCCAACATGTAGCGTAGGCTTCGCTGGTCAGTCTGGATTGTGAACCTGCGACCCAATAAGTAAGGTCGCCATGTCTTGATAGCGACAAGGATTGCTAACATCTCTCTCGCATATGTGGACCAAGCTTTCTTAGTGACACCAAGAGAGCGACTCATAAAAGCAATTGGTTGTCCATTCTGAGAGAGAACTGCTCCAATGCCCTCACCCGATGCGTCTGTCTCGATGACGAACGGTTTGGAAAAGTCAGGTAAGGCGAGGGTAGGTGTTGTTGTCATCGCTGTTTTGAGTCTTGTGAAGGCAGTGGCTGCATCTGAATCCCAAATAAACTTTCCCTTGCGGAGGAGATTGGTAAGTGGCCGTGCAATCAGTCCATAGTCACGTACGAACTTTCGGTAGTATCCTGTAAGACCTAAGAAGCCCCTGAGTTCGGTGACAGTGGTGGGGATTGGCCAATTGAGCATCGCCTGAACCTTGGATTGATCTATAGTAACACCGGTATTTGATATAATGTGGCCGAGGTATTCAAGCTCTCTTTTTCCAAATTCACATTTTTTGAATTTCACAGAGAGCTGATGATGTTGAAGTAATGTTAGGACCTCTCGTACATGCTGCAAGTGTGCTTCCCAAGTCGGGCTGTAGACGAGTATATCGTCGAAAAAGACGAGCACAAATTTCCGCATAAATGGACGGAAGATCTCGTTCATGAGAGCTTGGAATGTTGATGGCGCGTTGCAGAGGCCGAAAGGCATGACAAGATATTCAAAGTGTCCATGATGCGTACGAAATGCGGTTTTGTGCACGTCAGAAGGATGCATCCGTACCTGGTGAAATCCAGCAGTGAGGTCGAGTTTGGTGAAATAAGCAGATCCATGGAGTTCATCGAGCATGTCCTCCACTGTAGGAATGGGAAACCGGTCTTTGATTGTCTCTGAGTTCAGTGCTCTGTAATCGGTACAGAACCGCCACGATCCATCTTTTTTCTTAACGAGGAGCACGGGTGAAGAGAAGGGACTTGAGCTTGTTCTGATCAGACCTGCCCGGAGCATATCGGCCACCTGCTTTTCAATTTCATCTTTCTGAAAATAAGCATAGCGGTATGGACGAACGTTGACTGGATTACTGCCTTCCTTGAGGGTGATATGGTGTTCGATTGCACGAGCGGGAGGAAGGCCTTCGGGAGTTTGAAAAATTCCAGTGAAATCGTTCAAAACTAAACGGATATCGTCATGTAACTCTTTCAGCTCCGGTAGATGGTCCGTCGAACAAATCGCAAAGAGGATTGTATTTTGCTGAAGCCCAGTAAAAATGTGAGTTTGCCCTTCCCAGTCTAGTTGTAAAGTCTGGGCCTTCCAATCAGTGAGAATGGGCCCCAAACTCTGTAGCCACTGTATGCCCATAACTAAGTCAAGGCCCACCAATGGTAGGGCGTAAAGAGTAACCATGAAACAAACTCCACCGATCTGGATTTCGACGTCATCAAATTTCCGGCGACACCGGAGTGGGGTTCCGTTGGCTACTCGGACGTCGAATGGTTTCGATGGTGTTTCTTGGAGCTTCAAATCGAGGGCCACCTTTTCACTGACGAAGTTGTGTGTGGAGCCGCTATCAACAAGAGCGTGAAGGTTGTGGTTGTTGATGACGGCGAGGAGGCGCATCGTAGTTGGAGAATCCCACCCGGTAAAGGCGTTGAGAGTAATCTCTGGTGCAGGGTTGTCCTCGCCTGTTTCTCCTTTTTCTTGGTCTGTTTCATCAACTCCTTCCATGATGAAAAGTTGTGGATTTACACACTTGTGTCCCGGAGAGTATTTCTCGTCACAGCTAAAGCAAAGGCCAAGAGTGCGTTTTCTTTCATCTCTTCCCAGCTGAGCTTACGAGGTGTTTGTGCAGTGGGTGGTGTCGCTGGTGTGGCGGTGATAGCTCTGGAATTTGAGTTAGAAAAGGGTTGGCTCCGGGGTGTGAAGTTTCGTTTCTGTTTCTGTAATTGGTCATCTTTCATTCGAGCCAAATTGACGACCTCTTGAATTGTCTTTGGTTGGAACATACGAACATCGTCGGCGATGGTGTGGTGGAGACCACCGAGAAAAGTCCCAACGAGTGCTTCCTCTGACCAGTTTGAGACTTTGTTGCGGAGTCTCTTGAAAGCACGTTGGTATTCCCGGAACGTTCCCGTCTGGCGAATCTTCAAGAGTTCCTCGTGAAAGTTTGTGATACGAGTCGGACCAAACCTCGTCCACAGCTCTCCTTCAAATGTCTCCCATGGAATGAGATTCTGCTCAACACCTAGAGCGCGGACAGTAGCCTGCCACCATTCGTTAGCTTCTTGCGTGAGGTGGTAGGAGGCAAAGTTGACTCGCTGATTGCCGGTGATATCATGAAAAGCAAAGTATTGAGTTGCCTTGGTCAGCCATTCGGTAGGGTCGCCGTCGCTGAATCGGGGAAGCTCGAGTTTGACGTGTCTACGTGGGTTAGGAACAGCTGCAAATGGGTTGACTTCGACGGTAGTGGTGTTATGCGGTGTACTGGTGTTTTGCGTGGGATTCGCGTCGTGTCGTGGTGGATCCTGCACCGAGCTAGAATTGGTTTCGCGAGTGCCAAGAACAAGCTCGCGCATCTCCTTAAGTGATTCAGCCATTGTACGCTGGAACGAGTTCTCTAAACCCCGGATCTTATCGTTGATGCCGGTAGTGAGTTTGAGGAGTTCGTCTTGAACCATTCCCATACTTGATTCGAGATCATCAAGACGTTCTCTGTTGTTGGCCATAGTCTCGTTCCGTAGATTTTGAGACCCAAGCCGGTTTTTTTCTGAGTTTCTGGTGGTACGGGGCGGAATGGTGTTTGAATGGGGGGTGGATCGGAAAAAAATTGCAGGGTCTTGTTGAACGTTGATTCCGGAGAATGCCGTTAACAAGATAAGAAAGCTGGAGTTCTGATACCACTGATAGGTCCCTTGCCAAGAGATATCAATGTTGATCACAAGTAATAAGAACAAAGGTAGTTTTTGGGTAGAAAGTCTACCTGTTTTTGTCTTTTTCCATTTCTTTAAATAGGAAAGTACATGAAGCAAATAATAAAGAGATGGAGTCATTGACTCCTACATTGCAGGAAACATGGGAAAGGAGGAGAATGTTGTACAAGACGTGTTCTCTTATTAACAAACTGAATAATTAAAAGGTACGATATACCTCAAGCTAGAGATATTTTCTGTTTTGCTTATGTGGCCTACTTGTCCTCCTTGGTGCCACCTCAGCCTCAACATACGGGTCTTCTTGTATCCTACCATTTTCGTTTGGAAGTAATGTGTGTTATTTGTTTTTCAAAAATAATTTGCGCGAGGATGTGATTGTCGGAGGTCAACTGGATGAAGAATTAGATTTGGTGTGAGTGAGATTAAATACTTTCGAAGTTGATTTAAAGTATACAAATATTGGTGTATTTTATTTATGAGCACATTTTGAATTAGAAAATCTGGCCGGTTAACATATTTTACAACTATGTAGGCTTTCATCTGTGTGATTGTTTAATTTTTTTGCTCAAGTTAATTTATTATAATGGCTAACTGTTAATATGTTTCTATGAGAATTAATCAATGAAATACTTTTTTACAGTGGCATTTTAGAAACAAAATAAGTATAATAAATAAATATGAAGATGTATTGATAATTTCATGAAAACTATATTACCCTGTTTTGTAATCTTTACTAATGTTTAGTTTTTGTATTAATATGAGTGCTTTAAAAGAATTTGTAATAATTAGATATTATGTTTTACATTGTGGAAAAAGATACATATGAATATTGGATAGTAATATCTCATTTAACTCATGATTATCTATTCAAAATTAAAAAGTTATTTTTTTTTTTGTTATTTTGAATCTCTAATGGATCATAAACCAAAAAAATAATATTTAAAAATATAATTACACTAACTGTGGATTTATAACTTAAAATTTTATTATTAATTAAATTAAATTTTGAAGAGATTTTAAATTCTCAAAATCTAATGAATTTATAGAATTTTTGTGAAGATATAATTTTTAACCTATTTTTTATATCTAAAATAATGCATTTGAAAAGTATAACTCTAATTATCAAAATTATCATATTCTAAGAATGAAACCTGGGCATTACAAATTTTAATTTATAAATCTGGATGTTGTTTTATAATGCATGCATATCCTTGATATTAACAGGATGTGTTTTTCCGTCTTCACGCGTCGCTTCAGCCTCATAACATCTGAAAGGGAGGATAACATTTTAGGTTAATCAGTAGTATTCTTATTTACGATACAACACAAGAAAAAAGATTACAAAAATTAAAGAGCATAAGAGAAAGGAAGAGCCCTCACTTATCACGAATATGTAAGTATTCTTAGTATTTGTTAGTGAAAAAGCAAATAAATTTTCATCATTTATTAATCGAAGTTTTATGGTAATTACAAATGTTCTAAAAATAAATGGATTGCTAATTTTTTTTATTAAACACATATATAACACATTTATCTAGAGCGTTTTAACTTCGTGAAGTTTGGTCTAGAGTGTTTTTTTATTTGGTGCATTATCCTAATTATATACTATACGTCAATGTATCGAAGAGTTATGACGTCGCTATATTGAAGAGTTGTAATTAAGCTCAAATGAAAAGTGTAATGAAAGTCAAACTATAGAAGATCGTAACAACCAATTGGTTAATGACGTGAGATATGGTGAAACGGAAATTGACTTAGATTAATAAAGCATACGGGTTCACCAAAGTCTTAATATCAAAAGAAAACAAACCAAAAGAAAGACTTAACTCAAATAAGCTATTGCTGGTTCGCTTTTGTGCTTGCCATTCTAAAATGCGTTCTTATTATGGTCTTTCTAAACTCCAACTCACTTTTTTCCTGACTTGTAAGTCGTAACCTTATATTCCTTCTAAACTATCATTGATTAGTGGCAACCAGCGCTCTGCGTACTCCATATTGAGTCTAACTATAATTTCTGGTTTGGCTAGTCTTGTCATTTACAGTTTTTGCAACCCTCGCCAAGTTATCAAGTTGATACCAGTGTGTAGACTTCTTTCATTGTTATCTACATCTCTGGTATGTTATGATTCTAATTTCAGGCTTCCAAAGCAAGCAAGTCGCAGCTTCACATACAATCTGTACTTTTTCTGCCCATGGAGATAAGCTTGCACATGACCTCAAAACAATAAGTATATCACTCCATGGGGTAAGTACTACAAAAGTTATGAAACCATCTGTTTGGGAGTTTAGATTCCCGTCTTGAAATTCTTCAATCATGTACAAATAATCTGATGCACATCTCAACGGAGCTAAGTTGAGAGGATTCAAGTCCAGCAGGAGATCGTAGCAGAATTTCAGAATGGCCTTGAATGTTTCTGCTCTACCTGGGTAGTTTTCAAGCTTGAGATGATATCCATTCCCAGAAGCTAAATGCTGTAATTTAATATTGCATATGTAATAACATTTGGTAATCAAAGGAAACTGTTGCATAAGCTGGGAATGAGAGAGATGTGAGAGAAAGTAGGTCTGATCTTATCACTTGATAATAAAAATAGAAAAATGCAGAGATTAGGTAGAGATGCTAAAAGCCAAAGCAATGTACTGAAGAAGCATTAGTAGCCTATAAAAATAATTCCAACATTACACCTAGCAAGTGTGTGTGTGTTGAAGTCATGAGTGTGTGTGTGTTGAAGTACCATGTCTTGTGAGAGTTCCAAAACAGATGGACCTGCAGGAGGATAGACAACTTTAGCATAATGACCTGAAGCTACGTAATCATACTCCATATCAATGATTGCATAATAACTCTAGTATTACACAGACCATCCGGGTTAGGTTTATTCCTGCAACGGTACTCCTCAATAATGTAAGAAACCTAACTTATCATCGGAAAAAAAACAATCAGACCCCCTAAAAAGAAGCATTGAAACAAAAAAAACTTACAACTCTTTCCCAGTATTCATCTGTTAAATGCACAACCTCCGAAGTTACATCAACCTGTAAAATGGCACCATAAGAAGCTGTAAAGATCCTCCCTTTCATTGCTCTAAGTAGAAAAGGTATAAACCTTTTGAATAAGCAGCAAAACATATCTTCCAGTGAAGTATATAAAATATGAACCTACCTGCTCACAGACATGCGTTGCATACTTCAAATTATCTTCCTAGGGGCACTGATTCCAGAAATTTTCAAAGCCTTCCTACAGAACATAGAAACATCACAGACCCATATTTCTAGACAGAGGCATGAGATGAAGAAGCAGACACTTACCTGGAACCAGATCTTGAGGTAGAAGGCGGTTCAGGAGTGGTCAGCAGCGTGGAGGAGGCGGAGGGCTCGCCGCCGCCACTGAGGACGACGAACACGAAGAGGCTTCTCAGGAACCGAAGGAGAGAGGATTGGGGAATTGAAAATAGATCGTCGACGATGGATTGAATAGGGTAGTTAAGAGGCATGAATATGTAACCGATTCAGAAGTCAATCCTCTGGAAGGAGATGAACAAAATCGGTGGAAACCGTAAAACCCAAACGACGGGGAACATGAAGCGAGGAAACAACAAAATCGAAAAGGTCCCGTTATGTGGTGACAACAAAATTAAAGGGCCCGTTCTAGAGGCCCGTTTTGTAGAACCAACAAAATAAAAGGGCCCGTTCTGTGCTTAACGTGGACACTGCGTTTTGAAGCCCAAACCCACCACGAAATGTATGATACACGTGTCAGTTTCCCAGGACACCCATTGATGACGTGGCAGCACCAAATGTGTTGAATCTCTACTTTATATAAATATATATATATATATGAAGTTCTTATTATGGTCGCTTCTCTTCTTCAACTTAACCCTCTGCTTTATCTTCTTCTCAGATGATTGAAAATTCTTTCAATATCCTCATCAGTCTATTTGGTTTCTCAGAAGAACATCCACAATTTTTGAGTGTAATAAGCTTCCTCGAGTGGGGTTTCAACATGCATTCTAAGGACTCTTTTAGCAAAGCTGTCTATCTCTTTCTCATTAGCATCCCTACTAAGATGCTTAGGGACCTTCTTCTTTCCTCTAGAATATCTATCCATAGCTTCCTCAATTACCGTGGGACTGGTTTATCTGTCTATTTGGGTTTAGGTAGGGTGGGTTTCGAGTCTATTAGCATAAAAAAGACTCATGTATATGAATGGCAACCGACATCCTTTTGTTTTGAAATGCCGTCAATAGATGGTAGGGTCCGGCTGTCGATCAATGACCATATCTTCACATCATTCAACAGATACCTTCAGGTACTACTGACATGGTGTGTTTATTGTTCTACCAGGGTATAAATATCCTAAACAATTAACTGTCAAATTAACCTTTAATCTTAACACACAAAACAATACTCTTGCCAAGAGAGATCAGGTGTAGTACTTAGAGATCAAATTCACAGAGAACAAGTTCACACAATAGATTTTTTATTTATAAAGACTAAGCTAGGTAATTATATATATTGGTAGCAAAATATTGATTTAAGGAAATATTCCTTATTAGAAGGTGTAGATGCAATATGAAAATATGTTAATAACGCAAATAAGGAAATATGCTACTAAACTAACTAGGTGCAAATGTCAATATGCTAGATCTAGGGTTTCAAGCTTAATGGACTATAGGGAATAAGATGAATGGAAAAGTAAATATTCTAGAACTCAAATATTAACTATTCCGACCCTTTTAACTCCAACTCTCATATGCGAGCAAAATGAAAGACCATCGATCGACGGCTAAAGCATGATGTCGATCGATGGTGAAATCAGACGGAAGTATGAATAAGATTTGATAAGTTCACAAAGCTAATAAGAACAGCTCTCGCATGCGCCCAACAACATATTTCAATAGAATATATTTTGGCACAGAACCTGCGTCGTAGTCTTCCATGTCCTACTTTCGGGATCCTAATTAGCTACTTTAGAATACAAGCATTAAGCAAAACTCAATTGGTGGATATTATCTCAACCAAGCAATCCTACTTTTGGGCTAATCCATGATTGCTATCTATTAGAGTGAAGCAAGACAAGGAGGTGTGAAGGCCAAACAAAGGAAGTGAAGGCCAAGCATCTCCAGCCTCAAGATACTGATCACACAGCCAAGACAATGAAAAGAAGATCAAGGTGTGTGTGCAAGAAGAGAAGGAGGTTGTAGAGGCATGAAGTGTGTTGCAAGTAATCAAGACTTGCACAATAAATAAAGGAGCCAGCAAGCTGAGAAGAACAAGAAAGATAATGATGTGCAAAGTTCGGGTCAGCCTCAAAACACCCAAAGATCAATGTGCAAAACAAGGGTTGAAGATAATCTTTGGTGCAAAGTTTGTGCAAAAGAATCAAGACCAATGTGCATAGTCCCGGTGAGCTTTATGTCGACCAAGAAAGAAGAAGCTGGTTGGCGCCAAGGAATTTGGTTTGAATTCAAATGGGATCACATGTGAGCTTAAGGAATATGGCTGCTGGGAGCTGTCCTCTTCCTCCTTGGTTGCTTCCAAATAGCTTTGTTTATTCATTTCCTAGGATAGTATTAGTTTAATCTCTCCTTTGTCTTGTTGCTGCTACTGTAAAACCTAAGGCTCTCCTCTATAAATAAAGAGGCATTCTCATTGTAATGAACACACAAGAAATAAGAGACAAGCATTCATAAATTTCGTGTATAACTCATCTCTTTACTAAGTGTTCTTTAAATTAGTCACAATGTAGGGAGTTAAGGTATACATGTTTTGGGTCTGCCTAAGGGCAGATCATGCTTGCCCATTCTACTCTAAAATCAGTTTAAACTCTTCTTTATCTTCTCTTAAACTCTAGCTTACTGATTCTATTTCCTATTCTCCTTAAGTGAACAAACTGAAAGTGTTGTGTCACTTCTCAAGGAATAGATTCAAACTAGAGTATTTAATTTGTTCTTAGTTTAATTCTAATTATTGTATCAATCTCACAGCCACTTAATCTCTCTAGATTCAGATGGTTGTGTAGAGTATTTTGCTGAGAGGATTCAATCACAAGTTGATTGTCTCTTCCATTCTTAAAGAGTGAGTTCATGTTCTTAGCTATTCATAGCTTTTCCAACATGGTATCAGAGCTTTGTTGCTCTTCTTGGGCTGAACTCACTTCTTTTGTCAATTTCTTCATCTGAATATCTCTCTCTTTCTCCTTTAAAATTCGTTTTTGATGAGCTGTGTGGCTGGGATTCAAAACCTGGACAGTAGAGAGTGTAGATGAAGTATGTATTCAAAATCTGTGAGTTTCTTTAAGATGCAAGTCTTTAAAGTTTTTTTAATCAATGACTCCCCCCTTTATCTCCTCATTGTTTAAGCCTTTGGATGAAAGATTAGAAATTTGTTCATGTCAGCTTGAGGGAGGGAGAAAAGATTAAACTTGTATCTTGAAGAACTCTTGAAAAAAAAAATTGATTTCAAAAATATTTTGTGTTCATCTTGTCTAATGATTTCTTTAAAGAAGACAAGATGAAGTTTTGTTTTGGCTTCTTCTCTCCCATGTGTAAGCTGTGGTTCTGATCTTGAGTTGGGATCCTAATCCAAGGCTAAGAGAGGGAAATGAAACAAAAGACTTCATCTGTTTTGTGCTTTAAAAACAGTTTTAAAAGATGAAGTTTTTGCTGGTTTTGTCTCAAACATTATCATCATTTTCTACCATTTGTCTCTTAATATTTTCAAACTTGGTAAAAGACTTTAAGTCTAATGAAACCAATGCTTGAGGGAGGGAGAAATATTGATGATGATTTGAAGAAAATTGATTTGTAAGAGCATTTGAATTTCAGATTTAAAGAAAAGCTCTTTGAAAGGATTTAAAAATCTGAAAATGTTTTTGAACAGATTCTTGAGTAATCTGATTTCGAAAATGATTTAAAAATGTGTTAACTGGTGGGATGTTCATGCCTCACCAGCTTTGTGATCAGCCATGAAGCTTGAAGGTCATGGACTGTAATCTGCTTCCGCAAAACTCTCATTCTCCTCCATACTCTTACTCTCCATTATTCTCTCATACTCTTGTTACTTATTCTCTAATTCTATGGTTACTTATACTCTCTGGTTACTTTATTCTCTCCATCATTCACTAATTTTTTCCTTTGAATCTGTCCATACTCAACAGGTTCTAAGTCTAAGAATGGTGATTGGTGTTTGTATTTGGTTGTCTCAAGAAGACAATGCAAGTTTGGTTGATCTAGAGCAGCATCAGAAGCAATCTTTGGGGGTTAGAACCAATGGCCTCAGATTCATGGACCCAAGACAAGAAGATCTTGAGGAGAAGATACTGTAGGAAAGTGATGAATCAGCACACCAAAAAGATGTTAGCTAAGGGTCAGTAAGCTTCATGTGAAGCATCAAGAAGAAAGAGGTGTTGCACAAGTTCAAATCATGGCGCTAACACCCTCAGTAATCTGTTCAGATCATGGTTCAAGCCATGAGTCACTTTTGGCGGTTTTAAAGACAATTCCAAGCCGCAGTTCAGATTAGAGAAGCTTCAAGCTCAATTCAAATAAAGCTGAGGTCATAGCTATCCAATGCACCGTGAAGGCTATACTCTTTTTGTCCTCATCATGGTTTTATCCCAAGTGGTTTTACAAGGTGAAGTTTTTAATGAGGTAGTCATTTGCGTGTTGCAAGCTTGGCCTTTGGAACCAGTGGCTTCCGCAGCCCAACCTTGAGGGAGGGTATTAGAGTGAAGCAAGACAAGGAGGTGTGAAGGCCAAACAAAGGAAGTGAAGGCCAAGCATCTCCAGCCTCAAGATACTGATCACACAGCCAAGACAATGAAAAGATGATCAAGGTGTGTGTGCAAGAAGAGAAGGAGGCTGTAGAGGCATGAAGTGTGTTGCAAGTAATCAAGACTTGCACAATAAATAAAGGAGCCAGCAAGCTGAGAAGAACAAGAAATATAATGATGTGAAAAGTTCGGGTCAGCCTCAAAACACCCAACCCAAAGATCAATGTGCAAAAAAAGGGTTGAAGATAATCTTTGGTGCAAAGTTTGTGCAAAAGAATCAAGACCAATGTGCATAGTCCGGGTGAGCTTTATGTCGACCAAGAAAGAAGAAGCTGGTTGGCGCCAAGGAATTTGGTTTGAATTCAAATGGGATCACATGTGAGCTTAAGGAATATGGCTGTTGGGAGCTGTCTCTTTCACTCTCTTGCTGCAGAAAACTCTCTTGTCCTCTTCCTCCTTGGCTGCTTCCAAATAGCTTTGTTTATTCATTTCCTAGGATAGTATTAGTTTAATCTCTCCTTTGTCTTGTTGCTGCTGCTGTAAAACCTAAGGCTCTCTCCTCTATAAATAAAGAGGCAGCCTCATTGTAATGAACACACAAGAAATAAGAGACAAGCATTCATAAATTTCGTGTATAACTCATCTCTTTACTAAGTGTTCTTTAAATTAGTCACAATGTAGGGAGTTAAGGTATACATGTTTTGGGTCTGCCTAAGGGCAGATCATGCTTGCCCATTCTACTCTAAAATCAGTTTAAACTCTTCTTTATCTTCTCTTAAACTCTAACTTACTGATTCTATTTCCTATTCTCCTTAAGTGAACAAACTGAAAGTGTTGTGTCACTTCTCAAGGAATAGATTCAAACTAGAGTATTTAATCTGTTCTTAGTTTAATTCTAATTATTGTATCAATCTCACAGCCACTTAATCTCTCTAGATTAAGATGGTTGTGTAGATTATTTTGCTGAGAGGATTCAATCACAAGTTGATTGTCTCTTCCATTCTTAAAGAGTGAGTTCATGTTCTTAGCTATTCATAACTTTTCCAACACTATCATTCAACCGTAAATTTAGTTGATGACTACTTAGACATAATTAATAAAAATAATAATTTGAATATAATGCATAAATAACATATTGGGGTTCCAATACAAATCTCCCTAAGGAGTTATGAATGTTCTCCCCTAAAAACTCTAAAACTATATCAGAATACTTGTGTATACTATCTGCACACACATGGTGCAATACATAAAGCATAAATATAAAGCCCTAAAATCTAGGTCAAAACTCGTCCAGAGTATCTAAGTCATTTGTCTATAACTTGGGCTTGAGATTGGCTGTCTGCGAATTTGTTATCGATCGATGGCATGTGTGAAATTTCGATCGATCTTGGTCTTGTACCATCGGTCGATGCCAAGATGTTGTCATCGATCGATGGCTATCTTGTACTTCGACTCTCTCAATGATCAGCTACGATTATTCTCTTCTAAATGTTCCAAAAGCTCCAAGTATCTTCATATATCTCCAACATGGACCTCTAAAGACCTCAAAACATAGCTGAGACACACATAATAAACCTTAAATAGATTCTATAACATGGCTTAAAACTGGTAATAAATAGGCTATATCAACTCCCCAGGACTTAACATTTTGCTTGTCCTCAAGGAAACAAGCCTGTGAAAGAGGTTTTGAAAATCGAAGACTCACATAATGTCTAAGTATAACCGTCACCCTACTTTGTTGCAACCACATCCTATCAAGTCAATCACAGAGAAACTTTATATACCCTATCCTAGTATAGCAACCAAATCCATTCTACCAACAACTTAACGAATACTAGTCTGACTCGCTCCTCTACGGATTTCATTTCTTTGCACAAAATAAAAGTGCATGCTTACCCTCTACTGATTTCATTTCTTTGCATAAGATAAAAGTGCAGACTTTACCTTGGGAGTATCGATCAAAGGATATATGGACTCTTACCTTTGCAAGTATTTGAACACACATGTAGTCTTATGTGATTCATTTCCTCTCAGTCAATATCTCCCTTCTTTTGAGAGTATCATTTTATTTTTTTAATTGACTGAGATATTTAGACAAGTTTCCATGAATAAAACCCTAATGGTTTTTACCACCAGATCCTATTCACTTCTTTTTTACCTTTATCTCTTTCTAAACTCACATGAATCAAGCTTTAATGTTTGTAGCCACCAAATCCGCTTCGATCCTTTTTATCTAAAGGGGAGAGAGAGAGGAGAATGAGAAGTACACATTCTTTTACCTTCCAGACTTGCAGAAGGAATCCGATCCAGTGTATACCAAGCCCTAAAGCAAGCAAATAATGTCAGGATTTGTATTGGAAATCAGCTTCGGTTCCTTCAAACTCTCTAAGCAAGTGTGATATAGCGGCATGATGATCCACTTTGGTATCTCTAGTAATGTCTGTAAGCAACTTTCTAGGAATGGTGCTAAAGTGTGGTTACTCAATAATAAATCTTGATCATAGTCTCCTTCATGAATCAATAAAACTTAACTTTTTTTTTTGAAAAAACTTATATATATATATATATATATAAAACTCAAAAACAAATCAATAGCGTTAGCGAATCTCCCCCAGACTTAAATTACACTGTCCCCAGTGTAATCCGCCCCAGATTGGTTAGGAAAAATCAAAGCATAAGTAAATAGCTTAGGTAGAAAAATCAATACCTCTTTCTATAATAGAGCATCGATCGATGGTAAGTTGATGTCATCGATCGATGGTTGCGATCCATTGTTGACCGATGGTTCCTCTATAGTTTTGACCAATGGTGATTTAAACAGTCTGTAAAAACGAAGTAAAACTCAAAATAAATAGTAGTATAGGTAAAAGCTAAATAAAAAATTACTAAACAGTGGTTTGTCTCCCACTCATCGCTTGGTTATAGTCTTAAGCTCGACGTTTTGAACTTCTTGACTAGAATGGAGGTGGATCAACACTTGGAAAACAAGTGTCTACATCTTCTTTGCTCTTCAGAAACCATGTACCAACGAAGCTTCTCGTAGCCTCATTTTCTCTAGCTTTCTCGTTCTTCAAAATCTCCTAAGTAACCTCGCTGTATGCATTATCCTTTGTAGATTCTCAATACTGCGCTGTAGCATTCTAAGTATGGTGGTTGTAGTCCCTGATATATCCTCTAATTTTTGATAAATATCGTCCTTCATCAGGCTCTGAGAAAAATCAATCTCATCAAACCTATCTTCTAATTGTTCTTCTGCCGCGGACTTCTGTCTGTCGAACTCAGTATCGATCGATGGCATGATGTTGTCGTCGATCGATGTCACTTTGTCTGCTCTAATGCATGATGTCTTTGAACAATATCCAAATCTTGCTTCATCTCATCCATTCGTGTAGTTAAACCAGTAATGCACTTGTCTATAGGATAATAGACATCATCAAGCCTCTTGTAGAAATCGTCCAGTGACATTTCTTGAGCTTTGTAGATTTCATGCACGATATCGTCAATCTCTGCTCTGCTTTATGTTTCTTGATTTTTTCATAGACATATCGATCTTTTCCACATGTTCAGGTAAACATATGTAGTTGTGCTCAAACATTGTAGCTCGTTCTAGATATTTTCCTCTTGCACATTCACAATTCTGCCATCTATCGCTTCTGCATTTCCCTTCTCATCTCTGTAGATGCGATACCCGTCTTTCTTTTCCCAGTAGAAAATTCTTCTGTTGTTTGCATCATAAGCTCTTTTTCCATGCTCTACAGTACCGTCTAACAGAAGTGAGTTTATCCAATCGACTGATTGTGGACTTCTTGAACCAAAAGGATCAGAGGTACAAAACTGGTTCACCCCTAGAATAATGTCGATCGATGGATGATGGTTGGTGTCGATTGATTCTAGATGTTTGAGAGTGTATAGACCATGGATTGGCACGTTCTTCTGTTGTTCCTTGTTGTTGATCGATGGTTGTACACGTGAATCGATCGATGGCTGTTGTGTAAATAAAGTTCCCGATACAGTGGCTAGCTATGTTTAGAATTTTTCCATAGAGATTTTGTGCACGTCCTTCTGTATCTCTGAAAATTCCATACTCATCCGGTCCACGATAACCATCACCTGTATCTTCTGCTCTTGGCTCTTGTTCTGGTTTGTGTTTGATGTTGCTTGACGGCAAAGAGGTGATGTCGATTGATGCTTGATTATCCACTATCGCGTGTCCTTACCCAGCCAGCTTCTTCCATTGCTAGGCCGCTATACTCAATCTACTCTTCCTCTCGGTGATCTGCATCATATTCATTGTCAGCTTCACCATAAACTCGGTATGCCTGAAGGGTGTCGATCGATGTCACATTGTTACCGTCGTTTGATGCTCGATAATCAGACTGGTTTCCGAAAAGATTCCCAGCTCCATTAGCCATCGTAAGTATGTCTGCCACATCTTCTCTCGTGACATGCAAAATTCTTCCATCCATAGCTCTTATGCGAGCGTCTGGATCTCTCATAATGCCGAAATCATCTGGTTGTAGATAACCATTCTCCCTTTCGCGTTCTGTTGCTGAATCTATTTTGCTCTCTGAATCAAAACCATTATCGACCGATGGTGATTGGATACCATCGATCATCGTCGATTTCCCGAATTGATGGGAAACATGAAAAACACCAGCCTCTGCTATTCCTCGATATTCAATTATTTCTTCTTCTCTGTAATCTTTGTCGTACACGAGGTTGGTTGGGTTGTGGCAAGTTTCGATCGGTTATGAATGGTGGGTATCGATCGATAATGAGACCTGCGTGTCGATTGATTATTGAATTTTCGGCTCGTCGATCGATGGTGTGGGTTGGGTGTCGATCGATACCCCATCTTCTGATTCCTCATGTGACTCATAATCGTAGAAACATCTGGCCACAAACTTTGCATCATTAGACAATTGAATAAGATTAGCTCTGCCCTTATTCTTAACAAGTTCATAAAAAATATTGATCGATTAAAGATAGATACAACTTGTTTAACTTCATATCGCAGATAGATCCTACGGTGGCCATGAATTCTCTATCTTGTTGTAGCGAAGAGTTCCAGTATATCACGATGTCCATCACATGGAATTCTACTGGGACTAGGATGTTGTTGATTTGCACTAGAATATCTTTTACCATCTCTCCTGAGTTTACTCTTGAGCAGTCTACAAACGTGAACGAATCATTGAAAGGTTCTACTCTCAGGTTCAGCTCCTCTTCCATAGACTTTGGCATAATGCTCACTGATGATCCAGTATCGCAGAGGCTGTTGGGATATTCGTTGCCCTTGATGAAGCATGGAACCACGAACTTTCCGGGATCACTTTTCTTCTTCAGACAAATCCTCTCCTTCATCTTCTCTCTGAGATGATTGAACATTGTCTCTATATCATCATCTGTATCTCTTGTTTCCTGGAAAAACATCCATAATATGTGAGTATAATAAGCTTCACCAAAAAACGTATCTAGAGGAATTTTGAAAACTCTTTTGGCAAAGCTATCCATCTCTTTCTCATTGGCGTCTCGGCGTTGATGTTCGGGGATCTTTTGCTTCCTCTTGGAGTGTCCCTCATATTCTCTATCAAGATCCATAGCTTCAGACGTGTGTATTTTGTTCTGAAACCGTCACAGTTGGACGCACAATCAGACTTGCATTGAGGTTCAGTAGTCGAACTGGGTTTCTTCTTTGTCAATCGATGTTGAAGTCGTATTGTCGATCGATGCTTCTAGCTCCATGTCGATCGATGTTATGATTTTTATGTCGATCAACGTTAGTCGATTCACACAAAGCCACTGATACTGCCGGGCTAGCCGTCGATCAATGCGTATTGTTTGGTATCGATCAATGCGGAAGAGAAGTGTCGAGTGACATAGAATTTTCCATATGAAAATATTCTCTTTGGGGTTTCTCTCTCTCTTAACTTACTCCAAGAAATCATCATCAATCAATGCATTGATGTGGTGTTTTTGTGCAGCGTCTATTTTATCTTTGATCAAGCTTTCATGCCTCCTAATGGTTTCACTTGTTTGCATCACTTGATTCTCCAATTTCTTTACATGGGTGCTGAGGTTTTCGAAATTAGTATTGAGGTTGAGGTAAAGACCATCTATCTTCCCATTGAAATCCACAGTCATCTTATGTTGTCCCTTTAAAACTTTATCAACCATCGCTTCGATCTTGCTTTCTTGAGTATTTGGAGGAGCATTTTGGTAGTAGGAAGATACATACATCCTGTTTTTGTTGAAGGGCCTTCGTTGTGAACCCTGATTAAAGTTACTCCTTTGACCAGTCCCATAGGAGTTTCTGTTGAAATCTGGATTTCCTTGTCTCTGGAAACCAATCTCATCAGTGTAGTTCGCATCCTCTTCTTCAGTCTCATCATCTCCAGACTTCATTACTTATACTTCTGCAAAAGTAACCTGTTTATTGAGAAATTTTGAACACTATCAAGTTTTGCCTTGACTTCTTCAATATGCTCCTTGCTCGCAGCTGGAGCCGATTTTCTTCTCTCAAAATTTGTGTTTTTAGTACTGCTGCTGGATGCAAGATTCTCAATCAATCTAGTAGTTTCTTTAGAACTCTTAGTGCTGAAATTTCCCTCACTAGCCATGTCCAAAGCCATCTGATATTGTAATCCAATACCTCTGCAAAAAGTGCTAAGAAGCTGCACGTTGTTGAATCCGTGATGTGAACAGTCTCTCTAGTATGACATGAATCTTATCCATGATTTCTGAAAGACTCCAAATGTTCTTGTGAAAAAAGTAGCAATATTGCTCCTTCGATCTTCTGCTCTTGCGTCATCAAAGAAGTTACACAAAAAAGCGTTCTTGATGTCGTTCGAGGATGTCAGAGATCCTTGTTATAGCAGCTTAAGCCAATATGAAGCTTCTCCAGCAAGTGAATACCTGAAGAGCTTACAGAAAAGATAATCTTCAGGGACTCCATTGGCTTTAATAGCAGTCATTAGATCCTCAAATTGCTTCATATGATCCATAGGGTACTAATGACGTAATCTATGGTAAGGCGTATGCGCTACAAGTCCGAAGAAAGCTGGCTTGATCTCAAAATCGTTTCTCTAAAAACCTGGAGGGCGAATAGCGGATTTTTTGGCGTAGAACTAGTCTGGACGGTTGTAGTCAGCCAGTGTTCTCTGAGAAGCTTAGGCGTTAGCTACAGGTTGAGCTACTGCAGCGTCTACTTCTGTATCAGGGATTACATCCTCTTGTTCGTCTATCTTTTGACATGCTGCATTACGCAGGTGACCGTTGAGATCATGCAAGTCTTTATTCTCGTTCTAAACCAATACAATAGTCGCAACCATCTGAGCTCGTCTGCTGTTGTCGATCGATGCATGTATGTGTTCTTCGATCGATACCTTGTGGTCAACATCTGTTGATGCTTGAGTTCTGATGTCGGTCGATGATATCCATAAAGAGGTGTCGGTCGACACTGAGTAGATATCGTGGATCGATGCTTGTCGTCTTTCTTTGCATATCGTACGTTCGAGCTTCTCTAGGACTGAGAATAGTAGTTCTTGTCCTTTATTTCTCCTAGTAATCTTTCGCATATACCTGAAGAACAAGAAAAGAAAAAATTTATTAACTCAAAAGTAACATCAAACCTAGACTAAATCCTAGAAATCAAATCTAACGGCGATCAATGTTCCCTGGCAATGACGCCAAATTTGACACGGTGTGTTTATTGTTTTAGCGGAGTATCAATATCCTAAACAATTAACTTTAAAATTAACCCTTAATCTTAACACACAAAACAATACTTTTGCCAAGAGATCAAATGTAGTACTTAGGGATCGAATCCACCGAGAACAAAGGCACATAATAGATTTCTTATTTCTAAAGACTAAGCTACATAAGTATATATATTGGTAGCAATAAATTGATTTAAGGAAATATTCCTTATTAGAAGATGTAGATGCAATATGAAAATATGATAATAACGTAAATATGAAAATATTCTACTAAACTAACTAGATGCAAATGTTAATATGCTAGATCTAGAGTTTCAAGCTTAAAGGACTATAGGAAATAGGATGCACGTAAATGTAAATATTCTAGAACTCAAATATTAAATATTCTGATCCTTTTAACTCCAACTCCCATATGCGAGCAAAAGGAAAGACCATCGATCAACGACTAAGGCCTGATGTCGATCGATGGTGAAATAAGAAGGAATTATGAACGAGATTTGATAAGTTCACCAAGCTAATTAGACCAGCTCTCGCATGCGCCTAACAACCTAGTTCAATATAATCTATTCTGGCACATAACCTCCTCTCGTAGCCGTTCATGTCCTACTTTCGGGATCCTAGTTAGCTATTCTAGAATGCAAGCATTAAGCACAACTCAATTGATAAATATTATCCCAACCTAGCAATCCTACTTTTGTGTCAATCCATGATTATTATCATTCAATCCTAAATCTAATTGATGACTACTCAGACATAATTAAAATAAGAATAATAATATGAATATAATGTATATATAAAATAAAGGGGTTTCAATATAAATCTCTCTAAGGAGTTATGAATATTCTCCCATAAAAAAATCTAAAACTATATTAGAATACTTGTGTCTACTATCTGCATACACCTGTTGCAATAAATAAAGCATAAATATAAAGCCCTAAAATCTAGGTCAAAACACGTCCAGGGTATCTAACTCATTTGTCTCTAACTTGGGCTTGAGATTGGCTATCTGTGAATTGGTCATGAATCGATGGCATGTGTGAAACATCGATCGATCTTGGTCTTGTACCATCGGTCGATGCAAAGATGTTGTCATCGATCGATAGCTATCTTGTACTTCGACTCTCTCAATGATCAGCTACATATTCTTCTTTTCTAAATGTTCCAAAAGCTCCAACTATCTTCATATATCTCCAAAACGCACATGGACCTGTAAAGACCTCAAAACATAGTCTAGACACACATAATATACCCTAAATAGAGCGTATAACATGGCCTAAAATTGATAATATATAGTCTATATCAACCACCGACAATTGATGGTTAGTTGTGGATATCGATCAATGGTGGTTTGAACATGGCAGGGGATTCTCACGAGTTTCTTCCTCTTGGTGCCTAACTTCTTCCACAACTTTCCAAAAATCATCATTTATGATGGCACTGACGTGGTGCTTCTATCCAGCCTCAATCTTCTCCTTGATCAAGGCTTCTTGTCTCTTCACAGCTTCACTGGTCTTAACCACTTGATTCTCTTGATTCTTCACATGGGTGTTGAGAGCTTCAAATTTAGTGTTGAGGTTGGCATAAGAAATATCAATCTTTCCATTGAAATCAACTGTCATCTTTTGTTGTCCCTCCAGAACCTTGTCAATCATCGTTTCAATCTTGTTCTCCTGGGTATCTAATTGGGTGTTCTGATAGTAGGAGGCTCCATAGGTTCTGTTTTTGTAGAGTCTCTGCTTTTGTGATCCTTGGTTGTAACTACTCTTCTGACCATTGCCATAAGAGTTTTTGTTGCTCTTGTTCCCATATCTCTGGAATCCATTTCCACCAACAAAGTTCACATCCTGTTCTTGACCTTTCTCATTGTCAGATCTTATATTTTCTACACCTTTTGCGAAGCTAACTTGTTTCCTCAAAAACCTCTGAAAACTGTCCAAATTTACTTTTACTTTTTCCATCTGATCATTGGTTAGTGTAGGCAGTGATTTCCTCCGCTCATGATCATTGTTCTTAATGTTGTTGCTAGCTGCCAAATTCTCTATCAATCTGGTAGCCTCTTACGAACTTCTAGTGCAAAAGTTTTCTTCACTGGTTGTGTCTAAAGTCATCTGGTATGACAGCTCAATACCTCTTAAGAAAGTGTTGAGTAGTTGCACTTCATTGAATCAATGGTGTGGAAAATCTCTTTGGTAGGATTTGAATCTGATCAAGGAGCTTCTGAAAGATTCTGCAGGCTCATGTGTGAATGTAGCAACTCTGCTCCTCAATTCCTCAGCTCTGGCATCATTAAAAAAATTACACAGGAAGGCATTTTTGATGTTTGTCCAGGATGTAAGTGATCTTGGTGGTAGCTACTTAAGCCAGTATGAAGCATCTCCAGCAAGCGAATATTTAAAGAGCTTGCATAGCAGGTAGTCCTCAAGGACTCCATTAGCCTTGATGGCAGAGATAAGATTCTCAAATCGCTCCAAATGATCCATGGGGTGTTCATGAGAATGACCATGAAATGGTGTTTGTGCTATAAGTGTGAAATAGGCTGGTTGCAGCTCAAAATCGTTCTTCTGGAAATATGGAGGATGGATAGCAGATCTGTTGGCATAGAATTTATATGTACGATTGTAGTCAGCCAACGTTCTGAATTGAGCAGCCTAGGCTTCAGCTCCAGATTGAGCTACAACAACTTCTTCTGGTTCAGGGATTACAATCCCCTGATCATCATTTCTCTAACATGTTGCATTATGCATATGACCATTGAGGTCATACATGTCCCATTTCTCATTCCTAGTCACGATCAGCATGTCACTTCTCAAGAATCACTGTCGTTCAATGTCTCGGTATTGTTGTCGATATATTCCAGCATATGAGTGTCGATCGACGAAGAAGTATTGGTGTCTATCGATGCTTGTCACTTCTCCTTGCAGTTGCTACGTTCACTGGCTATTGGGTCTGAGAAAATTAAGTATTTTTCTTTGTTGCTTCTGGTACTTTTGGGCATGCACCTGAAAGACAAAAGAATTTTTTTTTTGAAGTAAACTAAAAAGAAAACATAGACAAAACTTGCAAAACAAATCTATTGGCGATTCTTGCTCCCTAGAAACGGTGGCAAATTTGATATGCTCAACTTAACTTTAGAGCAACTTCACTCTCTTAAATAAGAGGTCTAATTGTAGTACTTAAGCATTTAATACACACGATAAACTCAATACAATCGCAATTAAGCTAGGAAAATAGATTTAAAAGTAATAAATAAGATAGTCGTTGACTGATTTAGTTTGTTGTAAACAATAATAAGAAATAGCAAGATCTAGAGTTTCATGTATGTGGATTATGGAGGATAAAAGCTAAGGGTTTTGTATCCTAGAACTCGAATGCAAACAGTAAGATACTCTCTCCGTTTCAGAATAAGTGTCATTTTAGAGAAGTTTTTTTGTTACAAAATAAGTGTCGTTTTTGACTTTCGATGCAAAATTTATTAATTTTATGCTGTAGATTATTTTTCTATTGGTTAAAATATGGTTAGGTGTATAGGTAATTGTGTTTTTATATAGAAAATATGCAAAATTAATTGTTTTCTTAATCCGTGTGCAAAAAGCTAAAGTGACACTTATAATGAAACAGAGGGAGTATCAAGTAGTGAATCTATCTATGATTTAAGTCTTTCTTAACAACTCTCGTTGAGAACTCAAAATAGACCATCGATCGATACTATTGAGCTAGCATCGATTGATTCTCACATAAATCAAGCATTACAACTTAATTTGATATTTTCACTAAAATTACTAGACCAACTCTCATATGTATCTAGCAACATAGCTCAACATGATTTATTTAGGTAATAATCCTACTCTCGCAGTTGTCAGTTATCCTAAGATGAGGATTCTAGTTAGTTACTTTATAACACATGCAATAAGCACAATACTGATGAAGGATACTTTTTACACCCTAGAAGTTCAATTAATTGGCTAATCCATCAGTACCACAAATAAACTTTAAATCTAACAGATGTATCGAGGCAAACATGATAATTGTCACATAAATCATAGATGAATGATGAAATATAATAAATAATAAAACCAATGGAGTTCCAAGAGGAATTTGAACGATATTCTCTTCTCTCTCTGACCCTAAAACTAAGAACGCGTAGAAATTGTGTAGCCTAAACAATGGCTTAGAAACATATAAATAGGATTTTGGGTCGTCCAGGGGTATTCTTGTAACTTGTGGTGGATTCATGGCTTTAGTAGGTATTAAAATATACTCGACACTCATTCTAGGATCACCATCAACCGAAAACAAGGCTGTGTCGTCGATCGATAAACTTTCATCTCCTCGGCAGCTTTATCTCGCGAGGCAGACATACCACTCTTCAGTAAAACGAGCATAACTTCTGCTAAAATATGCTGATTGACCACAAACCATTGGAATTGGAAAGATAACTCAACGCTCTATCTTGTGTCAAAAGATCCGCTCAATCGCACCATGAGAAGATCCCCATCCATAGCTAAACCTTTGACGCGTCTATGTAGTTCTGCATCTCAAAAGGTTCCAAAATCACAAAAGTTCTCCAAAACGTACTTGAACGTGAAAAACACCCAAAAACAAAATCCAGAACCATATAATATACTATAAATAGGTTATATACCATAGTTTAGAAGTGGTAAAATCTATGGTATATCAAGCAGATCTAGTGTCAAAGGTTACTGGCAGTTTGGGTTCCAACAAGAAGCTGGACAGAGGGATTTCCTTTTCACATAAAAGTGAATTTATAATTCAGGAGAAAATTGTGAATGCTCTTACTCAAGTTTAGTGTTGGTCTATAATACAGGATGGGTTGTCAATGGATGTTAATTTTGGTGGAACTGGATTAGTATTTACTTGGTATTACTGGAGCAGTGGAGAAGACAAAGTAAATCATCGGAGCAGATAGGAAGCAGAAGAATACAGGCTGTTCATATGGGAAGCTGCAGAACAAAGGTGGAAATTTTCATAGTTTCTAAACTTGAAATCTCAGAAAGGGAAAAGGTTGACTCGTCAAAGTAAAGAGATGACGATGAGTTGAGAATTCCTGAGATGATAAAGGTTATTAGAGACAGAGGAATCACAGGAGATGAAAATTTTGACATAGAAATTTACATCAGATTTTACTATCTGAAAGAAGAGGAAAATCAAAGTGGGTTGAGATACGGTCTACTAGTTCTTATTGAGCAAAAGACAAACTTACCTAAAGCGAAGAGAAGTCGGAAGTTGCAGGTCTAAGATCAAAATCAGAAAAGACATCATAGATGAATGTGTAGATTTTGGCACAGAATTCAAGAGCTTCTAGGATTGCTTCAGGCGGCGACTAAGAGAGAAAAGTTAGAAGGATGAGACTCTTAATTCACTGCAGAAGAGTCTTGATGGATTAACTGAGATTGTCACCGACATAGAATCAAACAAGGGAAGAAGTTTCGCTCAACTCAAAGCTCGAAGAAAGAGAATAGAGATCGTTGGGATTGAAGCCAAAAGCTTCGGGCTTTAGACAAAACGGGGCTAGGGGATTCACTGGAAGGTTAAGCGATGGCCAGCGCTGGAGATCCCCGGAAACGTGAGAAATTCCAGTGAGATGACAGTGACTGCGTTTTGGTTCGATAGGTTCTCAGCGAGTATGTTTCGTAGGCGACCCAAAGGAGTAGTAGGTTTTGGTCAGTGCCGAAATGTAGAGATGTTGGTCAGAGGCGCCAATAGAGAGGAAAGGGTTCAATCTTTCGTGCCATCGTGAAGAGATAACAAGAGAATTGGAGACAAAAGAATTGGGCTACATGTTGACTTGGCCCAATGTGGTGTTTGTGAGATTATGAGTTGCAGTCAACATATTTGATTAGACCCAAATCTGAAATCATGCTATATGTGTTGCTTTTGGGTATGGTGATAATGGCATGGATATGTGCATTTAGCTTATTCTACAATGTCTCAATTGGGTTCTATGATGTTAGCTCTAGGTATGGGGTCTTATAGATCTGCTTCGGGTTTTTTTTTTGTAAAAAGGAAACTAATAGGAATTTCCTTCTTACAAAAGGATGATGGGACCAAAGTTAACAGGAATAAGGAAATAGAACGGCACGTCTTTAACTATAAAATAAGACCTATACGATACGACACATGAGAATCATCTGAGAACAAGAAGAAACCCTAAAAACACAAGGACAAGGAGAGAGAGTTAAGAGAGAAATTGGAGTAGAAGAAACTAAGGCAAAACATTGTTCGAGTCATGTTTTTACGGGAGAGAGTTTCTTTGACATTTCTTATTCTTTGTTGTGTTCTTCGCATGGTGTCATGTTTTATACGAGGTGAGCACTTAGAGCTTTTGCGTAGACCCCTTTGATTAATAGTGGAAGTTGTGGGAGGCTGTGCCCGAGATGTACCGGTTCGAGAACGAGAACTCAGTGATCAAATTCTCTATGTTAAGTAAAAGGAATCAAATGATCGATAATTCCTAATAGGTTCCACCTCTCACCCACACTCTCAGAAGAAAAAAGTTACATCATACATTATATCTTCATACCAAATGTTAGATTGACTATAGAAACTAATATGGACTAATTTAAACATATTTGCAGCAGAATCTGATGAGAGCCAGCCATGGTTATCTGACAAATATCTCAGCATAACACCTATAACAGAGCAGCCCCAAGACATTATTGGTACAGTCTACGGAACGTCTAATACATATACAATGTTCATATTGTGCTAAAAACACTTTTTCTCACACTCCTCTATTAGATATACTGCCTTTATACTTGTATAGTTAGATTAATAAGCTTCTTTATGCATGTATATAAATACCCCACTGACATTTGATAATCAATGAAGAGAGTATGTTTTAAGTTCTTGAACTTTGATTTCTCTGTTCCAATATGGTATCGGAGAATAACAAAATATTCTGCCATTTTTCTTGATTTTTTGATCTTCGATTCCCACTCATTAGTGCTCCAATTTCTCCTTTCATCATCATTTCGTTTGTTTACTTTTTGATTATGGTACTTAATTTCATCTTGATGTTTCTTTCTTATCTATCGTTGTCATTTCGAGCTTCAATCTTATCTTTTTTGAGTGTCGAGTTTTTGTTTTGGTCTATACGATTCGTTTTTGTGTGCTGAACCTTGTTTTCATTTCCATTGGAACCGATTCAGACTTTGGCGAATCGTCTTGTTGTCGATCAATACGATCATGCTTGACTTGTTCTTGTCACCGATCTTCTTGTTACTGGTGCTGATTTCCATGCTTGGCGTCGTTATGCGCATATGGATCTTAATGTCTGGAACAAACTCAGCTTCATTGGTGTTACAATTTTGAAACCTCCTGATGATCATAGATATTCTTGTTTTTGGTCTAGGTGAAATGATATGGTCTCTACTTGGTTGATGAATTATGTGTCAAAGAAGGTAGGCCAGAGTTTACTTTTCATGTCTAGTGCTGAGAGTATGTGGAAGAACCTTATGTCTCGTTTTTAACAAGATGATGGCCCCATGATCTATGTTATTGAACAAAGATTGAGTACGATCCAAAAAGGCTCTCTTGATCTTAGCATTTTACTTCACATAACTGGTCACTCTTTGGGAAGATCATAATTATGTTGATCTCCCACTGTGCATGTGTGGGAAGTTTGAGTGCAATGCTGCTGTTTCTTGGGAAAGCTACAGCAGAGAAGTCATGTTACAAAGTTTTTGATAGGATTGAATAAAGCTTATGAGGCAACTCATCTCCATATTCTTATCTATCTTGAAACCTATTCCTTCCATTGAAGAAGTGTTCAACCTGGTGACTAAAGATGAAAGACAAAAGATATCAAACCAATTACTAAAATGATAATGTTGTCTCTAAATCTGAGCTGGCTGCTTATAATGGTCATAATGATAACATGGCTTATGCAACTATGAATAATAACCATCGAGCTAAACAACGTCATATCTGCACTCATTGTGGAATGGCAGGACACATTTCCAGAGGTGTTTTAAGCTCCATGGTTATCCGCCTGGTCATCTGTTTCATAATGAAATTCTAAGAGAAATACATCTCATGCTAGGTCTTTTATATACCATGGTTTTTACCAAGCTATGTTATAAGTCGTATTTGGAGTCTATTATATGTGTTTGGAGTCATTTCATTGTTGTTTTTTTTTGTTATACATGATCTATGAACGTTTGGAGAACTTTGGAGGTTCTAGAGCTATTTGAGGTGCATAAATGCCCAGTTGCGTCAGAAGTTTAAATATGGATGGAGACCTTCCCACTGTGCAATTGAGCTCATATTTTGATACAAGACACAAAATCGAGCTTCGATTTAGCTTTCGAATGCCACATGTTTGAGGTCAATAAGGATCTGAGATCAAAAATTATACATGTTTTAATGATAGTGGTCCGTCTGACTTGGAGAGGAAGCTGTCGAGAATCAACTAGTGTTGTCAGCACCACCTTGATGTAGATTGACACTCCTTCAAATCATCAAACTTACGTATTTTTAATGAAGTTTCAAGAATTGAAACTTTTCCCCAAAGTTTTCCATAATACTAAAGACCCCAGGGCATGACCTAACCCTATATATGTTTTCTAAGCCATTGTTGATGGCTACACTTTCTTTTATTCTTAGTTTTAGAGTTAGAGAGAAGAGAGGAATTCCTTCAGAGTTCTTTTGGAACTCCTTCAAGATTCTCTTGGAACTTCTTCAGAGTTCTCTTGGAAATCCTTTGATTTTTTTCATTGATTTCTTTTTCTATTATTTATCAGACTATAATTTTTGTTATTCTTTTAATGTCTGAGTAATCATCTTGTTAGATTTAGGGATTTCATGTTCTTAGTGTCAAACTGATAGTCATAGGATTGCTAGGGTTATTCATAGATTTATACACCAAGTTAGCTTTTAATACGAGGATATAGAGTAGTTGGAATAACACAAGAGTGTGACTGATTATGTGAACCTAGAATCATATGACCATTGAGAGGCACGAGAAATCAATCAATTAACGGAACGCGGATCTTGATTGATTAGATACCTAGGTGCATATGAGAGTTTGTCTAGGGTTTAGTTGAACAAATCAAATTAGTTCTTGAAAACACTTGTCTGAAAAAGTGTCGATCGACAGTCAATAGTATCGATCGACATTTTCGCTAAATTTGCATATGAGAGTTAGAATTTTAGGGTTTAGACATCTGATTAGTAATTGCATGCGAAAGCTGGATTACTTTCTCATTGTATTTGAGTTGTGGAATTGAACATATTTAAACACTTGACATCTATTAATTGTAGTTTTGAATTTCTTGTTTGATAAGTCCCTAAATCTAGCATTTCTTCTTATAACTTGAAAACCGTTCAACCTATTTACTGGTTTGTTTATTCTTTGCCTAGCTTGATCTGAAAATCATGTCTATTGTGTGAAAGATTAAGTCTTTGTGGATTTGATGTTCAAGTATACACCAAACCTCTTATTTGAGAGAGTAACTTGAAGGTTAATTTGAGCATATCAAATTTGGTGTCGTTGCCGGGGACTATAATCATCATTAGACTAGGTGTGGGATTTCGTCTAGGTTATTATTTTAGGTTACCAATTTTCTTTTCTCGTGTTTCTGGTACATACATTTTGAGTACCAGAAGAAAAAAGGAAAAAGAGCTCTTGGACTTCTCAAACCAGGAGCTAGCTGAGTTAGAACGTATGATCAATAAATCTAAGAGGTTAGTGTCGAGCGACACCCTCCAAGCAGTGATTGATACAACACTACTAGTGTCAAAAGATGCTATTATAGCATCAATCGACACCTCATGCTGCGAAACAAAGATGACTGCAGCACATGTGTCCATTCAAGATTATAAGGGGGGATCTGCATGGACCCAAGGGTTATCTGTGTAATGCAGCAGGTTAGAAGATAGATGTACATCGGACTGTAATCTCTGATGCAATTGATGTTTCTGGGATGAATGACTTTGATCTGTACCGCGCCTGGTAAGATTGGGTTGGTCATCATCCCTTTCAGGGTCTTCCTCATGAAGATCCCAAAAATCACATCAAATAACTTTAGGATCTAGTCTTGAGCATCGATGTGCATGAAGTCTCTAAAGGCTGAATACTCTGCATGATTTCCCCCCAGTATCTATGTTGGAATGCATCGAGCAGGCTAAATCAACTGCAACCATGATATTTTAATTGTTGGGAGAACACTAAATCACCTTCCTTAATGAATTTCTCAATGGTCTTGCAGCCACTAAAAAAGTGGAACGGAGGCTAATCAATCCTAGAGGGGATACAGAAGATGTACATAGAGTTCAAAGAGAGGTTGGATTTTGTCCATATTGAGCTAAATGGGAAAATTTAAGCCTTGAGCACTCATGTCAAAAGGTTGGATTCAGACAACTCTGAGCCCAATGGGAAGTTTGAAGGCTTGAGAACTCATGTCAAGAAGCTAGATATTCAGGTTCAACAGAATACTAAGGCTATTGAGAGGAAAGAAACGAGCTGGAAGCCCTTTGACAATGCTGTGATTACGACTATGAATGGAACGGGTTTGAGAAAACTAACGATTTGCAAGAAGGTGAATTTTTGGTTGAGAGCTCGATGTCGATTGACACACACTGGTGTGATCAACACCCTCTGGGAACACTGAAAACTGAAATTCCCTTCATTGAAACCCGACACACGAAACCAGTATCGATCAACACTCATCTAGTGTCGGTCGACCCCATGCTCATTCAGAGGCTACACTTTATGAACCCCAAAATTAGTTGAGGAGATGGTTTACAAGACAAAAGTCTCACATCCTAGATACTAAATCATCTGAATGGGAATATTAATGCACTGGAGCTGGCTGGTTTCCGCAAGCGAGTGAAGAGGATACCTGAAGATATCTCCTTTGAAGATTCATAAGAAGGCCAACGATTGTTTAACTTCATCAGGAACTCCAGAGAGACTGAGGAAGTGGTGAAGGCAATATATGATGAAGAAGGAAATATACCTCCTAAGGTAGAGAAACTGACAAGGCTCACAAATCTTGGGAAGTTTGTGGTTCCATGCACTATTTTAGGAGAAAATATTTATGATACTCTTTGTTATACTGGATCTTCTGTTAGTATCATGTCTAAAGACATCATTGAGACAATGGGTCTTGTTACAAAAGATTCTAAGATCTCTCTAACTTTCACAGACTACTCTACCAAAATTCAACAAGGTGTTGTCCAAGATCTAGGAGGGAGAGTTGGGAACTGCATTGTACCTGAGGACTTTCAGGTGTTGGTGTTGGGAAATTCACTTGTGCCTATTATTCTGGGAAGAGCTTTTATGACTACAAAAGGTGCAGTAGTTGCCATGGTTGAGAAAAAGGTGTCTTTCACACACATTGATAAGAATATCTATTATGAAGCGGTACCAGAAAACAAAGGTAAACATCTAGCTTTCTGGATTGGTATCTCGGACATTATTTCAGCTGATGTAGCAGATCCTCAGAAGAACTGAAGTGATGAGAATAGTTTCCACTCAATATTGGTATTGAGCGCTATCACCTCGGTGTCGGTCGACGCCCCTCGGATATCACAGCACGTAGAGACAGAAATAGCCAAGTCTTGGGGAAAGATCAGAAAGAGGAAAATGAAGAAGAAGAAGAGCAAAAGGATCAAAGGCGGTCCTCGTTCGACTTTGGTTCCTTAGAGCTTCTCAGGTGATTTCATAGAATACATAGAGTGCAACAGATGTTTCTCACAACCTTTTGATAATGTTCGATTGTTCTTCACTTCTGATATGATAGACAAAGGAGAAGCTTCTATGAAAGGTTTCATGGGCAGTGTAGTGAAGCTGAAGATATTGGACATCGGAATTTTTTTTGGAGTAAGTTCCCAGTCTCATCCGGACTGAATCAAAACTCCAAAATGTCAAGATAAAGAATATAAACAAGCGTAGAGGGGAGGAAATCCATCTAGTAAGTTTTAAATTTGCTTTAGTTTTCATTTTTCACTAATTTCGTATTTTTTTATTTCAGGTCAAAAAAAAGATTGGAAGACGAGTTGAGTACCAGCATCAACCGACACCTGAGAAATGTCTTTAGACACCTGCTGTCTACATGAGCATCAATTGGTACCTGCTCTGTTGGGGTCAAAATCGGTTACGACGGAATCAACGACTGACACTTCCCGGAAAATGTCCTCTTTCTAAAAGAGGAGATTATATCTTGAAGAAAAGAAGAGAAGGAAAACCAAAGTCAATTTTCCTATGAATTTTGAAAAGGACTCATACGGTAATTCCTAGAGAAAGGTTGCTCTACGCCTCGGACAAATGGATCCCGAACGTCGAAACAACAAAACAACTATAAAGCTTGATCGTCCAACTCGCTGAACGGGCGAGTTGGACCAAGCGAGCCATCCAACTTCCCAAACTGGCGAGTTGGACCAAGCAAGCCGTCTAACTCGCCAAACGAGCGATTTGGACCAAGAAAGATGGTCAACTCGCCCGTTCGGTGATTTGGATCAACCAAGCCATTTTCATCTTGTCCTCGTAGCCTCCTCCCTTGAGATCGGGTAGAGCTTGCTTTTGTTTCATCTCTATCGGAGTTACCATTGGAACTTTACGATTCAAAAATCGTAAGAACTTTTTTCTCGTATGAGGTTCGAATTAATCATGTAAAAGGGCAACAGTTAACTAAACACCTAAAGCTGCCTCCAATATACGGGGAATTCAAACTTTCTTTGGAATCGACGTCGTTTCGGGAGAGCTCTTTCGATAAATCATAAAAACACTTAAGTAAAAAAACGGCCCAAGAGTGTCTAAAACGTGGCTAAAGGCACAGTCATTAGTTTAAACAAAATCAAGCCCAATCCCAATGACGGCCTTCTTTTATTTTGCAGGAAAAGATAAAAGTTCAGAAGATAAATGTGAAGTTTCCAAAGATAAACACGTAGATCGAAGGAAAATGGAATATTCTCAGAAAGCGATAAACTCGACCAAGGGCAGAAATGGAAAGAGAAAACCACCTCTAGGAGGAGTATATAAGGATGTCAAGTTGAAGGTGCAACGAGAAAAGCAATTTTTTTTACTCAGAGCAAACATAGCACTTAGGGCAATTTAGGCATATTTCCGTTTTTTTTTTGTTACCGAGCCGCGACTCAACTAGGTTAATCAAGTCTTACAAGGTTAGAACAAGGAACTTACCGACGGCTCTTACCACTTAGGCTTTACCTGCTGCAACGCTCAAATCACAGATTAAGAATAAGATGTTCTTTGGTCTCTTTTCGTTTTATTGATTCATAATTATTTCGTTTGTTCTCATTATTTGATTGCTTGGCGTGTGGTTTAGCAGATATCCTGGACCTCTAGTAAAGTTATTTACTTAGCTTTCCTATTTTTTCGGAAATCGACGGTCCGGATTTTTGTTCTACAGTTTGGCACTAGAAGGAGGAGGGGGGGGGGGGGGTACAAATCAATCTAACTCTCAGTCACCATTGCTCAATCAAACATGTCAGCTTACGATCTAAACAACCAAAAAACTCGCGACGACAATGTTGAAAAAAACTCCAGCAACGAATGTTACTGCAGTTAACGCCGACATAATTACCGCAGCGTTCGAGATCGCGATGGGAAGTGCCAAGTTCAGAGAAAGCGAAAGAGACGCCGGTGAATGCCACCTCTTCGTCAAAAATCTTCGAGGGGCAGCGCTCGAATGGTTCTCTCGCCTAAGGCGAACTTGCTTCGGAGTTTCTCAAGCAGTAATTTATGTTCATAGATCGAGAAAATTCCGACGTCTACCTCTGGAGTCTACCTTAAGGAGAAGACGAATCTCTCCGCGACTTCATAAAATGGTTCAACACCGTTATGGTAAAATTCAGCGGAATTGGCGACAAAGTGGCCATAGACGCGCTTCGAAAGACGCTCTGGTACAAGCCAAAGTTCAGAAAGTGGATAACTGTGGAGAAGCCGCGTACGATCCAGGACTCGCTCCACAAGGATACAGACTACATAATCATCGAAGAGGAGACGAAGGTCTTATCACAAAAGCATAAAACGACGAAGACGTCTTCAAAGGATCCAGGGTCGGATCAGAAGTCGAAAAACAAAAACCCTCGCAACGACAAGAACGTCCATCGCGAGGAAGAAGAAACCCATGGAGCACATAACTACGCCATCAACTCCAGATCGGACAAGGCCGGACAACGGAAACACATGGATCCAGAATCCGATCTATGACAAGAATGTCTTCTGCGACTTCCATCAAGCCCACGTCCACTCAACCATCAACTGCAAAGTTCTTGGGGCCAGATTGGCTGCGAAACTGATCACGGGAGAACTTTCCGAAGTTTCCAGTGTGAAAGACCTTGTCCGAAATTCAGACCGCCCTACAAAAACGATAAGGCCCTTCAAATGGAGAAACCTTCCCGGGGAAACCAATCAGGAGAAAAGCGCAGAAGAAGGCAGGATGAGAAGGGTAACGAAAATAACCATCGCAGAGTTAACTTAATCATCGGGGGATCACAATACTGCGGCGACATTGTCTCAGCCATCAAGGCTTATCAGCGTAAGGCTGAGACAAGCGCAATTTTTTCCAACAGGTCTGCACTCCGGGACATCCCAAAAAGAGAGATCACTGTCGAAGAAGAGAAGACGACCGGATTGATCAGCCCCACTGCGATCCACTCACTGTTGAGGTCGTAACCATGATATGTGATCATGGACCAATGCAGCAAGGAAGATGATGCAACCAGGAATGCACCCATGAACCAACCAGCTACCAGCTTTTGAAGATGCCTTAGGCATTCCAGAAGGTCCCATGACTCGTTCCAGAACTAAGAAACTAAATGGAGCCATTGGAGGATTACTTAGACTAGTATGGAAACAAGAAGAAGGTCTTGGACAAAGCTTGATGATCCGAGATACCTTGATCACCATTCAAGCTATCTCTACATCTAGCCGAATTAGTACTTAGGCAAGTACTTGTGTGTGCTCTTTTCCTTGCTCTTGGTTTTGTCCCAAAGAGGTTTTTCGGAGGAAGGTTTTTAACGAGGCCACAAGCTGCTTTACACATCACCTAGGTGCTAATGTCGGTCCAAGCCTAAGAAGACTACTCTATCTATTTACCTTATGTTATGTTTTAGACTATAGTTTCTATGTTATGTTATTCTCGAAACCTAAGGGCATATTCCTTGGTTTCTCTATTTAAACCCTTGTAAACTCTCATTCTGAATTAAGCAGTCTTTTATCAAAACCTTTTGTCTTCTCTTTCTCTCTTCTTTGTCGAGTGCAAGAGCTTGCTGGTGACTCATATCCGGCGTCTAAGGGTTCTAGTTTGGTGTGTCATATCTGATCTAGTTCCTAGGAGTATCAAGGAGTCCATTCGCATCTTTTTGTGTCACCATTCGATCCACAAACCTTGATAAACTTGAGTCTCTGATTTGTTTATGCAAGGATCTATCCCATCTGATCCAGAGCAACATCCTTGGGTTATATTAAGTGGTATCAAAGCATCTCTGGATAAGGAAGTTCTCGATCTCTCTCTTTGGTTTCAAGTCGAACTCTTTGACTTCTCATATAACCATTGATCGATCTGTGTTTTGTTGTTGTTTCTCGATTAATCTAAACATCTTTTCATCTGATATTGATCCATCTGTGTTGAATCCTGATAGATCTAAACGTTCTTACCATATTTTGATTCAAACTAAACTGATCCGTGTAAAAGAAGTAATCGAATCGATAGATCTGTTGAATCACTTGCGATAAAAGTTGTTTGTTTTAGTTCTGTGATTAGATCTGTTCTTATTCATCTTAGATTCTGATTTCATAAACCTTAAACTGATTAATCTGATCTGAAGTTTGTCGATTGGTTTCTCTGAGCCGTGATCTACAAGTTTGTTCTTTTGAACCTTTGAAAACCTGGTTTTGTTTCGATTATTCAATCTATTTGAATTCTCGTGGACATCCTACTTGTTTAGGTGTTTTCTGATTCAGGTATCATGGTGAACGAGTCAGAGGAGGAAGCAGAACTAGTAAGGAAGAACAAGCTACTGAGGGATCAAATGACTGAGCAACTAAACCAAACAATGATCTCCACGGTTGCTGATATGATTAAGAATAGTATAAGGGAGCTCCGTGATGAACTGAGGCAAGAGATGAGGCAGGCTACTGGTCAGGGTCACAACAATGAACCTAGAAGAGAAAAACTTAACCAAACTCAACAAGAACCAGACGAATCTAGGAGAAACCAGCGTGAGCATGCTGGATCACAAGAGACTGACAACTACTATGAACACAACCATAGTTCTTCTTCTAGAGACAGCCGGAGGAGGCAGAGATGTGATCAAGAGGGAAGGAGACATCAACGTGATGATCTTGCTGGGCTAAAGCTAAAGATACCTCCCTTTTATGGCAAGGCTGATCTGGATGCCTAGTTGGAGTGGGAAAAGAAGATAGAGCTTGTCTTTGATTGTCAGCAGTATACTCAAGCTCAAAAGATTCAAATAACAGCTACTGAGTTCTATGATTATGCTCTGAGTTGGTGGGATCAGCTAGTGACCACTAGGAGACACAACCAAGAGTATCTAGTTGAATCATGGCTTGAGATGAAATCTATTATGCGCAAGAGGTTTGTTCCAAGTCATTACAACCGTGATCTCCATCAGAAACTAAGGAAGCTCACTCAAGGATCTAGGTCTGTGGAAGAATACTTTCAAGAAATGGAACCGCTTATGTTGAGAGCTTGTGTTTCTGAAGATAGAGAAGCCACCATGTCCCGGTTTCTGGGAGGACTCAACCGTGAGATTCAAGACAATGTAGAGATGCAACATTATGTTGAGTTAGAAGAGATGTTGCATAAAGCTATCCTTGTGGAACAACAGCTTCAAAGAAAGGGGTACTCAAGCACTAGTTATGGAACTTCAAAGTTTCATATCCCTAAGGAAGAGAAGTCAGCCTACACTAATGAGAGCAAACCATATCCTAAAGAGGAAGCAAAGCCAACTGCTATGTTTGGAAAGACAAAGGAAATGCCGTGGCTACCAGTTCAAGAGCTAGAGACGTTAAATGTTTCAAATGCCAAGGAAGAGGGCATTATGCCAATGAGTGCACCAACAAACGGATCATGATTCTGCTTGAGAATGGGGAATATGAGTCTGAAGATGATAAATCAGATTATGATCACGAGCAGTCTGAAGAAGAACCAGTGAAAGGGAGACTGTTGGTGGCTAGAAGACTCTTGAACCTACAAACAAAGACTGAGGAACTTGAGCAACGAGAGAATCTGTTTTATACCAGGTGTATGGTGCAAGGAAAGGTTTGTAGCCTCATTATAGATGGAGAAAGCTGTGTCAATGTTGCTAGTGAAACAATGGTAAAGAAGTTGGGATTGAAAGTTCAAAAGCACCCAAAACCTTATCGGCTGCAATGGCTCAATGAAGAAGGAGAAATGAAGGTGTCTAGTCAAGTGGTGGTACCTCTTCCTATTGGAAGATAAGAGGATGAAATCTTGTGTGATGTGTTACCAATGGAAGCTAGTCACATTTTCCTGGGAAGGCCATGGCAATCAGATAGACGTGTGATACATGATGGCTATACCAACAAGCATTCATTTGAGTTTAAGGGAAAGAAGACTGTGTTGGTACCTCTAACTCCTAAGGATGTGCAACAAGATCAACTCCAGCTTCAAAAGAAGAAAGAGATTGACCTTAAACCTGATCAAAACAAGCAGCATAACTTCTATGCCAAACAGGGAGACATCAAAAGAACTTTTTACTCTCATCATCCGGTTATAATGTGTGTATAAGGAATCTCTTCTAACCATATCTAGCACCGGTTATCCGAGTGAACTTGTTTCCTTATTACATGAGTATGAAGATGTGTTTCCAGATGATCATCCTACTGGTTTACCACCTATACGTGGGATTGAACACCAAATAGACTTTGTTCCTGGATCAACACTTCCAAACCGTCCAGCATACAGAACTAATCCAATGGAGACCAAGGAATTGCAAAGACAAGTTGAGGAGCTGATGGAAAAGGGGCATATCAGAGAGAGTTTGAGTCCATGTGCAGTTCCAGTTCTTCTTATGCCTAAGAAAGATGGTAGCTGGCGCATGTGTGTTGATTGTAGAGCAATCAACAACATAACAGTGAAGTATCACCATCCCATTCCTAGATTAGATGATATGCTTGATGAATTGCATGGTTCTTGCATCTTTTCTAAAATAGACTTAAAGAGTGGCTATCACCAAATTAGGATGAAAGAAGGTGATGAATGGAAAATTGCATTTAAAACTAAGCATGGATTGTATGAATGGTTAGTTATGCCATTCGGATTAACAAATGCACCTAGTACATTCATGAGATTGATGAATCATGTGCTAAGATCATTCATAGGTATCTTTGTTGTAGTATACTTTGATGACATTTTAGTCTACAACAAGAACATTAGTGATCATATAGAGCATCTTAGGTTAGTTCTTGATGTGTTGAGAGGAGAAAAGCTTTATGCAAACTTGAAGAAATGCACCTTCTGTACATATAACTTGGTCTTTTTAGGCTTTGTTATGAGTGCAGATGGTGTAAAGGTTGATCAGGAGAAAGTGAGAGCTATTCAAGAATGGCCAAGCCCTAAGAAAGTAGCAGAAGTAAGGAGTTTTCATGGACTTGCTGGTTTCTATAGACGCTTTGTGAAGGACTTCAGCACCATTGCAGCCCCTCTAACTTAAGTAATCAATAAGGATGTTGGATTTAAGTGGGGAGATGCACAAGAAACTGATTTCCAAACCCTTAAAGAGAAGCTTACTTAATCTTCTCTTCTTATACTTCCTGACTTCTCTAAAACATTTGAAATCGAATGTGATGCTTCAGAAATTGGTATTGGTGCTGTATTGATGCAGGATATGAGACCTATTGCATACTTCAGTGAGAAGCTTGGAGGAGCTACTCTCAACTATGCTACTTATGATAAGGAGCTATACGCTTTGGTGAGAGCCTTACAAACATGGAAACACTATCTGTGGCCTAAAGAGTTTGTCATACACACTGATCATGAGTCCCTCAAGTACCTAAAAGGACAGAGTAAGCTTAGCAAGAGACACACAAGATGGGTTGAGTTTATTGAAACATTACCCTATGTCATCAAATACATACAAGGTAAAGAAAACATAGTTGCTGATGCACTATCCCGAAGGTATGTTCTCTTGACTACTCTAGTTGCCAAGTTACTAGGCTTTGAACAAATTAAAGGTATGTATGAGAATGATCCTGACTTCAAAGAAGCTTAAAAGTCTTGTGAGAAACTTGCTACGGGTCATTACTTTAGGCATGATGGATTCTTATTCTATGATAATCGCCTTTGTGTACCTAATTTTTCTTTGAGAGATTTGTTTGTCAGGGAATCCCATGGAGGAAGTCTAATGGGACATTTTGGAATTGCCAAAACTCTTAAGGTCTTACAGGATCACTTGTTTTGGCCGCACATGAAGAGAGATGTTGAAAGAGTCTGTGGAAGGTGTACAACGTGCAAGCAAGCTAAATCTAAGGTCCAATCCCATGGTTTGTACACTCCATTACCCATTCCTTATCATCCGTGGAATGATATCTCTATGGACTTCATTGTAGGACTGCCTAGAACTAGAACTGGAAAGGATTCTATCTTTGTTGTGGTTGATATGTTTTCTAAGATGGCATATTTCATAGCTTGTCATAAGACTGATGATGCATTACATGTTGCTAACTTGTTCTTTAAGGAGATAGTACGTTTGCATGGCATGCCTAGAACTATTGTATCAGATAGAGATGCTAAGTTTTTAAGCTACTTCTGGAAGACCCTTTGGTCTAAACTAGACACTAAATTGTTGTTCTCTACTACTTGTCATCCACAAACTGATGGACAAAATGAGGTAGTTAATAGGACACTAGGAACTCTCTTACGTGCATTCATCAAAAAGAACTTGAAATCATGGGAAGACTATTTGCCTCATTGTGAATTTGCATATAACCATTCTAAGCATTCTGCTTCTAAGTTCTCCCCTTTTGAAATTGTTTATGGGTTCGATCCCACTTCTTCTTTGGATCTAATGCCTTTACCTGAGTGTGAAAGAGTAAAGTATTGATGGCAAGAAGAAAGCAGAGATGGTGCAACAGATCCATGAACAAGCAAGGCACAATATTGAGGAAAAGACCAAGCAGTATGTCAAACAAGCAAACAAAGGAAGGCGTGAGATGGTCTTTGAAGTAGGTGACAAAGTGTGGGTTCACCTTAGATAGGAGAGATTTCCAAATGAAAGGAAATCCAAATTGATGTCAAGGATAGATGGTCCATTCGAGATCATTAAGAAGATCAGCAACAATGCATACAAGCTGGACCTCCAAGGTAAGTATGATGTATCTATTAGCTTCAATGTTACTGATTTGGTTCCTTTTGTGGCAGATGAACCAGATTTGAGGACAAATCCTTTTCAAGTGGGAGAGGATGATGTGATCATGGACCAGTGCAACAAGGAAGAGGATGTAACCAGGAATGCACCCATGGACCAGCCAGCTATTGAAGATGGCTTAGCCATTCCAGAAGGTCCCATGACTCGTTCCAGAACTAAGAAACTAAATGGTACTTACGCAAGTACTTGTGTGTGCTCTTTTGCTTGCTCTTGTTTTTTTCCCAAAGAGGTTTTCCGGAGGAAGGTTTTTAACGAGGCCACAAGCTGCTTTACACATCACCTAGGTGCTAATGTCGGTCCAAGCCAAAAGAAGACTACTCTATCTATTTACCTTATGTTATGTTTTAGACTATAGTTTCTATGTTATGTTATTCTCGAAACCTAAGGGCATATTCCTTGGTTTCTCTATTTAAACGCTTGTAAACTCTCATTTTGAATCAAGCAGTCTTTTATCAAAACCTTTTGTCTTCTCTTTCTCTCTTCTTTGTCGAGTGCACGAGCTTGCTGGTGAGTCATATCCGGCGTCTAAGGGTTCTAGTTTGGTGTGTCATATCTGATCTAGTTCCTAGGAGTATCAACGAGTCCATCCGCATCTCTTTGTGTCACCATTCGATCCACAAACCTTGATAAACTTGAGTCTCTGATTCGTTTAAGCAATGATCTATCCTATCTGATCCAGAGCAACATCCTTGGGTTATATTAGTTCTTGGGGCCAGATTGGCTGCGAAACTGATCGCGGGAGAACTTTCCGAAGTTTCCAGTGTGAAAGACCTTGTCCGAAATTCAGACCACCCTACAAAAACGATAAGGCCCTTCAAATGGAGAACCCTTCCCGGTGAAACCAATCAGGAGAAAAGCGCCGAAGAAGGCAGGATGAGAAGGGTAACGAAAATAACCATCGCAAAGTTAACTTGATCATCGGGGGATCACAATACTGCGGCGACATCGTCTCAGCCATCAAGGCTTATCAGCGTAAGGCTGAGACAAACGCAAATTTGTCCAACAGGTCTGCACCCCAGGACATCCCAAAAAGAGCGATCACTGTCGAAGAAGAAGAAGACGACATGATCGATCAGCCCACTGTGATCCACTCGCTCGTGATAAGAGATCTCGAGGTCGCCAGAGTTCTCGTTGATACAGGCAGCACGGTCACCGTTATCTTCCGCGATACTCTCAGAAGGATGAACGTCGAGCTAGGAGAAGTTGTACCATCGCCCAAGCCGTTGACCGATTTCTTAGGCACGACGTCAATGACCCTCAGATCTATCAAACTACCCATCGCGGCGAAAGAAATCACCAAGATCATTGAACTTATGGTCGTCGACCACCCGGACATATACAATGTCTTTATGGGCACGCCTGGTTAAACACCATGAAGGCAACCCCGTCGACTTATCACCTAGGCATCAAATTCCCGACTCACAACAGAAAAGCTGTGATCTGGGGATGCCAGAAACAGTCGAGATGTTGCTTCCTGGCCGAACATAAGCTGAGGAAAATCACGAACACCGCAATGGTGAAGCCCAAACGAGCGAGGCTAACTCAGTCACCGACCGAAAACTCTTCAGAAGAAGACGATCCAGAGTCTTCAACTCAAGCAATGGCCAAAGAACAACAAATTTCAGAGCCCAAGGCTTCGATTCAACCAAAGAAGACAGACCCGGCAGAAGACATCGATCCTGCGACTAACACAATCGACGTAAACACAACAACCGAGTAAACACACTCGCACAAAAAATAGAACTACGAGATGGCTTGATCTCCGAAAGGGGTACATAGGCAGCTTGCCCAAAGACGAGTTCAGCTATCCCCCTCTCCAAGGGGGTGGGGTGGGTACATATACGAATATTCGTATATTTCCGCATTCTAAAATATTTGCCTTGTACTCAATATTTTTGATTTTTTTTTCGGCAATAAAGACTTCATTAAAATATCGCAAGGCATCACTAAGCTCAAAAAACACCTCGTGGTACTTTACGAAAACATTCGTATGCGAGCAAAACGATCATCGTACAAACCCGAAAGTGGAAGCTCGCGAAAAATTGTCCTGCCTCTAAACGGATCAACTCCACACTAACTTATCAAGCAAAGAAACTTCATCACATCAACTAAGGCATTGTCGGGGTCAACAGAGTCCGCCGAACATTAAAATTCCTTCACAAACATATATCGGTTGCATCGTCGATCCTGGCTCCCGACCAGAACACGAGCCCCCGGCCTCACATACTCAAGAAAGTTACTAGCACAAACTATGTTTTCAAAAGAGTAAGCGAGACGTTGCCTAGATCTTTGAGAACATGCTCCCAGTCCATCCAATACTATATACTAACCCTCGTTGATTGGCCCCACCGAGCACTTTATCCGTCCTAAACAATCTCACTTAGATCCATCCTAAGAGATAAATCCTCGTACATCTGGCTAAGATAAATAGCGCGCTATAAAAGAAATCCGAAATTTTGGTCAGCACTTCCGGGCGACTTAAAAATTGTCTCCGGAGAGATGCTCGACTCCGACCAGACAAGTCGTATAAGCCGAGAAACTATCGTGGACATTAAATCAGAACGAATTCAGGTTAATATAGCAACATGCAAAAAGAAAGCCGATTAGTCTCGCAAAGCCTCAAACCGAAAGAAAACCTAGGTCTTACCCTAAACCCAGAACACTGGTCTCTAACGTCTTAAGGAATGATATCAAAAAGATACGAGATCTTGAAAGCATGCCTCTTCGTCCGCATCTAAACGCTCTCGAAATTTTGAGAACTTCTCAAACGTCTCGGACAAGCAAGAGATAGGACAATCCGCAAAAAGGGTAAGGAGTGAGACGACAACTCGAATTCTTCCCTCTACACTTAACAAAAATCCAAATATTCTTGAAACTCTTTTTTTTTTAAATAAAAAGCATGATTCATATAGAAGCTGATAAACGGCAGAGATTAGAAGCCAAACACGGCTAGTCCCAATATATGACACACATCCACACAATAGAAACATATTACAAGGAAAACCTTTCCCAATAAGTCAGATAACCCTAAGATCAATCAGAAATATTAAAGTACCAAGTCATCAACCTCCCGATCGAGTAGTCGTTCACATTCAGGGGGCCGTCGGCTCATCTACTTCATTTGTCTCATCAGGGGCTCCCGTCTCGGTTTCCACCGTGTCGGGAGAAACAGGAATCAGATCCCATTTCTCCCATATCATCTCCTCAATCTGAGGAATCGCAAAGTCTCTGTCAGATTCGTTCATACGCTCAGTTTGCCTTGCATACTCGACATCGAATAAATAGTCAAAGACTGGCGTAAGATACAGTCTGCCCACGGTATCGCGCCACTCGCGATAATCACCGCGAGCCTTATAACTCCCCTTAAGTTCCCTAAACTCGCACGAGAACCTGTCACGACGGTTCCTCATCACTTCAACCATCTCTCTCTTTCCTTGCCTATAGGCTCAACGAACCTCAGTCGAAACCGATTCTCTCTCACGATGACGGGAACTCTCCAATTCATCTTTCAGATGGGAAATCTCCTTATCAGCCATCTCGGACCTGAATTGAGCGATGTGAGCCTCCTGGCTGCTCGCATCAAGGGCTCGGTTCATCATGAGGAGGCCCTGCAAAGACTCTCAAAGTCAAGAAAGGTTCAGCCTTACAAAAAAATGTTCAAGGACAAAAAGTTACCCCATTGACAATCCTCGACACCTTGGTAAACTCCAGCACATGGACCCACCCTCGGCAGGGGGAAAGTTGAAGTCGAGCGGATCGTTAAGATCAATCCGGTCACCACCACTTCCACCCGCCTGACTGTTGAGATAATCTCTATGTATGTTGTGAGGAGAGCATTGCCCATCGACCACGTCATCGTCGACAATAATGTGTTTGTATTTGTGGGACATCGATGTTTCTTTCCTCGCTCGAGCTTCATACGGAATGAACCCATCTATGCTCGACTCCGCCCCTTCCTCGACTGTTAAATCTGGCTGAAACCGAGAACGGCGCAGACCCACAGCATGACGAACCCACTTCGGAGTGAACGTTGCCCAAAAGAATGGACCACCATGAAGTAGGTCCCTGGCGGTGCGCAAGCCCTATGGAGTCGGAAGGAGAGGGTTAGTCTCTGCAAAACAAAAAATAAACACGTAAGATCAAACATCATCAAAATCAAGACTAACGGGTATGCGATTGGGAATACCTCTCCGGCCCTATCTAGTACTGAAAAGGGGAATGCAATTCTCCTCAATGGATGCGTTGTTAACACGGACGAAGAAATGCTCTTTCCAATCGTGGTCGTTTGACATGAACTCCATTATGATCGTCATACCTGGCCGAGGTGGTCAACGTCAAGGGTCTAACCCCGCTCGTAACTCAGCACCATAATTCCAACGATGTACTATAAACCGCACATGTTGACCTGACTTATTGACAACTTGAATCGGTTGAAAAGACGCATAATAACTTCTGGGATGGGAAACCATAAGTGACACTGCATCAAATACGCTTCATAGCACGTGAAGTAACTTTTAGGTGGAGACCCAACGACTTCCCCAGCTCTTGGAAGAAGAAATTCTACTAACTTCGGAACTCTGTAGAAGCTCCGAATGGCATCGAGCCCATTAGGACATTTCTCTCTATAAGGCTTGATCGGATCCCGACCGTTGAAACAAAGAAACGACAATAAGGCTCGATCGTCCAACTTGCCCGTTCAGTGAGTTGGACCAAGCAAGCCGTCCAACTCGCCGAATTGGCTAGTTGGACCAAGCAAGCCGGTCAATTCGCCGAACGGGCGAGTTGGACCAAGCAAGCCGGTCAACTTGCCGAACGGGCGAGTTGGACCAAACAAGACTGTCAACTCGGCCGTTTGACGAGTAGGACCAAGCAAGCCGGTCAACTCGCCCGTTCGGCAAGTTAGATCAGTCCAATTCGCCGAACGGGTGAGTTAGACAAAGCAAGCAATCCAACTCGCCCGTTCGGCAAGTTGGATCAACCAATTATATTTCAGGAAAATATAAATGTGAAGTCCAGAAGATAAATGTGAAGTTTCAAAAGATAAACACGAAGATTGAAGGAAATGGAATATTCCCAAAAAGCGATAAAGTCGACTGAGGGCAAAAAGGGAAAGAGAAAACCGCCTCTAGGAGGAGTATATAAGGATGTCAAGTTGAAGGTACAAAGAGACACGCAAATTTTTACTCAGAGCAAAGATAACACTTAGCGAAATTTAGGCATATTTTTGTTTTTCTGTTATCGAGCTGCGACTCAACTAGGTTAATCAAGTCTTACAAGGTTAGAACTAGGAACTCGCCGACGGCTCTTACCATTTAGGCTTTACCTGTTGTAAATCTGAAATCACAGATTCAGAATGAGATCTTCTTTGCTCTCTTTTCGTTTTATTGATTCCTAATAATTCGTTTGTTCTCATTGTTTGATTGCTTGGCGTGTGGTTTAGCAGATATTCGGGACCTCTGGAAAATTGAGGTTTACTTAGCTTTGATATTTTCATCGGAAATTGACAGTGCGGATTTCGGTTCACACATGCTCAATAATGATTGAAACTCCCTCCGTTCTCAGGTATGAACTCAACTTCTTTAACTTTTATTTATATTATTACTTATTTGTTTCGCCAATCCCTGCCTGTATAACAATGGGGACAAAGTTGTTTAAGTATGGGGGAGGTTTCTAATGATATTGTGTTTTGTTTTGAGTGTTAGTTATGTTGTTTTGATGAGTCAAAATAGACACAGTTCGGGTCTATGAACTTTTTCTTGGAACGATGCCACCGAACCACATTCGAGCACCATTATGAGTTGCTGGTATTCAGGTTGTATTGAATGGAAATGCCAAAGTAGATCAACATGCCAGTAACGTCACACTTGCTGAGAATGTCTGAAGGAAATGAAGTTGACCTCCAACCTAATCAATTCAAATCTCTTGTCTTCAGGATTGGTATACACTAGACCGGATTCCTCTTTTAGGTCTGAAAGGTAAAAGTCTGTTTTTGGCTTCTTTCTCTCCTCCTTTTGGCATCTAAAAAAAGATTGAGATGATTTCCTGATATGCAGAGGGGTACGAAAATTTTCTATGACCCAATTATTCTAATTCGATGGGATGATCAAAGAAAGCTGGAAGCGAGGGTTGGAAAATTTTCTATGATCCCATTATTCGTTTACAATTCGCAAAGCTGAAAAAGAGAAGAAGATAAAAAGAAAATAATAGAAAAAGATTTATAGAAAGACTACATGTATAAGAGTTCAGAAGAGAGAAATAAGGAGAAAGGAATCCAGAAGAGAGGAAGACTACATGTATACTCAGAAACCTTAATGGGTAAGAGTCCATTTATCCCTTGATCGATATTCTCAAGATAAAGCCTGCAATTTTATATGTAAAAAATGAGGTTAGTAGAGGAGTATGTCAGATGCTGTTTGGTATAGCTGTGGTATGGCGGGTTGCTAAGCTAGTGTTGATTACATGGAAATTCCTCATGTGTGCTTGCAATAGAGTAGAGCTGATAGTGATGTTCTAAAGAGCTGGTGAGTCCCTGCATTTTCAAACCTGTTTAACAGGTTCATTCTATGTTTTGTTTATAGTCAAGCAAAAGATAAGTCTGGGAAGGTTGATATACCATGGTTTTTAGCAGTTTTAGGCCATGATATAAGTCCTATTTAGAGTCTATTATATGTTTTTGGAGTCTTTTTGGTGTTGTTTTATGTTATACATTGTTTAGAAACGTTTTAGAGAACTTTGGAGATCTTGAAGCTATTTAAGGTGCAGAACTATGCAGTCTCGTCAGACGTTTAGCTATGGATGGAGATCTTCCCAAAGTTAGATTGAGATCATATTTGACACAAGATTTAAACTTGAGTTATATTTTTGATGCCACTGGTTTAAGGTCAATCAGGATCCAAAATCAAAGGTTATGCATGTTTTACAGAAGAGTGGTCCATATGACTCGCGAGAGAAAGCTGTCAAGAATTAACTAGTGTCGACCGACAAAAGCTTGATGTCGATCGACACTCCTTCAAATCAGAAAACTGAGTTATAGTTTATGAAGTTTCAAAAATTGCGACTTTTCCCCAAAGTTTCCCATATTCACAGAAGACCCCAGGATGTGACGTAACCCTATATATAGATATATTTTTTTTTCTAAGCGATTGTTGACTTCTATGATTTATTTGATTCTTAGTTTTGGGGTTGGAGAGAAGAGAGGAACTCCTTTAGAGTTCTCTTAGAACTCCTTTGTTTTTATCATTGATTTCGTTATCTATTATTTATTCAGGCTGATTTGTGTATTGCTTTATGCTTGAGTAATCATCTTGTTAGATTTAGGGATTTTATGTTCTTAATGTCAAACTGATGGTCATAGCACGAGGGTATGACTGATTATTTGAACCTAGAATCATAGGAAAATTTTGAGGCAAGAGAGCGCAGTCGATTAACCAAACCCGAATCTTGATGGAATAGATACCTAGGAGCATACGAGAGGTAGTCTAGGGTTTAGTTGAACAAATAGAATTAGTTTTAAAAACGGTTGTGTTGAAAGAAATGTCGATCGACACTCAAAAGTATTGATCAACACACTCTCTAAATTCGCATACAAGAGTTGGAATATTCAGGTTTAGATATGTGATTAGTAATTACATGCGAGAGCTGGATTACTTGCTTATTGCATTTGAGTTCTGGAATTGAAATTATTAAACCTTTGGCATCTATTAATTGTAGTTTTGAATCTCTTGTTTGATAAGTCTCAAGATCTAGCGGTTTCTTCTTGTAGCTTACAAACCGTTCAACCTATTTACTGATTTGTTTACTGTTTTTATATTTTTTGCTTAGCTTTGTCTGAAACTCAAGTCTATTGTGTAAAAGATAGAGTCTATGTGGATTCGATTCTCAAGTACTATACGAACATCTTACTTGAGAAAGTATCTTGAAGGTTAATTTGAGTATATCAGTCTTACCTTAAACGACCTCCTCTTAGCAAGTCTATTCAGTCTTACTCGAAGCATAACAAAGTTGCAAATGTCGTTGTTGCTTCTTCTCAAGATCCTCTTATGACCACCTTCGATTTGAGCTACTTTCATCCTGATCAAGTTTAACATTTGATTCAACAGCTTCAATCTCATGATAGAGTTTCAGATCATGTTGCTCCACATTCATTTTCTCATTCTTCCATCATTTATAAAGATGTGATGGCTGGTCAATCTTCCAGTGGTATCGTCTCTTTTATTTATACTGGTCTTTGTTTTGAAATCATTCATAAAACTTTGACATCTCTTTCTGATCATTTACGATTGGGTTCTTGGATCATTGATAGTAGGGCAACAACACATGTGTGTTCTGACTTGGATTTATTCAGTACAGTTTCCACTGTTACAGGGATCATAGTCTCTCTTTCAAATGGCACTAAATAACCTATTACGCATACTGAAACTGTGCATTTATCTGATCTTTTTTTTGTGAAAAACGTGCATTTATCTGATTCATTAGTACTTTCTAATGTTTTACATGTTCCATTTTTAGGTTTAATCTCTATAGTGTTAGTAGTTTGTTGCATCATGATCATCATTCTGCTCACTTCTTCTTTGATTCTTGTCGTATCCAGGAGCATACTTAGGGCTTGATGATTGGTAGAGGTTCTTCGATTCACAATATTTACATTCTATACAAACAATTGCTTCTTCATCATCTTTGAGCTTATGTGGATTGATAAGGCATGATATTTACCACTATTGTAGCATGATATCAACCCTATTTATAGTCTATTATATATTTTTTGGAGTATGTTTTAAAGTATTTTCAGGTTCAGGTACGTTCTGGCGAACTTTGGTGATTCTGGAGCTTTTAGAGATGCAGAACTGCGCAGACGCGTTAGATGTTTAGTTATGGATGGAGACCTTCCCCTGTGAGATTGACCTGAAATTTTGGCAGAATATAGAGTTTGCGTTAGCTTTCTAATACCACCGGTTTGAGGTTCATCTGATGGTTAGATCTAAAGTTAGGCCTGATTTCCTGAAGCGTGATCTGTCTGCCTAGCGAGAGGAAACTGTCGAGAATATGAATGAGTGTCGATCGATGGCACAGCCGTGGTGTCGATTCACCATGATCCCAGAAGACAGGTCCGACTTGTTTTGTGACCGAGTTAATCCCAGAAGGCATCACAAATTACCAAAATACCCATGGACAACCAAAAACCCTATTTATATGTTTTCTAAGCCATTGTTAACTGCTACGCAACGCTAACCAAACTTTATTCTATCTATTGTTCTAGGGTTAGGAGAGAAGGGAGGAACTACTTCATAGTCATCATGGAACTTCTTTGGTTCTTTATTTGATTTCTATTATATATCAATTCTATTCATCTATGATTTCTGTGACAAAGATCATGCCTGAGTAGATATCTTGTTAGGTTTAAGGTTTATTGATGGTATTGATGGATTAGCCAAACAATAGAATTGCTAAGGTGATTATTAGATCTATCAATAGAATTGTGTTTATTGCTTGTGTTCTATAGTAGCTAACTAGAACCCTGATCTTAGGATAGTTAGGCCCAAACGAGAGCATGGTCTACTACCAGAATTAATCATGTTGAGCTAGGTTGATAGAAACAAACGAGAGTTATTTGTTAATTTAGTGAAATTATCAAACTAGGTCATAAAGCTTGACTCAAGAGACCATCGATCGACGCATGATCATTGCCATCGATCGACAGTCATTCTGTGTCAACAAGCGAGAGCTGAGACATCGGACTTAGTCAATAGATTAGACTCGTAGCGAGAGATGGTCGTCTTTTACATTAGATATCAAGTTCTATGATTAATACCCTTAGCTTCTATCCTCTGTAATCCACTTGCCTGGAACCCTAGATCTAGATATTTATTATTGTTATTATTTACTTACCAATCAATCAACTACCTGCTATAGTTTTATTTATTGCTTATTAATCTAATTGCCTAGCTTAATCGCGACTGTATTGAGTTTATTGTGTGACCAAGCTCCCTGTGGATTTGATTCCTAAATATTACAATTTTACCTCTCTTGGTAAGAGTAGTTCGTAGGGTTAATTTGATAGAGATTGCATTGAAATACATAAAAAACCCTCATGTCAAATTTGGCGACGTTGCCAGGGAGGAAGGATTCGCCATTTGACTCAATTTGTTTGATGTAGTCTAGGTAGTCTTCTAAATTAGTTTACTTACATAATTTTTTTTCTTGTGTTCCAGGTACATACTAGTATGAGGAAGCAATAAGGTGAGTATTTTTGAGTTCTTCAAAAAAGGAACCTGCTGATTCGCGCACGATCCATAAGTCTACGAGGGCAGTCGACACCCTCCAAGTAGTGATCACTATCAAAGAGAAGCGAGCATCGATCGACACCAATACTTCACCGTCGATCGATACTAACATCATCACATCGATTGATACCCACACTTTGCCGTCGATCGATACTACTTGCGAGAAGACAAATTAAATTCAAGTTCTTATACATAAGCTGATGAGAATGAGATCTTACGAGATGAAGAAGGTCGCTCTCGCAGCAGTACATGACAATTGATTAATGCACAGGGTGCTGTGATCCCTGATGTCATTGCCGTTGCTGAGATAAATGACTTCCGGATGACCCGTGAATGGTAAGATTGGGCAGCTCATAGCTCTTTTCAGGGTTTGCCTCATGAAGATCCGAAGGAACACATCGAAGAACTTGTGGATCTAGTCTCAAGGAGTTAGCAGAATTAAGTGTCTAAATACCACATGCTCTGCAAGATCTTCCCCTATTCTATCTCTGGGAATGCATTTAGCTGGTTTAGTCTAATGGAACCACTATCTCTGACTCGCTGGGATGTAATTGACTGAGCATTCCTTTATGAATTTCTTGATGAAGCTGCAGCAGCTCGAGAAAAAGAGATCAACGATAAGTGGGACATGATCCTTGAAATTTGACAAATTAAGAAAGAAGACGAGATTCCACGACAGCTTCTCAAGTACGTAGAAACATGTATTAAGTTTCGTGGATCTGATCCGAGCAGAGCAGAAGAAGCTGATATTATCGATCCGACCTCGGCATCGATAAACACTAATATCTCAACGTTGATCGACCCTAAGGCCTCAACATCAATCAACACTAACCCCGGTTATTGATCGACACCACTCGACATCCATGAATAAGCGAGCTATCTTCAGGATATTGTAGACTCGACACTAGAGAGAACCGATGTATCAAGTTGTTATCATGCTCTGGATGTAGAAAGAAACATCAACATCGGAGATCTGTTGGAGCCAAAGGATAAAGAACAACTTGGGTATTTGGATTCAAGTAGGAATGCCACTATGGATCTAGAAGAATGGTTTGAAGATATGCATCAGAACTCGGAGCAGAAGCTTGATAATGATCATCACACTTCGAGAATAGATCTGGAAACTTCACCAAAAGCTAGCATTGATTTACACCAACCCAATATCATCGATCGACAACCACACTGCTGCATCGATCAACACCCAAAGCCCATCATCGATCAATACCACCTAGCTGACATCGATCAACACTCATTGTTGGATGAACAGCCATGTTACATGATTAAACCAGGACCGGTTGAGGAGGGAATGCACATGTCCAAGACCTCACATCTTGCTGTCCCAGAACATCTGCGACCACCTATCTGCACGGAAGAAGCTGCTGGTTTTCACAAAAGAGCAAAGATGGTACATGACCCTGTCAAGTTTGTGGTTCCCAATGCTGTTTTTGAGGTTGAATTTCCTATTCCACCAAAATGGAAGTGTGCATATGAATCCCTACATTGAGGTATTTGATGATCTTCATCATATAGTGGTTTCTCAGAGAGTATTGAAGTATGAATGTGACGTTCACCAATGACCATTGATCGCAGCATCGATCGAGACCATCATTTGTGAATCGATCGATGCCACCATTGGAGTTTGAAGTGTTTGAAGTGTTTCATAATATTTTTGATGGAGGCACCATGAGATCAGACAAGTCTGGGGGAAAGAAGAAAAGGAATTGGAAGAAGAGAAAAGGGATCCAGGAAGGTCCTCAGTTATCATTGATTCCTCACTTCTCAGATGGTCTTAGAAAATACAGTGCGCAGCAGATACTTCTTGCAGCCATTTGAAAAGCTTAGAGCACTCTTTATTGCTGAGATGATAGACAATGCAGAAGAGTTTATGGATGCTTTCACAAAAAGGGTGATGAAGCTGAAGACATTGAATATTGGGAATTGTTTTGGAGCAAGTCCCCAATCTCATCAGAACTGAAACAAAACTCCAAAACGTCAAGCTAAAGACTATAACCAAGTTCTGAGTGGGAGGCAACCCACTGTTTAGTAAGTTTTTAATTAGTTTTTGATTATATTAGTCTAATTTTTGGATTTTATTTTATTATTTCAGATTTAAAAAATCGATCCGAGGAAGATAGTCTACACAGAGCATCGACCAACACTTGATCACTATCGATCGACGGAGTAACCCTAGTATCAATCGATCACCACTTAGCTGTGTCGATCGACGATCACCATCAGCAAGCACGTATATCATTTTTTCTTGTTAAATTATGTCCTTATGATTTATTTTCCTACCAATCATAGTTTGGACATCACTGGTGATAGTGTTGTTTAAGTCTGGGGGAGGTATTATTGATATTGAGTTCTATTTTGAGTTTAATTTTCTATAATTAAAAAAAAAGGAGTAGAAACTTCCAAGTGTACCATCGATCGACAATGAAGAACAAACATCGATCGACCATGGATCATGAACATTGGTCAAATCATCTATCTGCCATCGATCGACACTCTTTTATAGAGTCTGGTGTCAAGTTTATCTCTTATGCTATTTACTTATGATTTGGTTTTTCCTAACCAATCTGGGGCGTATTACACTGGGGACAATGTAATTTAAGTCTGGGGGAGGTTCGCTAATGCTACTTTATTGTTTTTGAGTTTATTTTACTATATATATATATATATATATATATATATATATAAGTTTTTCAAAAACATTTTATTAAGTCAAGAAAATAACTATGATCAAGATTTATTATTGACTAACCACACATTAGAACCATTCTTAGAAGGTTGTTTGCAGAGATTACTAGAGATATCAAAGTGGATCCTCCTGCCACTATATCACATTGCTTAGAAAGTTTGAAGGAACCAAAGCTGATTTCCAACACTAATCCTGACATTATTTGCTTGCTTTGGGTTTTGGTATACACCGGATCAGACTCATTCTGCAAGTCTGGATGGTAAAAGTCTGTGTGCTTCTGATTCCCCTCTCTCTCCCCTTCAGATAAAAAAAAGAATCGAAAATGATTTGGTGGCTACAACCATTAAAGCCTGATTCATATGATTCTAGATAGAGATAAAGGTCAAAAAGAAGTGAACAAAATCTGGTGGCAAAAACCGTTAGGGCTTGATTCATGGAAACATGTCCAAATATCTCAGTCAATTAAAAAAATAAAATGATACCCTCAAAAGAAGGGAGACATTGAGTGAGAAGAAGTGAGAAGAGAGAGAGAGAGAGGAAAGAAATCAGAGAAGACTACCTGTGTGTTCAGATATCTGTAGAGGTAAGAATCCATATATCCTTTGTTCGATAGTCCCAAGGTAAAGCTTGCACTTTTATTTTATGCAAAGAAATGAAATCAGTAGAGGGGTGAGTCAAGCTAGTATTTGCTAAGTTGTTGGTAGAATGGAATTGGTTGCTATGCTGGGATATGGTATATAAAGTTTCTCTGTGATTGACTTGATTGGATGTGGTTGCAACAAAGTAGGGTGACAGTTATACTTAGAGATTATGTGAGTCTCCGCTTTTCAAAACCTCTTTCACATGCTTTGTTTACTTAAGGACAAGCAAAACATTAAGTCTGGGTGAGTTGATAGGGGCTGATATTTACCACTACTGTACCATGATATCAGACCTATTTAGAGTCTATTATATGTGGTTGGAGTATGTTTTAGAGTATTTTCAGGTTCAGGTACGTTCTTGACAATTTTGGTGATTCTGGAGCTTTTAGAGATGCAGAACTGCGCAGATGCATCAGATGTTTAGCTATGGATGGAGACCTTCCCACGGTGAGATTGAGCTGATATTTTGCCAGAAGATATAGCTTTGAGTTAGATTTCCAATTCGACCAGTTTGAGGTCCATCTGACTGTTAGATCTAAAGTTATGCCCGATTTACTGAAGTGTGATATGTCTGCCTCGCGAGAGGAAGCTGTCGAGAAGATTTATGACTGTCGATCGACGGCACAGCCTTGGTGTCGATCGATGGTGATCCCAGAATACAGGCCTGACTTTTTTTATGTCCGAATTAAGCCCATAAGCCATCAAAAATTACCAAAATACACATGGACGACCTTAAACCCTATTTATATGTTTCTATGCTATTGTTTAGGCACCAAGCTTTATTCTATCTATTTTTCTAGGTTAGGAGAGAAGGGGGGGGGGGAACTCATTCAAAGTCCTCCTGGAACTCCTTTGGTTCATTATTTTTATTTTTCTTCTATATATATTTTATATCTATTATATTCATCTACGATTTCTGTGACAAGATCATGTCTGAGTAGATCTCTTGTTAGGTTTAGGGTTTATTAATGGTATTGGTGGATTAGCCAAACAATAGAATTGCTAGGGTGATTATTAGATCTATCAATATAATTGTGTTTATTGCTTGTGTTCTAGAGTAGCTAACTAGAACCTTTATCATATGATAGTTAGGCACAAGCGACAGCATGGTCTACTACCAGAATTAATCATGTTGAGCTAGGCTGCTAGAAATAAACGCGAGTTGATTTAGTTAATTTAGTGAACTTATCGAATTATTTCATAAAGCTTTACTCAAGAGACCATCGATCGACGCAAGATCATTGCCATCGATCGACGGTCATTCCGTGTCAACAAGCGTGAGCTGAGACATCGGACTTAGTCAACAGATTAGACTCGCAGCGAGAGCTGGTTGTCTTTTACATTAGATATCGAGTTCGATGATTAATACCCTTAGCTTCTATCCTCTATAATCCTTGCCTGGAACCCTAGATCTAACTATTTATTATTATTGTTTACTTACCAATCAATTAATTACCTGCTATAGTTTATTTAATGCTTATTAATCTAATTGCTTAGCTTAATCGCGACTGTATTGAGTTTATTTTGTGTCCACGCTCCCTGTGGATTCGATACCTAAATACTACAATTTGACCTCTCTTGGCAAGAGTAGTTCGTAGGGTTAATTTGATATAGTTTCCATTGAAATACATAAGAATCCCTCCTGTAATGAATCCTTGAATGTTGATGGTTTTCTATGGCATCAACGCCTTGAACAACCATCGTCAGCCAAATTACAAAATTTATCTCCTAATATTAATAGAGATAAGACTTCTACTCTTGATATGATTCATTGTCTTGTTGGTCCTTTAGCTAAACAAAAGCATCTTCCATTTTCGATTCCTAATAACATGTTTAGCGAACCATTTGATCTTGTCATATGGATGTTTGAGGAGCCTTCGTGTAACTTGGATTAATATGTTGCAGTCAAAGCGTTATGTTTCCCTTCTTTTGTTGCTCTTGTGCGCACTCAATATAAGACTAATATCAAAATGATTCACATTGATAATGCTCTAGAACTTTTTTTTTTTTGCAAATTTGATCAAAGAACTGTAAGCTCAAGAATTGGGAGCTTGATAGGTTGCTGCAGTGGTGGAGCATTGGTTCGTGTTTGTGTGTCACACATGGAAAATGAGGTGTGACACACGCTTCGGAGAATAAAAAGGAGACATCAAAGATGTGATGATGTGGAATATTTTCATATGTTTAGTTGACGAAATATGCTTTAAATAAGAATTATTAGATCACAAATTGGAAGATTTTGTGATGCTAAAATATAGGAAATTGTTGTGAGGGGAAAGTATTTTTGTGTGTTTATTCCATAAGCAATGAACCACTTATATAGGTGTACAACCAAAGATTTGATCTTATCTAAAGATCTAGAAATCCCAAGAATATTCCTAGAAGATAAACATCATAATGGTCATCCACATACATATTTATCTATAACACTCCCCCTTGGATGTCTATTATGATAAAATGGTTTGTAATATGCTTAAGATGTTGCCTCATTAAAAACCTTACTAGGAAAACCCATAGTTAAGGAAAAAGAGTGCAACACGTATTACTCCCCCTCATAAGGACATCACTCGAGATCCTTGAAACGACGCAATCCAATAAGATGAACAAACTTCTTGAATGTAGCAGTTGGAAGCGCCTTTGTTAACATATCGGCCAAATTTTCACTTGAACGAACTTGTAGGACACGAACATCGCCATTCTTCTGAAGATCATGGGTGAAGAAGAATTTTGGTAGAATGTGCTTTGTTCTGTCTCCTTTTATGTATCCGTCTTTGAGTTGTGCTATACATGCAGCATTGTCTTCGTATATCACTGTTGGAGCTTCTTTCCCTGCAGATATACCAGAATCTTCCCGTATATGTTGAATAACGGATCGTAGCCATACACACTCACGACTAGCTTCATGGATAGCCAAAATCTCCGCGTGATTAGATGAAGTGGCTGTGATGGTTTGCTTCATAGAACGCCAAGAAATAGCGGTACCACCATATGTGAAAACATATCCTGTTTGCGATCTAGCATTGTGGGGATCAGACATGTATCCTGCATCTGCAAAACCAATCAAATCTTCTTTGAATGGGTTAGAAAAAGAATAAGCCCATATCTTTTGTACCTTGAAGGTAACGCAGTATATGTTTAATCCCATTCCAGTGTCTACGAGTAGGGCATGAGCTAAATCTTGCCAACAAATTTACTGCAAATGATATGTCTGGTCTTGTATGGCTAGCAAGATACATTAGTGCCCCTATTGCACTTAAATATGGTACTTCAGAACCAAGAACCTCCTCATTTTCTTCTCGAGGACGAAAGGGATCTTTATTCACATCAAGAGATCTTACAACCATTGGATTACTCAAAGGGTGTGCTTGATCAATTGAAAATCTTTTAAGTACCTTCTCTATATATGTCGTTTGATGCACTAAGATTCCATTCTTGAGGTGCTCAATTTGTAGTCCCAAACAAAATTTTGTTTTGCCAAGATCTTTCATCTCAAACTCTTTCTTCAAATATTCCATTGTTTGAGAAATCTCTTTGGGAGTTCCAATAATATTTAGATCATCAACATACACTGCAATTATGACAAATTCTTGGCTAAATCTCTTTATAAAGATGCATGGACTGATGGGATTATTTTTGTAGCCTTCCTTTAGCAAATACTCACTAAGACGATTATACCACATACGCCCTGATTGTTTCAGTCCATAAAGAGATCGGTTTAACTTTATGCAGTATTGTTCTCGAGAACTAGATCTTGTTGCTTCTGGCAGCTTAAACCCTTCTGGGACTTTCATATAAATATCAGTATCTAGTGGACCATATAAGTAGGCTGTGACAACATCCATTAATCGCAAATCAAGTCCTTCTTTAATTGCCAGGCAAATAAGGAACCTAAAAGTAGTCACATCCACCACATGAGAGTATGTCTCTTCATAATCTATTCCAGGTCTTTGGGAATACCCTTGTGCAACTAAACGTGATTTATATCTCACAACTTCACCCTTTTCGTTCCTCTTTCGCACAAAGATCCATCTGTGTCCCACTGGCTTTATACCTTGAGGTATGCGCACTACTGGTCCAAATACTTTTCTTTCTGCAAGAGATTTTAACTCTGATCCTATTGCTTCATTCCATTTTAACCAATCATTTCTTTGTGTACACTCTTTTATAGATTTTGGTTCATGATCCTCATCCATAAGATTAACTGCTACATTGTATGCAAAAATATCATCGACGTCGATTTGCTTACGGTTCCACGTTATTCCAGACATGACATAATTAATTGAGATCTCTTCATTCTCAGGTACCTGAATTTCTTTATTCGTTATGTCTGATATCTCTTTTGGAGATCCTTCCTTTGTAATTATTACCTCGGTTTGACCATTGTTCATTTCTGCTCCTTTTCTTTTCCGAGGATTTTTGTGTTTGGAACCAATAGGCCTACCACGCTTCAGTCGTGTCTTAGACTCATTAGCAGTTTGATTTTGTCCTTCTTGGACATTCATTCTAACTGGAGCATTTACAGCTGGTATATGTGACTTGGTCACTCCTTTTGGGTCAGTAAATGCGTCTGGCAACTGATTTGCCAAGCTTTGTAGATGAATTATCTTTTGGACTTCTATGTCACATTCTTTAGTTCGAGGATCAAGATGAGATAATGATAATTCATTCCATTTAATATCTTTTTCCAGCTGTTTATTTTCTCCCCCTAATGTTGGAAAGACAGACTCATTAAAATGACAATCTGCGAATCGAGCCTTAAATAAATCCCCCGTAGATGGCTCTAAATATTTAATTATCGATGGGGAGTCATATCCAACATATATTCCTAACCTCCTTTGAGGTCCCATCTTAGATCGCTGTGGTGGAGCAATTGGGATATATACAGCACACCCAAATATTTTAAGATGAGAAATATTCGGTTCTTGACCCATAAGTAGTTGTGATGGGGAGAACTGATGATTACTTGTTCGCCTGATGCGAATCAACGCTGCTGCATGTAATATAGCATGCCCCCATGCAGAGATTGGGAGTTTGGATTTCATAAGTAATGGTCTAGCAATCAACTGGAGACGTTTGATTAAGGATTCTGCTAAACCATTTTGTGTGTGAACATGTGCAATAGGGTGTTCAACACTTATCCCAATTGACATGCAATAGTCATTAAAAGCCTGAGACGTAAACTCACCAGCATTATCAAGGCGAATTGTTTTCAAAGGAAAATCTGGAAAGTGTGCTCGTAACTTTATCAGTTGAGCAAGTAGCCTTGCAAATGCTAAGTTGCGAGTCGATAATAAGGATACATGTGACCATCTAGTAGATGCATCTATTAAAACCATATAATATCGAAAGGTTCCATAATGCGGATGACTTGGTCCACATATATCCCCTTGTATCCATTCCAGAAAGTTAATAATTTCATAGTTTATCTTTGATGGCGAGGGCCGTATGATTAATTTCCCTTGTGAACAAGCAGCACATGAAAAATCATTAGGAAGGATTTTCTTATTCTTCAATGAATGTCCACAAGAATTAATGATTATTTTTCGCATCATAACTGAACCGGGATGGCCTAACCGGTCATGCCAAACGTTGATATTTTCAGTAAGTTTCTCGCTTATTATGGCATTTGACTCAGTCGTACTAATTTTAGTATAGTACAATCCAGTGGAGAATGCAGGTAGCTTTTCCAAAATATGTTTAGAGCCATGAGTAATATTTGTAATTTGAAGGTATTCAACATTTTCTTCACTCATAGTCTCAATATGATATCCATTTCGACGAATATCCTTAAAACTCAATAAATTTCTTTGAGACTTGGGAGAATACAACGCATCAACAATCTCAATTTGCGTTCCCATAGGCAATATCATATTTGCTCTTCCAGAGCCTTCAATTATTTTAGCGCTACCCGTTACAGTACTCACACTGGCTTCTTTCTTTATCAAATGAGAAAAATATTTCTTATTTTTAAGAATAGTGTGAGTAGTTGCACTGTCTGCCAAGCATAAATCTCCATCATCCATTATTCTTCAAATAAAATAAATCAAAGTCAAAACATAAATTAATGCAAATGAATAAAACTTAACCATTTCTAAAAGTAAGCAAAGACAATTATGAAAACAAAAACCAAACACCAAAACAAAAGTCTAAAACTAACAAATCAATAAGAAAATTTCATCTAAAAACAAATCACCGTTTCTCTTCATTAGGGATAAAATCGAAAAGCTCGAGGTGAGTGGTGTCACCATGATCAAAGTCATCTTCACCATCTTGATACACCAAATTTGTTTCCACTTTCTTTCCCTTTTGTTTCATTGATTGTTGGTACAATTCAACAAGGTGCTTTGGCGTACGGCACATACGAGCCCAATGGTTTCCTCCACAATGGTGACATGCATTCTCATTTGTTGATTTCTCTTGTTTGCTACCGTTCTTGTTTTCCCACTTCTGGTGAGAGTATGAGTTCTTAAAAGAAACTCATCGGCCTCGTATATGGTTATATCCACGTCCACGACCATATCCACGACCATGACCACGACCTCGACCACGAATGTAGCCACTTCCCCGACCGGTGTTATTGTTGTTGTTTTGTTCGGTCGTATTTGCTTCAGGAAGTGGAGCAGAACCAGTTGGACGTAGTCCATGGTTTTTCATCAATAGCTCATTATTTTGTTCAGCCACAAGGAGTCATGATATAAGTTGAGAATACTTCTCAAACCCTTTTTCATGGTATTGTGTCTGTAAGACGATATTATTTGCATGAAAAGTAGAGAATGTCTTCTCTAACTTATCTGCTTCCGTGATTTTCTCTCCACATAATTCCAATTTAGAAGTAATTTTGAACAAGGCTGAGTTATACTCACTTACAGACTTAAAGTCTTGTAATCTCAAATGGGTCCAATCATAACGAGCTTTAGGTAGAATCACAGTTTTCTGGTGGTCATACCTTTCCTTTAGATCATTCCAAAGGGTTTGTGGATCTTTTATTGTTAAATACTCAGTTTTTAGACCCACGTGGAGGTGATGACGAAGAAATATCATAGCTTTTGCTTTGTCTTGATTTTCAGCTTGATTTCCTTCTTTGATCGTATGCTCAAGTCCCTTTGCACTAAGGGAAAATTCAGCATCTAGAGCCCATGCCAAATAGTTATTTCCAGTGATGTCAAGAACTTCAAATTCAAGGCTAGTGAAATTCGACATGATCCTAACAAAAATAATAATTAAATTTCATAAAGAACAATTATTAATAAAATTTGTTTCTATCAAAATATACCTAAATTTTTATTCAAACAATTATTTCACTCAATAATATTTGATAAATGTGCAATATGAAACTATACAAAAATTCACATGAGTTAACAGTTAAAATATTGTATTATATAATATTTTAGATTTACAAAATATATCGGATAATTTTAGATTTACATTTTCCTTTTAATTCTACAAATTATATTATAACTAATACGACTATATGTCCTATCAAGTTAAAAACAATAAATTCAATTGCCGTGAACAAATAAAAGAAAATATGAACAATCGGCTAATTGATAATTAAAAGTATACATGTTAGTTTATTACCTTTAAGTACCTTTAAAGTAACAATAGATGATAGCACTAAGGAAAAAAAAAAACTTTTTGTCATTCAACAAGTTTGAAATCATGACAATGATCGTATCAAACATAATATGAAGCAAACTAAGTGCATATAAATTTATTGGATACCGTAAAGTCTTCAATGAATTTTAAAGGCAATCATTACAATCAAATAAAATAGTAAATGGTTTTATCTCTTACATGTATGAATGATAAATTTACTTTCATTAGATGATGCACGATGCCATTAATTTACAAACAACTCTATTTATAAATCTATATGATATTGGTTTAGATTCTATAACAAATATGTAACGACCCAAATCCTAGGGCCCAGCAAAGCCCATCAGACCTGCTGGAAACCCTAGGTACCTCTCTATAAATTAAAGCCTTACCTCATTTTTTTTTCCAGAAAAGCTTATACACGTTGAACCTCTGCAGAAACTGTACCGTCTGGGAGATCTAGAACCGATCAGCCTCAGCCACCATCGCCAAAGTCGAGATCAGACACCCCACCCCCAAAAATCGTCGAAGGTAACCATTAAAAACCGTCGTGGCCTCGCGTTATATTAATTCCGTTTAGAAAATCGATCGTATCTCTCTAACCGTGTGGGTTTTCACAAATCCAAGGCCACCATCGTGTTTGGGACGTCGACACGAGTCAGGAGCCGGAAGATCAGCCGGAGAGCCGCCGCGACGCGCCGCCACGCGCCGCCGCAAGTCACGCGCGTGAGATTCACGCGCCGCCGCCGGTCGCCGGAGCAGCCGCGCGTGAAGCCCACGCGCCACCGTTGCCGGTCGCCGTTCGCCGGAGCCGCCGTCTCCGCCGTGTCGCCGCCATATCGCCGCCGCACTCCGCCGCCGCCGGTGACTTTTCCGGTAAGCCACCGTCGCCGCCGGCGACCGGTCGCCGGTGACTCGCCGGTTGACTCGCTGACTCGCCGGTGACTCGGCGACTCGGCTGAGTCGACTCAGCGAGTCAACTCGCTGACCGGTCAAACCGGTTCGGTTTAAATTGATTTCCGGTTTTGATTGGTTATTGAAAATTGATTTTTGGTTAGGATTAAACCGGGTTGAAATTGATTTTAAATCTGGTCCAATTGAAATCGAATCCGGTTAAGGAAAACCGGTTGGTTCAATTCGATTTCAATTTGGTCAATGGTTGACCGGCTTGGGTCAGAGTTGACCGGGTTGACCTTTGACCTGCGGGTTGACTTTTTGACCAGACCACCGGTTATCCGTTTTTGACCGTTCGAAGGGCGTTCTGACTCGATTTTTCGCACTGATTTCAGATTTGGAGTCTATTTGAGTAGCTGGAGTTCAGAGACAACACTTTTCCCTCATTGCCAAGGTGAGGGCTATTCCCAAACTTCTTGTTCACGGTTTAGGATTTTGAATAAACATAATTTATTTCTAATATGTTCCGTCTTCGTGAATTGAGTCTATTAGAGGTTGCTTGTTTAGTCATTAGGTTCTCTGTTAAACCGGATATAGGGTGTTAGAGGGTTCAACTTTACTTGTTCTTTGATAATTGTTATTAAATATATATATATGTATATAAATATTTGTTGAGAATTGAGGTGAAATGTTGTGGTCGACTATGGAGACGTACTTCTGTAGGGCGATTCGTGACCAGTATGTTTTGTGAGACGCTGTGGCACAGCATAGTCGACATGTTGTGCCACGGCTGTAGGTCGATAAATCGTCTTCGGGCGTGTGTGACCGAGCACATATTCGGCGTTGTTTTGTGAGATGCTGTGGCACAGTATAGTCGACCTGTTGTTGCCACGGCTGTAGGTCGATAAATCGTCTTCGGGCGTGTGTTACCGAGCACATATTCGGCGTTCTTGTTTTTGGCCTGTTAGTGGGCAGCGGGTGTGTATCTCGCTAGGACCATTGGTTGTTCTTTGGGTACTTTAGGTACCGTGTTTGTTACGTGTTAAAAGTAAATTATATTTATTCAGAATATTATGACCGGGTCCATGGACTTCGGGTTTAGCACCCCATGCCTCACTGAGTGACTCCCCTGTTGCTCACCCCTCTTTCTTCCCTTTCAGGTGAGACTGCTGAGGAGGAGTGATTCATTTCAGATCGGTGTTTTGGGTGTTTTTCTTTTCAAACTTATGGTTTTACGTTGATGGTTACTTTTCTCGGATTTTATTCTATTTATGGATTTATGGTGTTACATTGACTACGCGAAGTAATAAAGTGAAGTTTTCAGGAAGATTATTATTTATTAAGTTAAACTAAAAATGCGAGTGTTACAATTTGGTATCAGAGCGGGTTCCGTCTCGGCTTTGACCTGAGATGGCGATTCGTGGAGACTCGATTTTTAAGCGATTTTAGACGATTTTGAAGTGTTTTGGGGATTGGGAAATTTTGGTTGAAATAAAAGAAATAACACTGTAACATCCCGAGTTGTGATATGTTAAAAGGCTTAAGAGAATTGATTTGGCTACCTATGTCACCAAAGTTGACTTACCTTTTCCGTCACACATCCGTTTAGAACTCCAGGGTTAAGCGTGCTTATGCTGGAGTAGTGAAAGGATGGGTGACCTATCGGGAAGTGATTCGCGATACCGTGTGAGTGAGGCCAAAAGCACGGGGAAAGGTCATGTGGTGATTGCAGGGTCAGTAAACAATGATTTCGAGCCTTGGAAAATTAACGACCGACCGTCGGATGGGATGGCGCCCACGGGCCGAGAGAGCGGGGGTGGGTGGCCCATTAGCCGTGGGCGGTCGGGGCGTTATAAGTGGTATCAGAGCTGGTTAGCCATCTCAGTTCTGATCTGAGAGGCGTCTTGAGACCTGTCAGGGGCGCAACGAGGACGTTGCGTTCTTTGAGAGGGGGTGAATTGTAACATCCCGAGTTGTGATATGTTGAAAGGCTTAAGAGAATTGATTTGGCTACCTATGTCACCAAAGTTGACTTACCTTTTCCGTCACACATCCGTTTAAAACTCCAGGGTTAAGCGTGCTTATGCTGGAGTAGTGAAAGGATGGGTGACCTATCGGGAAGTGATTCGCGATACCGTGCGAGTGAGGCCAAAACACGGGGAAAGGTCGGGTGGTGATTGCAGGGTCAGTAAACAATGATTTCGGGCCTTGGAAAATTAACGCACCGACCGTCAGATGGGATGGGGCCCACAGGCCGAGAGAGCGGGCTTGGGTGGCCCATTAGCCGTGGGCGGTCGGGGCATTACAAGTGGTATCAGAGCTGGTTAGCCATCTTGGTTCTGACCCGAGAGGCGTCTTGAGACCTGTCGTGGGGCGCAACGAGGACGTTACGTTCTTTGAGAGGGGGTGAATTGTAACATCCCGAATTGTGATATGTAATTTCTTCTTCGTTCTTATCAAACCAGAATGAATCAAGATGTAACAAGCTTGATTTCGACTCATAAATCAGTGAAGAATCATCCTGAAGTTGAATCAATATCGTTGGAGTTATGCATGAAGAAGTTATCTCCACTTTTAACCGAAGTGATTCCGGTTTACCCTGTTTGGAGATTTGGCAATTTCTTCTTGATTCTAAACAAACCAGAATGAATCACGATGTAAGAAGCTTGATTTGTACTCATAAATCAGTGTATAGTCACCCTGAAGTTGAATCAATATCATAGGAGTTATGATGAAGAAATTTATCCCATTTTAACCGAAGTGATTTCAATTTTCCCTTTTGGAGATTGGGCAATTTATTCTTGATACAAATAAAACCAGAATGAATCACGATGTAAGAAGCTTGATTTGGACTCATTAATCAGTTTAGAATCACGCTGAAGTTTAATCAAGATCATAGGAGTTAGGATGAAGAAGTTATCCCACTTTTAACCGAAAGTGATTCCAGTTTGCCCTGTTTGGAGAGTTGGCAATTTCTTCTTAATACTAATAAAACCAGAAAAATCACGATGTAAGAAGCTTGATTTGGACTCATCAATAAGGTTAGAATCACCCTAAAGTTGAATCAAGATCATGGGAGTTAGGATGAAGGAAGTTTATCCCACTTTTAACCGAAGTGACTCCAATTTACCCTGTTTGGAGATTTCGCAATTTCTTCTTGATTTCTAATCAAACAGAATGAATCAAGAAATAAGAAGCTTGATTTGGGACTCATAAATCAGTGTAGAATCATCCTTGAAGTTGAATCAATATCATTGGAGTTATGAATGAAGAAGTTATCGCCACTATTAGCCGAAGTGATTCCAGTTTGCCCTGTTTGGAGAGTTGGCAATTTATTTCTTGATTCTTAATCAAACCAGAATGAATAAAGACGTAAGAAGCTTGATTTGGACTCATAAATCTGTGTAGAATCATCCTGAAGTTGAATCAATATCATTTTACTTATGATGAAGAAGTTATTCAACTTTTAACCGAAGTGATTCTAGTTTACCCTGTTTAGAGATTTGGCAATTTCTTCTTGATTCTAATCAAACCAGAATGAATCACGATGTAAGAAGATTGATTTGAACTCAAAAATCAGTGTAGAAGCACCCTGAAGTTTGAATCCAATATCACTGGAGTTATGATGAAGAAGTTATCCCACTTTTAACCGAAGTGATTCCAGTTTACCATGTTTGGAGAGTTGGCAATTTCTTCTTGATTCTAATCAAACAATAATGAATCAAGATGTAAGAAGCTTGATTTGTACTCATAAATTAGTGTTAATCTTCCTGAATTTGAATCAATATCATAGGAGTTATGATGAAGAAGTTATCCCACTTTTAACCGAAGTGATTCCAGTTTACACTTTTTGGACGATTTGGCCAATTCTTCTTGATACTAATAAAACCAGTAATTGAATCACAGAGTAAAAGCTGGATTTGGACTCATAAATCAGTGTAGAATCACCCTGAAGTTGAATCAAAGATCATAGGAGTTATGATGAAGAAGTTATCCCACTTTCACCGAATTTGATTCCCAGTTTGCCCTTTTTGGAGAGGTTTGGCAAATTTCTTCTTATACTAATAAACACCAGAACGAATCACGATGGTAAGAATCTCGAGTTTGGACTCATAAATAGTTAAGAATCACCCCTGAAGTTGAATCAAATCATAGGAGTTATGATGAAGAAGTTATCCACTTTTAATTGAAGTGACTCAAATTTACCCTGTTTGGAGATTTCGTAATTTCTTCTTGATTTCTAATCAAACAGAATGAATAAAGACGTAAGAAGTTGGATTTTGGACCTCATAAAATCAGTGGATAGAATCATCCTGAAGTTGAATAATATCATTACTTTATGTGAAGAAGTTATCAACTTTTAACCGAAGTTATTCAACTTTTAACCGAAGTGATTCTAGTTTACCCTGTTTGGAGATTTGGCAATTTCTTCTTGATTCTAATCAAACCAGAATGAATCACGATGTAAGAAGCTTGATTTGAACTCAAAAATCAGTGTAGAATCACCCTGAAGTTGAATCAATATCATTGGAGTTATGATGAAGAAGTTATCCCACTTTTAACCGAAGTGATCCAGTTTACCATGTTTGGAGAGTTGGCAATTTCTTCTTGATTCTAATCAAACAATAATGAATCAAGATGTAAGAAGCTTGATTTGTACTCATAAATTAGTGTTAATCTTCCTGAATTTGAATCAATATCATAGGAGTTATGATGAAGAAGTTATCCCACTTTTAACCGAAGTGATTCCAGTTTACAATGTTTGGAGATTTGGCAATTTCTTCTTGATACTAATAAAACCAGAATGAATCACAATGTAAGAAGCTTGATTTGGACTCATAAATCAGTGTAGAATCACCCTGAAGTTGAATCAAGACCATAGGAGTTATGATGAAGAAGTTATCCCACTTTTAGCCGAAGTGATTCCAGTTTGCCCTGTTTGGAGAGTTGGCAATTTCTTCTTGATACTAATAAAACTAGAATGAATCACAATGTAAGAATCTTTATTTGGACTCATTAATCAGTGTAGATTTACCCTGAAGTTGAATCAAGATCATAGGAGTTATGATGAAGAAGTTATTCCACTTTTAACCGATGTGATTCCAGTTTACCCTGTTTGGAGATTTTGGATTAATTTCTTCTTGATTTCAAATCAAACCAAGAATGAATCAAGATGTAAGAATTTGATTTTCTACTCATTAAATCAGTGTAAATCACCCTGAAGTTTGAATCAATATCATAGGAGTTATGATGAAGAAGTTATTCCACTTTTAACCGAAGTGATTCCAGTTTGCCATGTTTGGAGATTTGGTAATTTATTCTTGTTACTAATAAAACCAGAATGAATCACGATATAAGAAGCTTGATTTGCACTCATTAATCAGTGTAGAATCACTCTGAAGTTGAATCAAGATAATAGGAGTTATGATGAAGAAGTTATCCCCACTTTTAACCGAAGTGACTCCAGTTTACTCTGTTTTGAGATTTGGTTAATTTCTTCTTGATAAAAATTAAAACAGAACGAAACACGATTCAAGAATCTTCATTTGGACTCATAAATCAGTGCTAGAATCACCCTGAAGTTGAATCAAGATCATTGGAGTTATGATGAAGAATTTATCCATTTTAACCGAAGTGATTCCAGTTTGCACTTTTTTGGAGAGTTGGCAATTTCTTCTTGAATTCTAATCAAACCATAATGAATCAAGATGTAAGAATCTTTATTTGGACTCATAAATCAGTGGATAATCACCCTGAAGTTGAATCAATGATCATAGGAGTTATGATGAAGAAGTTATCCCCATTTTTAACCAAAGTGATTCCAGTTTGCCCTGTTTGGAGAGTTTGGCAATTTCTTCTTGATTCTAATCAAACCATAATGAATCAAGATGTAAAATCTTATTTGGACTCATAATCAGTGGATAATCACCCTGAAATTGACATTCAATATCTTAGGAGTTATGATGAAGAAGTTATCCCACTTTTTAACCAAAGTAAATCCAGTTTACCCTGTTTGGAGATTTGGCAATTTCTTCTTGATACTAATGAAACTCAGAATGAATCCGATGTAAGAAGCTTGATTTGGACTCTGTAAATCAGTGGATTAATGCACCCTGAAGTTGAATCATAGATCATAGGAGTTATGATGAAGAAGGTATCCCACTTTTTAACCGAAGTGATTCCAGTTGCCCTTTTTGGAGAGTTTGGCAATTTCTCTTGATACTAATAAACCAGATGAATAACTATGTACAAGGAGGGCATTGATTTGTACTCATAATCAGCTGCGGATAATCACCCTGAAGTTGAATCAATATCATAGGGAGTTATGAATGAAGGAAGTTATCCCACTTTTAACCGAAGTGGATTCCCAGTTTATCCTTTTTTCGGAGATTTGGCAATTTCTTCTTGATACTAATAAAACCAGAATGAGTCACGATTGTAAGAAGCTTGATTTGGACTCATAAATCAGTGCAGAATCATCCTGAAGTTGAATCCAATATCATTGGACTTATGATGAAGAAGTTATTTACTTTTTACCGAAGTGAATTCCAGTTTACCCTGTTTGGAGATTTGGCAATTTCTTCTTGATTCAAATCAAACTAGAATGAATCACGATGTAAGAAGATTTATTTGTACCTCATAAATCAGCTGTGAAATCACCCTGAAGTCTGAATCAATATACATAGGAGTTATGATGAGAAGTTATCCCACTTTTAATAGAAGTAATCTAGTTTACCCTGTTGGAGATTTGGCAATTTCTTCTTGATTCTAATCAAACCAGAATGAATCACGATGTAAGAGCTTGATATGAACTCATATATCAGGTGTAGAATCACCCTGAAGTTGAATCAATATCATTGGAGTTATGATAAAGAAAGTTATCCCACTTTTAACCGAAGTGAATCCAATTACCCTGTTGGAAGATTTTGAGAATGGTTCTTCTTGATTCTAATCCAAACCAGAATTAATCAAGATGTAAGAAGCTTTGATTTTGGACTCATAAGATCAGTGAGAATCATCCTGAAGTGAATCAATATCATTGGACTTATGATGAAGAAATAATTCCACTTTTAACCGAATTGATTCACAGTTTACCCTGTTGGAGATTTGGCAATTTCTTCTTGATTCAAATCAAACTAGAATGAATCACGATGTAAGAAGCTTGATTTGTACTCATAAATCAGTGTTAAATCACCCCTGAGTTGAATAAATATCATAGGAGGTATGATGAA
>CAJHQQ010000259.1:0-257216 GCA_905132885.1 Moricandia moricandioides
ACTTTGGTAATGATTGTTTGGATGATTTTTAGATTTTAGTTTTTGGTTTTTAGCTTTTAGTTTTTAGTTTTAGGATTTTAGTTTTTGATTTTGCAATAGATTTAGTTTTTTAAAAAAACATGAATGGTGATTTTGGTTTCTAACCTTTGTTTTTTGTTTTAAATTAACATAATATTTTAATTTTTTTTTGTAATGTAAATCTCTAAAAACTTGAATAATGAATTTTAATTTAAAATATTTTATTAATAATTTTTGTTGTAAATTTATAAATAAAATAAAATATTATTTACTAGGAAAATAACAAATAATACAAAATATTGCAACTTAAAATACATTTATTTACTCAATAAATTATTTTAAATAAAAAAAAATAATGCAAACTAAATAGATGACCACATATATATGACATACATAATTAATGCAGTTAAAAAGACACTACATCATTTATTTTAAATTGTTCTTTAGTTCAAATATTATAAAAAAACAAATATCTATAGTTAGATTATCAAAGTACTATTTACTTCTAAACATATTAAATAGCTTCCAATTGATAGTTAATTTATTGTTTAAACATACTAAATGAAATTTTATTTTATTTTTATGATTTTGGCAAACTGTATAAATTTAGTTAGACTGTATTAAATTATTTAAATATATTTCAAATTTTGAAAATTTTAAATTTCCTATATATTTTTGGTTTTGTTAAAATTTAATTAACGATTTTTGGTCTGTTATTGTAAAAACAATAACCTAGAAATTAATTTTTAAATAAAAAAAACTTATGAATTTAATTTAACTGACAAGTTTTAAAAATATATTTTAATATAAATTATTTTCATATTACGTTAAGCAAATGATTCTTACTAACCTCCTTTGCTTATAGAATATTGATTTTCTTCTATTAACGCAAAAATATCTTTTCAAAAAAATAAAAAAAAATGAAAAGAACAATGTAAGCTTAAGAAAACCATGAAAACTTGGTTTTTGGTTTTTGTGTTGAAAATACAGTTATTTATAAAAACTAGTTTCCCTACATTTTTGGGAATCTATTCTTTGAAAATCTTGATTGGAGGAAAAATGGTTTTTGGAAAAAAGAAAAACCAAAAACTAAGGTGGTGTTATTCAATGATGTATTTTGATAGAGTTCAAATCCAAACACAATCCACTGTTATTTGAACGATGATTATAAATTCTATTTTCAAATCTAGCGTTATTTAATGAATAATTTAAATTTTGTTTTTAAAATCTAGTGTTATTCAATTTTTAAGAATTTTAAATTATTTGTATTTTGGATTGATTTCAAATTATTTCTTATGGAGTCCCATGAATAAATAACTGAACTAAAAATCAAACGTATACTAGAGAGATTTTAGAATCCATCAACTTAAATTATCTTAAAATTTTAAAATTTGATAGATTATAAAATATTATTAATTGATTTTAAATCACTTATTGAATAACACCCCCTAATACATAATCTACAAACAATTTGTATTTCTCTCTGTTATTCCATATTCGTATTGTGACTTTTCTTTTAAAAATATATAAAATTTGTTATAAAATATTTATGATTTTATTAGATTGAGAAATCTTAAAAAGGGCAGAATTTTTATACTCGTAGAGAGAAGATAATACTAATATAGAATAAACTATCAGAGAGAGAATTCTTATAAGAGGGAGAAGAGAAGGTGTGATTTTCGACGATCGCGAAACGATCGTTTATATAGAAGTGAAAAAGTAAGTTACTGTGCGTGCATAGTGACGGTGGGCTCCACACAATAATATTTACTCTGCGCGTATTGCTGACTTTGTATTCCTTCACGTTTATAACACTCTCCCTTGGAGACCAGTGTCACAATCGTCTTTTGCTTAACGTCTTTATTGCCTCGTTAAAAACCTTTCAAAAAAAAACCCAGTGGGAAAAACCCTAGTAAGGTAAAAAGAGTGCAACCACGTAAGCTCCCCCTCGAATGATTAGTCATAAGTCCTTCTGATGCCGCATTCCAATGTTATGGACATGTTTTCTGAATATTGAGGTTGGAAGTGATTTTGTGAATAGGTCAGCTGCATTGTCGCATGATCGAATATATCTTATTTCAATCTCTTTATTTCTTTCGAGCTCTTGAGTATATGAGAAGAACTTTGGATGTATATGTTTTGTCCTATCGCTTTTGATATATCCTTCCTTCATTTGAGCAACACATGCCGCATTATCTTCATATAAGATAGTTGACTCCGTACTTTTGTCAATCCCACTACTTGTGCATATGTGTTGGTTTATTGATCTTAACCATACACACTCTCTACTTGCTTCATGGAGTGCGATCATCTCGGCGTGATTTGAAGATGTGGCCACGAGTGTTTGTTTCTGAGAGCGCCAAGATATAGCAGTGCCTCCGATCGTGAAAACGTATCCTGTTTGCGACCGAGCTTTATGTGGATCTGAAAGGTATCATGCATCTGCAAAACCAACCATTTGACCTTTTGAATCTTTTGGATAAAACAAGCCCAAATCAATGGTCCCTTGGAGGTAACGAAAGACATGCTTAATTCCATTTCAATGTCTTCGTGTGGGAGATGAACTGAATCTTGCCAAAAGATTAACAGCAAATGATATATCAGGCCGTGTGCAGTTTGTAAGATACATTAACGCTCCGATTGCACTTAGATATGGTACTTCAGGACCAAGTATCTCTTCATTTTCCGCAGATGGTCGAAATGGATCATTTTCAATGTTAAGTGATCTTACGATCATCGGGGTGCTAAGAGGAGTTGATTTATCCATGTTGAAACGTTTCAATACTCTTTTAGTATATGTGGATTGATGCACGAATATACCATTTTGAGAATGTTCAATTTGTAGGCCAAGACAATACTTTGTTTGTCCGAGATCTTTCATCTCAAATTCTCCTTTCAGATAGTCTGATGCCCCTTGTATTTCCTTTTGAGTTCCAATAATATTAAGATCATCAACATACACTGCGATTATCACAAATCCGGATGTTGTTTTCTTGATGAAGACACATGGGCATATAGGATCGTTCACGTATCCTGCTTTTGTTAAATGTTCACTGAGACGGTTATACCACATACGTCCAGACTGTTTTAACCCATATAGTGATCTTTGTAATTTTATCGCACATAGCTCTTTAGATTTTGAGCTTAATGCTTCTGGCATTTTAAATCCATCAGGAACTTTCATGTAGATATTAGTATCTAATGATCCATATAGATATGCTGTGACAACATCCATGAGACGCATCTCGAGATTTTTATCAGCGGCTAGACTCATCAGGAATCTAAATGTGATTGCATTCATAACAGGAGAATATGTTTCTTCATAGTCAATTCCAGGTCTTTGAGAAAAGCCTTGAGCCACAAGACGAGCTTTGTATCTCGTAACCTCATTTTTCTCATTTCTCTTTCGAACGAAAACCCATTTGTATCCAACTGGTCTCACATCTGCAGGTGTGAGTACAATAGGTCCAAATACTTCTCGCTTATTAAGTGAATCAAGTTCGGTTTGTATTGCATCTTTCCATTGTTTCCAATCATGTCTCTTTTGACATTCATAAACAGATTTTGGTTCTGGATCTTCGATTTCCTCATTTATTTCTGTTGACACAATATATGAGAAAACATCATCGACATCATCCTTTTCATTTCTTTTCCATATCTTCTTATTGTGGATATAGTTGATGGAAATCTCATGATTCATTTCTGACTGATGATGTTCCATTTTGTCAGTATTCTCATCATTTGTTCCTTCCAAAATATTTTCTGTTAATTTGGGTGTGTCATTTATCTCGACATCTTTTTGTTTTCTGGAATTTTTATTCTTAGAACCAGCAGGTCTCCATGCTTCAGACGTGTTTTGGATTCACGTGTATCATTTGCTTTTCCTTGCTCATTTGTTATTTTGATACAAGCAGGAGCATTTGCAGCTGGTATATGAGATTTAGTTACCATCTTGGTATCCGCAAACGCATCAGGTAGCTGATTTGCTATACTCTGTAAATGCATAATTCGTCGAACTTCTAGTTCTGACTCTTTAGTAGGAGGATCAAGATATAACAATGAAGGTACACTCCATTTAATCTCATTTCCTATGTTTTTGTTATCTCCCCCTAGAACTGGGAATACTTTCTCATCAAAATGACAATCGGCAAAACGTGCCGTAAAGACATCACCCGTCTGTGGTTCTAGGTACCGTATGATTGATGGAGAATCATAACCAACATATATTCCCAATCTCCTTTGTGGTCCCATTTTTGTACGTTGTGGTGGTGCTACGGGCACATATACTGCGCAACCAAAGATTCTTAAATGAGAAATTTTTGGTTCTCGACCAAACGCTAATTGTAGTGGAGAATATTTATGGTACGCACTTGGTCTGATCCGAATGAGTGTTTCTGCATGCAAAATAGCATGTCCCCATACAGAGGTAGGAAGTTTTGATCTCATGATCAATGGCCTTGCAATCAATTGCAGTCGCTTAATTAAAGATTCAGCCAAACCATTTTGCGTATGAACATGAGCCACAAAATGTTCAACTTCAATTCCTGTTACCATACAATAATCATTGAATGCTTGAGATGTGAACTCACCAGCGTTGTCTAGTCTAACTCTTTTAATGGTATAATCAGGAAACTGGGCTCGCAGTTTGATTATCTGAGTTAAAAATCTTGCAAATGCCATATTTCGAGATGACAATAGACAAACGTGTGACCATCTACTGGATGCGTCAATTAATACCATAAAATATTGGAATGGTCCACAAGGTGGATGTATTGGTCCACATATATCGCCTTGAATTCTTTCAAGGAACTTTGGTGATTCCTTATCAATTTTGGTTGGCGATGGCCTTATGATCAATTTTCCAAGAGAACATGCAACACATGTCATTTTATTGCCTTGAGAAATCTCTTGGATTTTCAGTGGATGGCCATGTGAGCTTTCTATGATTTTACGCATCATTGTGGTGCCTGGGTGACCGAGGCGATCATGCCATAATGTGAACTCTTCTGGATTTTGTTTCACTATAATATTTGATTCGATTTCATCGATATAAGTATGATGCAATCCTGAAGGGAGTTCTGGGAACTTCTCCAATATGTGTTTTCTCCCACATTTATCAGAAGTTACATATATGTACTTCTTTCCATCCTCAGTTGCAGACTGAGTATCATATCCGTGAAGATATATGTCTTTAAAACTCAACAAATTTCTTTTGGAATTTGGAGAATATAGAGCATTGTTTATGGAGAATTTTGTTCCATTTGGTAATTTAAAGTTTGCTTTACCAGTTCCTTCAATCACGTCTGCAGGACCTGATATCGTATTGACAAAAATTCTTTTTGGTTTTATATCAGAGAAATATCTCTTTTGTCTCAGAATAGTGTGCGTCGTTCCACTATCTGGTATACAGATTTCTCGAACCCGTTTCTTGGATTTTGTTCCATTAGCATTGTCATCCATGTCTGTAATTGTCATAAACGTTAATAAAAAAAGAAAAATATGAAAATCATTTATATATTAATCATATAAGAAACACACATAATAATTATACATTACTGTGATGTTAAAGACATCATTATTTGTTTAAAACAGGAAATTTAATAATTATACATAATAATACTGGGGACTATTCAATAGTTTTATTACAAGCATTTCAGTTCTCTTCAGGAGTAATCTAGTCCAGCTCATTTGCGAAATCAGAGGCTTCGAGGTACGTTGTCCCCTCAAAATTTTCGGTGAGATTCACTTCTTTAGCTTTGCCTTTCGTAGACTCTTTATATAACTTACACAGATGTGGAGGAGTACGACAGGTACGGGACCAATGTCCTTTACATCCACATCTGTAACAAACAGTTTCATGTTTCTGAGTGGTATCCACTTGGGTTTCTTTACCCTTAGAAACTTGTTCGGATCTTACCCATTTGTTAGATCCTCTCCATTTGGGACTGTAAGGTTTTCCACGTTTGTTGTTGAAACGGCGACCACGGTTCCAATTTGTTTGGATTCTCCTCTCTGAGTTTTCTATCACCGTAGCATTTACTTCGGGGAATGCCTTCGCTCCTGTAGGTCGAGAATTGTGGTTTTTAATAAGGAGCTCATTGTTCTTTTCAGCCAACATGAGCGCAACCATCAATTCAGAAAATCTCGTGTACCCACATTTTCTGTAAATTTCGGGTAGGAAGTGAAGTTGTTTGTGGAAAGTGTTGTATGTTTTATTCATCATTTCTGCCTCAGAGACAGGGTTACCACAGTACTTCAGTAGTGAAACTATCCTCAGGACGGCAGAATTGTATTCCTCTACCTTTTGAAAATCTTGAAACCTCAGGTTTTTCCACTCTTCTAGAGCGTGAGGGAGATTGATTTCCTTCTGGTTATCGAACCGCTCTTTTAAAGCTTGCCACAGGTCAGCTGGGTCCTCTATGCTCGCATAGTCATGCGTAACATTCTCATCAAAGTGTTTCTTCAGGAAAATTATCGCTTCAGCCTTATGCTCAGGCGGCGATTTGTTACCGATTATAATCGTCTCGGTTAACTTTTTCATCACCAGGTAGGGTTTCACGTTGGTGACCCATCCGACGTAATTTTCACCAGTTATTTTGAGAGCCGGAAACTGAAGATGCTCAATTCTTGCCATTTGTATTTCTAAAAACACAACATAATAAATTTTATTAGAATTTCATATTATTTAAAATGAACCGTTTACATTAATCATGCAAGCAATTACAAAGAAAAACACCGCATAGAAAAGCATAGCAATATTTATGTTAAACTCTATCGGAGTAAATTCTCCAACACAAAGACCGTAAACACCAACAAAAATTATAACCGCACACAAAACTAAAAGCAAACGAATCATCCTATTTTTTTCAGAAAAAGAAAGAAAATCGGAAGAAAATTATTTGAAGGTTTTTGAGAGGAGATGAAATGTTATGATGAATTGAATGAATGAAAGATGAGTATATTTATAGATGAAAATACTGTTCATAGCCGTTTGAAAAAGGGTAAAATTTTGAAAAAATTATTTGTGACCGTTGGGATTAATTTTTTTTTTTTTTTAGTTATTATTATTTTGTTTCATTTATATATATATTTTTGAACTAAAAATCGGTCTAAAAATATCATAATAATCAGTCAACCAAATTTAGTAAATTTCATAATAATTTATATATGTTGCCTAACATTTATATAATATTCATAACATGCAATTATCAATATTATTATGGTGATAAAATTATTTTGTTAAATTATTAAACAAATTATGCGGCGGCACAGCCAAGCCAATAATTATAGTGTATTTATCAATCATGGTTTATTAATGAGATTCAACAAATTATGCGGCGGCACAGCCAAGCCAATAATTATAGTGTATTTATCAATTATGGTTTATTAATGAGGCGACATACCGTCCGCATCAATATATATAAATAATATAAATTAAAACAACCACTATAAAATAATAAATAGTAATAAAGGCGGTATACCGACCATTATAGCAGGGTAAATATGATACATATAAATTTTACCAAATTGTAGAGTGATCGTGCTGATAACGTGTTATAAAATATTTATGATTTTATTAGATTGAGAAATCTTAAAAAGGGCAGAATTTTTATACCCGTAGAGAGAAGTTAATACTAATATAGAATAAACTATCAGAGAGAGAATTCTTATAAGAGGGAAAAGAGAATGTGTGATTTTCGACGATCGCGAAACGATCTTTTATATAGAAGTGAAAAAGTAAGTTACTGTGCGTGCATAGTGACAGTGGGCTCCACACAATAATATTTACTCTACGCGTATTGCTGACTTTGTATTCCTTCACGTTTATAACAAAATTATAATTTAATGGAAAGGAAAAAAGCATTTGTCGAGCAAGAGAACAGTGTTGGCACGAACAGAGAAAAAGATGTCGAGGAAGATAAAAGGAGTGAGGATACTGAGCAAGGCTTGCTTGCTTGCTTGCTTGATCATAGAACCCAAAAACAATAGAAACTAAAGTTAAAACTTTCAAATGTTGATTAAAAAGAAGGCTAACACTAAATTCACTAAAAATTAAGAAGTTTTTTTTTTTTTTGTAGGGGAAGAAGAAAATAGAGAATTAGATACAAAAGTCCTTCGACATACAAACCTCCTTACCTGTGCTGTTGCTTTTGCATCCTCGCAAAACACAAACAATTAAATCTATTTTGCTTCAAAATGTGACAACTGAAAAAAACAAAATGCAACTTCTAACCGAAATGTCTTCACCCAGCCTGATGAACCAAACCAAGCTGGATTAGACTAAACCTAATCATGCAGGCTCAAGAGCTGTGAGCCCTTCTCTTTCCTTTTAACCCTTTCCTTCACTGTACATTTCTGGTTTCTTAGAACCAGTCGCCATTCCCCGACCAGAGCTGTCTAGATGATGATGGTCCACCATGTTCGCTCATGCTTCCTCTCAATCTGGAAAAGTTTCTTCTAGTTCGAACTGGCCTTAACGGACCTGACCTATTTGGTAGATACAGGCCTCCTTCTCTAGGAATGCTCGAGGCAGAGTGAGGCCGGTTCTCCATCTCCTCAAGCGGTCCTGAGCTATAATCCATGGTTATGAATGTAGACGCTTGACCATACCTTAACCGAGGTGTCAAGTTCCACCAGCTGCTATCCGAGGGAGCCAGATCGCCTTTGAAGTCTGCAGAGTCCGGTACTGACGACTCCTTCTGGCTGCAGTAGTCCCCACAGGTCTCTTCTGCATCGTTGTATATAAGTTTCAGTGCCTGCACCACTTCACCCATGAACGGTCTGTGCGAGACCTCCTGATGGACGCACATGGAGGCAATTGCAGCCACTTTCGCCATGTCATCAAAGTCGTAGGTTCCAGCCAATCTGGGGTCCACCAGTTGCTCCAGCCCCTCTCTGTTGGCTAGTAAAGGTCTCGCCCACGTCACAAGGTTTTCTTCTCCCGAAGGTTGAGACATGTCTACCGGTTTTCTACCCGTGAGAAGCTCGAGTAGAACCACACCGTAACTATAGACATCGCTTTTCACAAGTAGATGCCCCGTCATTGCATACTCAGGGGCCACATACCTGCAATTATAACCAATGTAAGCTCAAGCTTAATCAGAGCATCTGTATACATCATATAGCATGAGACAGGGTAATCCACAACAAGATAAGTAGCAAGAAGCCTTACCCAAAGGTTCCCATGACACGAGTGGAAATATGTTCACTTCCTTCAGTAGCTTCTCTCGCCAGTCCAAAGTCTGAGACCTTTGGTGTAAAGTCATCTTCTAGGAGAACATTGCTGGCCTTGAAATCCCGGTGGATTACTCGGGGATTTGAATCTTCATGGAGATAGGCCAGTCCTCTAGCTGCTCCGAGTGCAATCTTCAACCGCGCATCCCAGTCAAGCGTTCCTTCTGTTTTGTAAACACCAGGAAAACGACGCTTTAAAAGGTGATACACTGAGAAGTGAAATACTGTTACTAAGCAGAGGATAGAGTATGTCACCCTGCAAGTGGGACTCCACACTCCCATTGTGGACGAGCTCGTAAATCAAGCAACGTGTACGGCCTTCAATGCATATTCCAATCAGTTTCACAAGATTGCGGTGGTGCAAACGGCTTAGCATCTCGACTTCGGCAATAAATTCACGGTCTCGATTTTGATTGTCTCTAGTTAGCAGTTTAACTGCAATCTCGGTTCCATCTTCCATGCGGCCATGATAAACACGACCAAATCCTCCCTCGCCCAAAACCCTCTTGGCACTGAATTTATCAGTTGCCTTCTCGAGTTCGGAAAGTGTGAAGGTCTTCACGGATAAAGCACATGTAGCCATCGACGACATCAATGAATCTGATCCCGAGCTTCTGGCGCTACTGGAAAACATAGATCTAGCACCTGCAACGTGTGTAAACATTCATAAACAGATTCATGCAGGAAATTCACTCTGTCGTATAAAGCTACGAGAGCAAGTAGCTGTTACAAAGTCAAGAGTGAGAAATTTACCAAGCCTTTTGTTCATCGATGGAGCCAATCCAGGACCAACAGCAGTCGATGACTTCCCAACTTTATTCCATTTCCTGACTATAAATATAGCTCCAGCCAAAACCAGAGCGAGCACGAAACCTGACAAGGCAATGATTGCAATTGTTCTAAAACCTATTCCCTGGCTTTTGTTGGCAACGTTTGCAGTGACTGGAAGCCCTTCAGTACTTGCACTTGGAACACCCTCCACAATGTCTCCGTTTGGTGAAGAAGAAGGAATACCTGAAGCCAAAGTTGACAAATTCAAACAGATTGGAAAACAAAAGAAAGGGTAGAAACTTGTATTACAAAAAAAATCGGTTCACCTGGGTAACTTATGTGTGTAACCTCATAATCACCAAAAACAGACTCATTTAGAGGCACTTTCTTGTGCCGGAACCTTTGATAAATAAGCGTGGCCGTAGTATTGTCAAATTTATCTCCAAGTGGAACAAGGTTAATATCCACCACTGTTTTTCCTTGGTTTTCACTGTCGGCACTGGCACCCATTATTTTCACTTGGCTTTGTTCCAAGTATGTTCCAGCAGCAACCTCAATTTCTAACTCGTTGGTCACGGGGAAAATAGAAAAAGGCGCGACACTTAGCAAAAGCTGAACTTTCATGGGGAAAACACAACCACAAGGTGAACCAAAGGGACTTGAAGTAAGAGGCTCCACGCATGTCTGCTGACAATCTATCAAAAAGAACATAGCAGAAACACACATAATGAAGTAATTACTACTTAATTATCTATCGATTGAAGTCCAAAGCAATAACATTAGATCTTATTCAAAGAAGAGAAAGGTATGTGTACAAAAAAAAAAGACGATTATACTTGCAACTAGCAATATGACATCAACAACTAGCAAAAGGATTACCATTTGAGGAAGGTGGAACTGCAGTCACATTGCGTCTTAAATGCCAACGACGATGATGGTGATGATGACCCCTGTGTCTTGGTGTCGGAATGTGACTTGGGTTGGGGGAAAAAGCTGAAAATAGAAAGAAAAAAGACCATTGAGTAATCACACTAAACACTTGTCCAGACAACGTGACTAAAAGGGATTCCCTTGCTGACCTGGTGAAGATGCAGGAGGAGCAGATGGATAAAGATGAGGATGAAAAAAACGCATTTGATGCGATTTTGACCGGGTGAATGGCAAGCTCATAGGAAACAGCCTAGCTGCAAGTGATAGAACAAGCTGATAAATCATCCACATACCAATTTATTTCTATACATGCCAAGCCTACGTTAAAGACTGTACATTAATTTTCTTTTGCCAAGAGAATGTTCCTCGACATTTCCTCAAGAGATACTAGGAAGAGTGAGTAGGGTGCCAAAATAAGGCACAAAAGGTGTGAAACAATCGTCACTCTTACGCTTCACAATCACAGATTCCAAACTTAAAGAACCCTTTTACTTACTTTATACACAATAATATATCCTAATAAACAATTCTAAATATAGCTCATCTTCAGCTGTCAAAGCAAGTAAGAGCAAAAAATAAAAATAAACTTAAGCTATGTAATTATTTTCTTCGTTACTATCTCAATCGTTTCCAAGTTTATGTTTTCACCAAGAAAAAGACTTAGTTCATACCAAAGCATAAGGGAAAGAAGGCGAGAGAATGAATAAGGAGAAACAGCATCGCAAAGTTCCTCATCTTTATCGATACTGAACAAACCACCATTCGTCACCGAACCTCCGCAAAGTTCATCTTTATCCAAACAATCTAAACCCTATCCAAACTCAGACGTCTCACCGTGACTTCCTCAAAGCTTCGCAGACATTGATTTCTTCCCCAACACAAAACCCTAGGGTTGAGTTGGTTTAAACGCGATTTTCACAGATCCACAAAATGCGGATGGAGATCTGCACACACTGGGAAGCAGAGTCGAACGTTGAGAACTAGGTTTGAGAACGAACGAGAGCTTCTCCGGCGAATGTAGCAGAGTAAGAGAACGAGAGAGTAAAGTAATTTCGAAGCAGAGAGAGAGAGAGAGACTTTAATGCTTGATGGTGGGGGAGAAGAGCGTAGGGTAGTGTGTTGCCGTAGTGAGACTGCTTTCAGAGAAAGTTAAAAAAAAAAAAAAAAAGCGATGATGTTTTATCAGCAACGCATACACGCGCTCTCTCACGCACGTGCTGTCTATGCTCCCTCGAAACGACAAAATTGGTGGCCGTTTACCACCGTCACATCCACAAATACCGTTTCTTTTTTGGGCGTTTCTTCCCACCTTTAATGGGCCGATAATTTATCCATGGGCCTTACTTGAATTTTGCCAATCCGGTTTACTCTAACCGAAACTTTAATTTTGTGTAACCGATCCAAACCAATTCTAACTTAACCTCTGTTCTGTTTGAGAGGGGAACACCTCAGGCATCCTCTCTTGCACAATTTCTACTTGGCTAGACAGTAGTAATAACTTCTTTTTTGTGACACAGTTAAAATAGTAATAAGTCATAACAGCTAGATAAACTTATATACACAAATTTATGATTCAAGTATCTAAACTCACTCTACAATTCATACTCTCCAGTGAGGAAAGCTGGTTTCTTACAAACTATAGTAATTGTTTCAATCATTCAAGAAGGTTTCAAAATCGAATGCCAACGGACTCCCATTGTCTTGATCAACCGGTTCAGGCAACGGGCTAACTAGGCCAGCTTGGTTAGAGCTGTCCATAAGCCAGCTCTCAAATTCCGACAGTTTGGTCTGCAAGACGTTATCATTACTTCCCGGTGGTTGCTGTTGAACTGTCTGTGCTTGCAAACCTCCGGTGCTAAGAGGAGTTTCAGGTGGCGCAAACAGACCTGCATTTGCCTGAAACTGACAGTTTCCACCGACACTTTTGCTCTGGCCTGAATGTTGAGTGTAACCATTGCTCTGAGACCCAGTTACTGCTGCACGATAATCAGGGACATTGACATGAGAACTGCGTTGTTGTTGTTGAGCGTACATTGCTGCGGTTATTGTTGGTGGTGGCACCACGGAAGAGCCATGGTGAGTGGATTGTGAAACTTTAGCATCGGTAGGTAGACCCACCTTACCATTTGCTGCACCATACCGAGTTCCTGAAGAGGCCACTCGAGACCTCAAGTTGTTACCACTATAAGAACTCCTATCCTTTCGGATGACGTTGTTGCGAGCAGTGATCAATGACCCATTATTGTGCGGAACTGATTGCCTGATTCTATGCCTGACTCTGACGTTCGACAGATTAGCAACACGGCTGGATGATGAGCAAGGCCGGATCTGATTAATGTTCCCTGGCAAAGGGTTTTGGGATAACCTGATGATATTTGGAGTAGGAGACGGTGAAATATGGCGGGTCACTGACGCAGAAGCTGGCAAGGGTGTTGTAGTAGGTTTAGCAGATGGTTGAGTGGGCATGTTTCCTGTCCTGAAGTACTCTCGTTGATTCCTCCAAATCTTCTCTTTGTCATTAGCATGACAATGATCTATGCTGGAGAGAGCGATACCCCAGTATGGACATGGAGCAGGGATGTCACACACATAACAGTGACACTTCAAAGAAGACAAATAAAAAAGGATTAAAAGAGAGAAACCATTAAAGCTCAGTGGAGGATTAGGGAAACTTCTAGATGGTTACCATGTCGCAGTATTTCTCATGTGATGTTGAGTTGAAAGAGTACTTAGCACAGGAATGCCGGGGGTGAGGGAAATCTCTACACGCTATCTACAAAACAAAGATTTTGGATTTTGATATTAGGGGAACACTTAGTACACAACACGCACCTGCATAAAGATGTAACACATAAAAAAACAGTTCAATGAGACACCAATTAATACGAAAACTTTCCGATTTATTAACAAGCCAGATTGCTAAACAAAAAGAGTTCAACAACATCTAAATCCTAATACCTGCGTAAAGATGGAACACAACAAAAACAGTACAATGATTAACATGCAATAACACAAAAGAGTTCAACGATCATCCATCCCTAAAATAGTCTCCACTCCAGAAAAAAAAAGGTCTTTCAGACCAAGCCTGATAGCATTACAAACCCCAAAACAGAAACGAATGGCTTCAATCCAAAACAGTTAAAGTTTACCAATCTTTCATTAGCTAAACAAGAACATCAAGACAACAGTTCCCACAAAAACTAAATGCATATAAGTTAGCAAGACTCTGTCTTTCAGGCGAATTTCCATATAAGAAACGAAAAAGATGCAAGAAACGATTCAATACCTCACCCTTTTGACCCACTACAAGCACCTCATCATCATCATCATCGTCATAGCCATCCTTGGATAATTTATAAACATCGCCATCAACTGCAGCAGTCTTGGCTATCTTGTCGGGATCAGCATCCAGAATCACACAATCGTCGTCATCGTCTCCATCCTCGAAAGCTTGAACCGAAGAATTGGGTTTCCGATACTGAGAATTAACGCTGCCTTTAAACTCAGAAACAACCTCGACTACATCGGTGCTGTCCGAAGACAAATCGTTAAGCCAATCGAGGTAATCGACACGCGTATCGACCTCCTCGTCAGAACTAACATCCACAACTTCATGATTTATCGAACCCATCAAGAAGATTATGAGAATGAAAGCGAGACCCACAAGGCATTTACGGACACAGACTTGGGGGAAGTGCAACAAGTGAAATTAAAGGGCTTGACTTTATTAAAAGTGAGAAGAAGAAGAAGAAGGGTCATCAAGAAAAAAATGGAAAGTTGATTATTAGGGTTTGGTTCGGAGACGAGGCGAAATTGAGTGAGGTCAGTAACAACGCCCTCCTCAATCTCTCAACCGACTGACCAACTATAGGTCAAAGGTGAATTAAAAGCATCAAGGGTGTATATGTCATTATCCTTTTTTCTTTATTTGGGCCTGGCCCAACTCGTTTTCTTTACTCCTCCTGGTAAGTCCAACCCAAACAATGTAACACATTAGCAGTTTCACTCGATTGTTGATATCTCATCAACTTTTCCTCCTCTTTTTTTTTGAACATTTCTCATCAACTTATTTCCATTTACAACGACGAGTCACTACTTACACAAATATGTGGCGACCTCGAGCTTATTAATTAAGGGGTTGACCGGTTTTCCCGCTACCAACCGCAAACGCAGCTTTTGCGGTTGGTAGTGGTTGTTGGCGTTTTGTAACAATCATACAAAACGCAATAAATCGCTTCAAACCGCTATAAACCTCTAAAATTCAAAAGCTGGTTCCAGCTAGCGTTTGCGGTTGCGGGAGGGTAAATATCTTTTTTTTCAAAAAAACTATATAATAAAAAATAAAAATAATCAATTAAAATTTTAAATTAAATAATAAAATACCAAAATGTATACATTATATTGTAATTTATATTATAAAAACTTTGAAGAAAAATATTTCTATAATTTAAAATAATTTAATAGTATAATTTTATAAATATAATTTTATATTTAGTATAATAATATGATTTTTATATTATTATAATTATATAAAATATAAATATTGTTAATTTATTATCTAACCACTGCTGCGTTTAGTAGTTAACCAGTCATAAATATCCCGCAAACGCAACAATTTTTAACCGCTTTACCAGTCGTCCAAATCTCTTAATAACACATAAAACTGCAACCGCCCGCATCTGCAAACACCCGCAGTCGCAAACGCAACCGCTGCGGTTACACCAGTCAGCCCCTAAATGTCATAAAAGAGATTTAGTATATGATGAATCAAGGATGAATTAATTTAGTAGAAATTTAAATTTCATACCACTTCTCAAATTTATCATTTATAAATTATTTTTTAAAAATATTTTAAATTTATGATAAAAAAGATAAAATTAATTTTAAAAATATTTATAAAACATTTAAAAATTCAACTCTATTTTTTTAACACTAAATCCTAAACAATAGTCATTGAATTGTAAATCCAAATGCTAATATATTGTTGACCGAAGAAATTTTTGAAAAATGGTACATGGTATTCTTAGTGATTTTTATTATACTTATTTGTAAAGATACACAATTTCCAAAGGCAAAAAGTGGTGGGAGGAGAGCATGTGCGACCTGGGGCTCGTTGCACGGTATAATAATGCTTGAGCACCTTCCGCGTAATATGCACCGTTTAGCGCGTTACTGCACGTTCTCTCCATTTTTGCATCTTTTACTTCTACATGAAGATATGAGATCTATGTCTGAACTACTCATCTACAGTTGATGATGAACATATATGCTGAATCCGTCCTCAGATTGTAGAGTTTATATTCAAATAATTATATATATGTGTATATATGTATATACTATATTTTTTGTCAATTACTCATTTACTTTAGATTAAATGTTGATCAGACGAATTGATTTTTCGAGGAGCACCTCCATCTATCTAATCTATATGTGGAAATATATAGTCTTTGATTCTTGTTTTTTTGCTAATATATATATATATATTAATTCAGCTTTTTTTTTAATATAAAAACTCTCGTTTAAATGATTTTTCATAAAAAAATATTTTTTTCTTTGTAACAGAAAAATAAGTAAATTTCTCTATGAATCTTCTATGATAAGTATGTTAGTTTGATGAAAAATTTGCAAAAGAAAAATTGACTTTGCCAAGAAACACTTTTAGAAAAGTCTTTTACTACGAAGTCTTTTTACAATAACATAAAATTTTCGACATCTAACAAGAAGTTTGCATAGGTTAATTTTGCAATTGAAATAAATAATAAAATATTGAATATTAAAGTTAGACAATTAGAAGATTTTTTGAGAAATTTTCTATGAGAAGTTTTCTTAATAAGTTCTTTTTCATTTTATTCCGAAATTTTGTTCAAACACTTGGTTTTGAAAGCAAATTTCTATAGAAGTCTTTCCTTATAAGACTTCTTGTAACACTTCTTTAATAAAGTCAAAAATGTTCAATTGAAAAACTAACCTACAAAAACTTATTGCAACACTTTAGATACTTCACGTAATAGTAAGAAGATTTATAAAACATGTTTTTGTGAAAATTAAATTTTTTAACAAAATTTTAGTCATTTGCAAAATTAACATGATTATTAGATAAGAATTCTAGAAATATTCTCTAGCCAAATCAAAATAATTCCAAATACAAGATAGTCAGATAATTTACAAAGAAAAATTTCTTAAAAACTATGATAATTGAGCAAAAAATTTTAAAGTTTTGTTTGTAAATTTATAATTGCAAACATAACCTAAACATTAAAATTCTCGAGAATTTTGTTGGGAAAAGATTTATGGAGAACTACTAGTAGAAGATTTTTAAGAATTTTTCTGAGTTAATTTTGTAAAACTTATATTTTCTTCAAATTTAAAATGGATTTTAAATTTTTTTATTAATTTATGTGTATTTTTTAACATTGGAGCTCGTAAATGAATTTATAGTTCTGAGATTAACAATATTTATATTTCTAGTTAGAAATTTACAATTTAATATATATTTAAAAATGTAAATATTTAAATTTAGAAAACCTATATAAATATCTTTTTAATTATTTTATTTTTGAAATATCTAAAATATTAACTTAAATAATTAAGATGTTAAACGACATATTAAGATAGATAGCTAATATGAAAGTTTAAATTTGGTAATATCACACCATATATTATATTTTTGTTCAAATTTTGATTGGGTTTTAATATTGTTGATTTAAATTAAATTATATCTTTGTAAATATTATAATATTTCAAAATAATAAATAATATTTATACCTTAATTTCTCACTAAATTTATTTATATTTGTATTATAACACTATGAAGCTTATAATTTTATCACTATCTTTACGCACTAATTTTTGTCATTTTTATCTTATACTTTTTACTTTTATCTAATTACGCTAATTTATATATAAATGTTATTTTTAAAAATAAAGGGTTCTATGCAAATATTTTTTAAAAAAATTCAAACCCAGTCCTGCAAACGTGTAGATGATTATTTTTAGATATATTGTCAAAACATATACATATACAACAAACAAAATAAGTAAAACATTTTCGAGATGTTTCGTTAAAGTTGAATTGTTTTATTACGATAATGCAATCAACTAGCAGACATTTCTTATAAGGAAATTCTTGAAAAGGTTAGTACTTAGTACTACATATTTCTTTGTTTTTCAAATGTTTGTTTGATTTTGGTGATGACTACTCAACCTTTAAGAGATAGAACATTTTTGCCAGCTTTATTATTGTGCTCTAGTGTTAATAATTTCTGCATTTTCTGAAGATAATATTTAGCTTCTATACATGATGTTGGATTATAAAAAGAAAAAAAATAATCATAATATTTAAAAATTCTTTAATTTATTAATTCCTTTCAGTTTGGGTTATATCCAAATTTACACTATATTATTTTTAGCATACTACTTCTGGTTATTTGTTGCACTCTAAAGTTAAAAAAAAAAAGATTTATTAATTTTGTAGTAGCTGTTTCAACGTTCATGCTCTTTCTCTATCCAAGTCAATGGGAAATTCGTAAGAGCCAAATCCAACGGCTGAGAATGGAGGAAGACTGTGGCGAGTGAGAGAGACATCTAAACCAATATATCATCAACACAGGGTTGGGTTCGGTAAAGCGTGTTCAAAGTCAATCCAACTTTTCAACGTTTATAAGCTACCACCTTCAACTTTTATGTTTTCATTAAACTGGTGACTAAGTTTGTATTATTTCAGTTTTGTCCAAAACCGAATATACATCGCCGCATAGTGGTTTGTGATATTTGGGATTTTAATTATGAGACCCCTCAAATATCAACTTCCCACTGTTTAAGTTTACAAAAAAAGTAGATAAAACAAGTCACTAATTTTGCATAATTAAGGCATGACTGGTGTAAAAAAGTGGTTACAAGTATGGTTGTTGAATTTTGTGGATGCGAAAAATTGCGTTTTTAATATTACTAAGCAATTTACACAACTGATACATTGGTTAAAAATTGAAGTGTTTGCGAGATGTTAATAACTGATTAACTACTAAATATAATAATAAATTTATTAATAAATTAACAATATTAACACTATATAATTATAAAATATTAATATATATATATAATTTTTATTTATAAAATGATAGCATTAAGTTATAAAAATTATTTTTTGGTTTTATAAATATGTCTAAAAAGTAAATATATATTTTTAAAAGTTTTATAGTAAAATTTTAAAATACAATATTTATTTATATTATAAATTTAAAATTTGATTAAATATTCTTATTTCAATATATTTTTTTGAAAAAGTATATTTTTATTTATTTTTCACAACCGTCTGTAATCTCAAATGTTAGATGAAATTAATTTTTAATTTTGAGAGATTTGTAATAATTTACAATAATTTATAGTATCTTTTTATTGTTGCAAAATGTCAATAACTACGACAACAATAAAAACTGCTTTTCTGTGTGATAACATGAAAGTCAGTCGGGGTAGATTTGGGTGGTATACTCATAACATGAAGGCGACGTTTTATAATGGAACCGAACCGTCAAAGGAAAACGTAGAGGGGTGAAATTCTATAAAAAGAAAATGTAAGGGAGTAAAATGAAAAGAAAAGATGTGTTGCAACCTGAGCTGTGCTTCCTCTCTCCTGGTATCAAGTATAACCTCCCCTTTTACGTAAAATTCTATTTTTAGCTACAAACTTTCATTAACCTGTCTTTTTCGCCCCCACACACAGACAAAAAGGAAGAAAGACTCATTTCCTTTTTTTTCTCTCTCTAATCCTCACGCCTCGCATTCATTTCGTTCCCTCCATAAATCATTATCCAACCTTCCGTTACAAAGTTTTTTTCTTTCCTTTTTGGACTTTTATGTTTGAATTTTCGTTAACTAAAACAAAAAAAATCCCAAAGGATCATTGATTTTGCTGAAGGTATCTCGTTCTTAATTTCGTGAATCTGATTCTCTATTTGTTGCTGTGATCATAGTCGTTTGACTCCAGGTTTAATAATCATTCGGACATACTACTTCGTTTTTTTCGATTTCATTACAAAATTAGGGTTTTGTTGTAATACATGTTTTTGAATCGAGGAATAAAAAAGCATGGAAGCGGTTTATAAGATCGTTAGGTAGTTTCAGGTGTCTTTTTTTTTGGTTTATAAAGATTTGCGATTTAGTCCTCTTTTGTTTTCAAGTTCATTATGTTGCTAAATATTCCCCTTTGTTGGAAGCTTCTCTTCTTCTTCTTCTTGTTCCTTTTTTCTGTTGATGTTTATTGTTTTTCTTCTTTTCTTTTTAGCAGAAGTTTTGGGGTTATTGATTGTGCTGATGTTGTTTGAGGGACAAGTGCTGCGTAAAGCTGGGTTTTAATAGGGATATGCAGGGAGACGTGTTAGCTATTCATCGTGGAGATGGGAATAGAGATGATTTTTTAAGATACCCCAAGAAGATGGATGTGGAAGCTGAATGTAAAAAGGAGGCCTTTAGGGACATAGATGAAGATGAAGTAGAACATGAGCAGAATACTGTGGATGTAATGCAGGAGGGGACATCTATAAGTAGAGGAGAAGTGGGGGGTAATGAAAATGGTGAAGGACAGGTTACATCTAGGAAAGATGATTGTTCCTCTCCCCAAGTAGACGCTTTGGAAGATAAACATGACAGTTTGAAAGCTAGCAGTGATAAAGAAGTTGGGTTTTGCTCATCTGAGAGCGTTAAGAGAGAAGATGGAGATGAGTCTCTTAAGCAGTATGAGCCTTTGGAAAGGGTGAATAGTGATGAAAAGGTACTCGGTTTTGTATCAAGGGATCATGAAGAATCTGCTTCAGGTTCACCAGAGGGGGATGACATGAGAGACGCCCCAAATACTCTTAGTAGAGAGATTATTAAAGAATTGGATACAAAAGTGTCAAATGGTCATCTTAATGTGGGTGGAACTGAAGAAGATACAGGAACATGTAACAGATGTGAAAATAGGGATGAGAACAGGGATTTGGGAAAGGACGGTGAAGATAATTCGAGTTTGGTGCTGAGGCAAAAAGATGATGAACCGCACACGCAAGTTGATAACACAGTTGTTAGAGAGATGGAAACGAGAGAAGTTACAGGAGAGCAAGACTCTCCCTCGGGTACTCCTGATGCAGTTAAATCAGCTGGAGAGACATCTCAAAACGTATACTTCAGTGGACCAGTGTTACCGCAGTCACCGTCACAAGGACATAGGCGCGCTCAGAGTGAGATAGGGACTCCAGGACACAGGCGCACAAACAGTTTCCAGAAATTGAAAACACAGATGCAGAAAGCTTGGCGTGGGGTCAGCAATCTGCGTGAGGATAATCGGCCCACTTTCAATCCTGAGGTCTTAGCAAATCAAAAAAGACAGTGGTACCAGCTCCACTCTTCAAAAGCTCTGGTATTTAATCTCTCTATCAAACCTTTGAAACAAGTTTTTGGCTACATAGTTCCTCTTCTCCTTATCGGCTAAAAACTTCTGGTTTGACATAGCACATTAGCTGACTAATGTGTTTTATTTGATAACCACTCTAGGACCAAACAAAATATAAAGAGCCAACCTCACTATTTGAACATTTTATCATTGTGGGACTTCATCCGGAAACGGATTTGAAGCCAGTTGAGGAGGCCTTCCGTAGAAGGAAGAAATGGGAGACGGAGATGTCAAGGTATGAAGTGGCAGACTACAGAATACTCCGTCACCGTGGGCCTCAGTTTCCAGTATTGCAGCCACAGGTTTGTGCTTACGTTGGTTTTTACTTACCGTTCTAAGCATTCTTATAGATGTAAAATAAGAAAAAGACGTATTCTGATTGTTTTTTCTTCTTCTTTTGTCCCATTATCTACTTTGTTCGCCACTTTTTATTTCTTGTTTAGTACATTCTTGCTTGCTGCTTTATTTCTAGATTTGCCTGTTGTGCTTCATGGCATTTACTTAGTTTCTTCATGGCATTTTTGTTGTTACTTTTATTTCATGCACAGATACTTTTTAAATACCCTCCTGGGAAGAAGGTGGCTATGCGTCCAAAAGATCTAGCAGCTTTCTGCTTTCCTGGTGGCGTCAAGGTATAATATGTTATGCTCTGTTCTCTTTTATATTTTATTTAGTGACCTTCAGTGTGCTTTGGTATATATTACTAGTAATGAGCGTCTCACTTAGTTAGAAAATTTACGCAGCAACTGAGACTGTCAAAACGTATTTTGTCAAAACTTAGTTAGAAAATTTACGCAGCAACTGAGACTGTCAAAACGTATTTTTTCTTAATAGGCACGCCTTTTGGAGAGGACCCCATCTCTCAGTGATCTAAATGAGCTTGTGTATGGACAGGTTTGAAAATATTTCTTAATAAAGTTTCTCTCTGAGCTTCTGTAATTCATCTATGAAGAGTATACCAAGATTTATTTGAATATACTGCAGGAACATCTAGGCACAGATGACTCATCGTTCATATTTTCGTTCAAGGTAATCTATCTTTTCGTCAAGCCCCTTGACTGTTTTAGTGTCAGACATCTACTAGCCATGTAAAAACTTACATGACATTCTCAAAATTCTCTTTGTCAGGTAGCAGATGATGCGACATTGTATGGTGTTTGTTTACATGTCTCGGAGATTGTTCAGAGGCCCCCAGGTGTTTTAAGCACTGCGTCTCCCTTGCATTCATCTGGAGGAGGCAGTCGTTTTTTGGTTTCTGCACCTCGATGCTATTGCTTGCTGACCAGAGTTCCTTTTTTTGAGCTACACTTTGAGATGTTAAACAGGTACAAAAGATGCCCCTACTCTTTAGTAGTGACTATTCCTTGCAATGATTAGAGATCCAAGAACTTGAAAACTGTGGGTGTTTTACTTGTTGATACAGTATGATTGCACAAGAGCGTCTAAAACGGATAACCGAATTTGTTAGTGAGATGTCTCTTGCTGCTGCATGCCATAGTCCATCAGTTTCCAGAATGAATGGCTGTGTTTCTTCACCTCGTAGCAACCCTGGTGATTGGATGGCTTCTGCAATACCTGTTGATGGAGTCATGGCACTCACGGCCGCTGCTGCTGGATTGATATCTGATAGTGACATTACCAACTTTGCAGAACCGCAGTCTCCAGATAGTTTTGTCACCAGTGATACTTCAGATGCAAGTCAGATCAAGGAAATAGAAAGAGATGGGAGAAAAGTGTTTCATTGTTACGATGATAATTCTTCTGAAGTATTTGAGAACCACTTGGGTACTCCCGAAAGAACGTCCCAAAGCTTTGGGAACGGCCACGCTTCTCCAGAGGTTACATGTACCGATCCTAGGATCCAACCGATAGAGCATATTGAAAGCTGTGATTCCGCGTTCAGGTAAATTAACACAAAAGTTGATTTAACCTCTTCTTATCTCCCGTAGTAGTGTTATGAGTCAGTTCGTTACCAGTATAATTTTAGATTTTACCTTTTTTAAATATATGACAGTTCAGCTAGAAGTGTGTTGTCAGATGAGGTTGATGATATATCGAACAGCGAAACTGATTTCGGAGATGATTTGATTCTGGAATGGGCCAAGGTAAGGAGATTACTAGTAGGTTCAGTGGTTCACTTATCTCATGTTCATTGTTCTCATATACTGTTATGTGGTTATCTCACCTTGATAGGAACATAACAATGATGCGTTACAATTAATCTGCGGCTACCATTCATTGGCAATTCCTTCCCGTGGAAGTGAAGTAGTGTTCCAGCCGCTGGAACATTTACAATCCATTGCGTATACACGACCTCCTGTTTCAGCTCTAGGATTGTCAGAAGAATTTATCTGCTCTTGTGATTCTTCCGAGGTATAGTTTATCAGAAATTATCATTTTCTCTAATTGTAATTTGTAATCTCATTGACATTTTTTTATTATTTGCCGAAGATAAATGCGAGGTTGGCAGCTGCCGAGGAAGCCATGGGTCTCTCAATGTGGACAACGGCAACAGTTTGTCGTATTCTCTCTCTTGAAACTGTACGGCCTCTTCTCAAGTTCCTTTCTCTTGAACCAACATGTTAAAATAGGATTCATAATTGCATTGGATGAAGTGTCCATCTCTTCTTTGTGCCTTGAGTTAGTGTTTTCAGAAGTAACATATATCTGAAGTTACAAAGTATTTTCTTCCTTCCAGATTATGTCACTCCTTGCTGGAGTTTTGCTAGAGAAGCAAATTGTGGTAATCTGCCCAAATCTGGTTAGTTAAATCTGTCTTCTAATCGTTTATTCATATTCAGCTCCTTGGGGAGATTTAAATGGAAGTTGTCACCTGGACTAACAGACGACTAATGCATGCAGGGTGTTTTGTCAGCAATAGTACTCTCTCTTGTCCCAATGATACGGCCGTTTCAGTGGCAGAGTTTATTGCTTCCGGTAAGTATGACATCACTAGAAAACAATGGACCAATCAAAATGAGAGTTTCCATGTCGTAACATCTCTCTGTTGTTGTCTTCAGGTTCTTCCCGGAAGGATGTTTGATTTCCTCGAGGCGCCCGTTCCGTTCCTTGTAAGTTTATTTTTCTTATGAAGTAACTCAAGACGTGTCTTTGCTAGCTAGATGATTACTTATCAGTCTAGGGGATGTTGTTGATCATAAATCGTGAACTATATATGTGTATTGTTGCTAACACGGTCTGCGTTTACGCCACATGGTAGGTCGGTATACACAGTAAGCCTACTGATTGGAAGGTGAAGACGTCTAATCTTATTCTAGTTAACATCATCAACAATCAGGTTTGGTGGCCTTCTCATGAAAGTCTCTTATTTTCTTTCTGTCAATTAACCAAAACCACCCGTAAAATCGTCAATTCTCAAAGTGGCATGTAACGTTAACTGTGTTTCTTCAGGTGAAAATATGTAACATGCCAGCATTGCCTCAACGTAGAGAACTCATGGCTCAGTTGACTCCAATCCATGCCACACTGGCTAATCATAGCTCGAGTGCTAGAAGACACCCGGTTTATAAATGCAATGACGTACAAGTAAGTAGTTACCAATGCATGGGCCTATACTTGTATTACTTGAACCCGATTTCATATGACCGAATGTTGTGCAGGCAGAAGCTGCGACTAAATTCTTGGGAGTAATGAGAGATTACATGGAGTCTCTTTGCTCAGATTTGCACTCTCACACCATAACAAGTGTTCAATCCAATAGCGACAGGGTACTTACTTATATATAGCGACAATCATCAAAGCGTAACAATAACTACTTCCATTATTATCTCTCTAATAACTAGATATCTAAATCTTTCTTTCTCAGGTTTCTCTACTTCTAAAGGACAGTTTTATCGATTCATTTTCTGGTAGAGACCGACCCTTCATTAAGGTACAAAAATCCTAATCTTGATCTTGGCTTAAGTTCCGGATATTCTCATTGGAATCCAGAGGCTGACAAGTTTTCTGTGTTGGTTTTGTAGTTATTTGTAGACACACAACTGTTTAGCGTTCTATCAGACTCACGGCTATCGAGTTTTGAGAACGGGAGCCTCTAAAGCTCATCTTGTTGTCATCAACTTATACTATACAAAGTGAAGAAACTCAAATCATATGAAAGGAAAAGAGGGTACCTTTAACCACCCTTTTACACTCACAAGACGTTAAAGGTGATGTATACAAATGTTTTCAACTCAGATTTTACTGCAGTAGAAAAAAAAAGGTAAGAAACCAACAAAAGAAAACCAGGGTTATCGTGTCTGGTCCTTGTATCATGAACAAGCTAAACTTGTTTCTTGCTCTTGTAAATTAATCACCGCTCAATACTAGGAGCTTTTTGTTTGACAAAAGTTGTACAGAACACTTGAAAATCCTTTTGCTTATTTCAAGTGTTTGATTATAATAATTCTCACAAGAGAAAATTTTTTGTGCTCTCTGTGATTCTTGGTATATAGACATGTTACTGTTTGGATAATGGATGAATTTTCGTTTCTAATATTGGTTTTTGCAACATTTAGATACAACTAATTTCAAATGATATTTAATTTAAACTCACAAAAAATCCCACCGGATAAAAGTTTCTGTAAGTGCCATGACATGATCTTTTTGACAACGTACAAGTTCATTATACATAATACAAGGAATTGATCGTTGAGAGAAAAGTGAAGTAACTTGGAAGCATTCTAGTTATTTTTTGACTCCACCCTCGTCTTCTTCTTCATCATCCGATTTAGCGAAGATGGTCTCAGGCTGGGTCTGAGAATAAGCAGGTGCAATAAACTTGGGATCTTTCACAGCAACCTCTGCGTATTTCAATATCGCTTCTCTTGGATCTTCCTCCATCCACGTCTCTTTTATCATCCCACCTTGCTGCAAACAACACACAAAAATTTCAGTATCTTACAATCACACTAATAAACCGAGCCAGAAAACTCGAAGAAGATACCGAAGAGCCTTTACCTTGAGAAGATACTGCGTTAGTAAGCTGCTACCAGTGGTTCCAACCCTCCCACCATGACCAGGACCGGTCATGGGCATCTCAGGCTTATGGGCTTTAACAGGATCCTTCAATGTTTTCTCCCTTTGTCGTTTACGGCTTGGTGCGTCTCTGAACAATGGTAATGCATGAGGATTGTGTATTACTGGTTCTGGTTGGTAGTCGTCTACAGATTTCTTCCTTGGTGCACGTGCAACGCAGACACATGCACCTCTCTCGCTCTGAGTTGGGTCGTATAGAACGTGAGTTCCTCCTTGGCTTTTGTCTCCCGATGTTGCAAATATCTACAGACAATATCAACCTCTCTTAATGTAAAGTCGAAAACAGATTTCAGAGGAACGGAACAATGGTGTTTGTTGTTGTTTACCTGATTCAGCCTAGGGTGCCAAGCGCATTGCACCACGCTGCAAGTTGGAGATATTCCGACTTTTTGAACAATCTCCAGTTTTGTGCGGTCGTAAAAGCAGAGCAAGCCTCCTGTTGTACTGTCCTTCTCAACGGATGTTCCAGTCAGGATGATTTGTTCATCTGGACTAAAGGCAACGTTGGTTTGAGGATAATTATTAGGGAGACCGTCAAAAGCCTTTAGGGCTTCTTTCATCTGCCGCAAGTCCCACACCTGATCAAGAAAGCGATCAGTTAATATACATCTCTAAGCAAACTGGTCAAGAAGAGGGTATGATTTAAGGTTTACCTTTAGAGAACCATCAAAACTTCTTGACAAGAGAATTCTCCCATCGCTAGAGAACTTAACAGAGGTTATATCATCAGTGTGTGCATTCCCAACATATATATCTGGTCGGCTTCCCCATCCCGGCTTGAGACTCCAAATCTGGATCAATAAACAACAAAGCGACCATTCATCCATGGAAGTTACTACCATATTATTCTAAGTTTGTTAAACTAGATAAAACACATACTTTCTTTGGCAAAATGTAACCAGGACATTCAAAAAAGAGAGATAGAGAATAACCATTACCTGAATAGATCCATCTCCTATGCCACCAGCGATACGCTTTCCTTCACGATCCCAAGCACAGGTTGTAACTGGAATCCTCCCCGGTCTAGCAAGCTTGGGCTTAATAACCTGTCCAAGTAATTATGTTGATAGTAAGCTCTAATCAAACCAAGATATTTACGTGACAGGAAAAAACGTACTTGCGTTTGGCTTAGGAAGTTATTAACATCCCAAATACGCAAAGACCCGTCTTCAGAAGAAGTCAGAATCGTTTCCTTATTCTTGGGATGCCATTCTCCGTAAGTCAATCCGCAAATGTGGCCCTTAGTGTTCTTAAGATCACGGATATACATATCCCCTTTCATGAACTCCCCAAGGGTAAGACCATCACGATCATAAATCTGAAATTTCAGAAAATACAAACAAATGTGAGCAGTTCATAGATGACAAGACATGTTGAAGAGTCTCTACAGACTGAAACACACACATACACACACACACCTTAGCTTGTGCAGAGCCAGTGACGCAAAGAAACTGACCAGAAGTGGGACTCCAGCTCAAGCTGCGAACTTGATGACCTTCAGAAGGTTCAATCTGCCTAAAAGATTGAAGTCTAGAGTTCATCCCTTGGAAATCGTACATACGAACAGTGTAGTCATAGCTACCAGAGAGAACCCTAGCTCCGGCATTATCCACAGCCAGAGATGAAACTATCTGTTCCAAATAAAGATTCAATTTTTATTTCCAAATCCAAAACAAAGAGTCAATAACACGATGCATTTAGATCTGTTGAGTAGACCTTGGTGTGTCCCTTGAGCTGAATCTCGTTGCTCAACGGAATCTTATACCGATTCTCCTCCTTGTCATCAATATCGTCCTCATCTTCATCGGAATCTACATGAGGCGGCGGCGGTGGCGGAGGACCGATCATATCGTCCTCATCATCATCAGAATCATCACCCTTTGGCGGCGGCGGTGGTGGTCCCACCATAACTCCGTCAACCTGCGTCAGAGGCGGTGGCGGTGGTGGTCCTACGGATACATCATCGTCATCGGACGGAGGAGCTAGACTAGATTTAGGGTTACGATTGGGACCACGAACAGATTGGAGCCAGGATTTAGAAGAGGAAGACAGAGACGGGAATCCGGGTTCGGATTTACCGGAATTGGAAACCGATGAAACTCCGGCGACGTCATTGCGGCGAGTAGAGCTGTGGATGGCTTCGATAGGCGCAGAGACCTTGGAAGTCTTGCCGAAAGAAAGAGGGAAATGAGCTCGCATAGCTTCCAATTCGTCGTCCATAGCTAACGTCGATGACCTAGCCCCGCCGTGGAAAATTCCCGTTTGCTTGTTTCGGCGACGGTTGCACATTAAATATATCATTACCGAACCTCATAATAATGGGCCTTAATAATATCCACTTCAGCCCATTTCACTATGCAAGTAAAAATGCTGTCCTTTTTCTTAACCCTATTGCACTCTATAACCTTAAAAAAAGAGCAGATAACCATATAAATGCAATCAAATCAAACGGTGCAATAGCGAAACAAGTTCCGATCAACCAGATCATACAAGAGAAATACATATCAAACAATTTATTATAAATTATAAATGAAAAACAATTCAAAATTGCAAATCTAATCTATTAAAACTGAAGTATAATTAGTACTTAACCCAGATTTTTGCTTAATATTTATAAGGAATGCCACTGATATTATCCATGCATCCAAACATCTAAACATTAATTATTAACAAGAAAAAAAAAATTAGGCTAAGCCCATTAACAACATCTAAACTATTAAAACTGAAGTACATTTAGTACTTAACCCTAACATTTCCTAAATAATTACCATTGAATGCCACTGATATTATCTCTACATCCAAACACTAATTCTTAATAAGAAAAAACTAAATCTGGGCTAAGCCCATTAACAATCTTTATCATTAGAATTGAATACTTCATAAAAAAATAAATATGTATTATTCAAAAATTTATAATAAAAACAAAATTATATATATATATAGCATTAAATTAGTTTTATTTTTATTCATATTCATATAAACTACCAACTATATTTGAACTACAAAAAAGATAATAATGTTAATAATTTTTTATTATAATACTAACTTTTTCATTTACAATAACAAAATCATGTAACTTTCCATAAAAAATTAATGACTAAAATACATCTAAACTATTAAAACTGAAGTACATTTAATACTTAACCCTAACATTTCCTAAATAATTACCATTGAATGCCACTGATATTATCTCTACATCCAAACACTAATTCTTAATAAGAAAAAACTAAATCTGGGCTAATCCCATTAACAATCTTTATCATTAGAATTGAATACTTCATAAAAAAGTAAATATGTATTATTCAAAAATTTATAATAAAAACAAAATTATATATATATATATATAGCATTAAATTAGTTTTATTTTTATTCATATTCATATAAGCTACCAACTATATTTGAACTACAAAAAAGATAATAATGTTAATAATTTTTTATTATAATACTAACTTTTTCATTTACAATAACAAAATCATGTAACTTTCCATAAAAAATTAATGACTAAAATACATACTAATATTTATTATAAATGGTTATATATACAAACAAATACAATGTATTATCATTTGTAAGATATAAATCTAATAAGAATAACTAATGTAATTTATAAATTAAAAATAAATAAATCACCATATAATACATATATACAATTAGGTCTAAGACGGATCAAATATCTAGGATATTTTAGGATATACGGATTCGGATATGCATTTGTCGGATTTGTAAAATTGTTATCCGGATTCGGATATTTGGGGTTAGAATATTCATACTAAAATCTAAATACACGCAAACATCCGAACCTGTTTTTTTAATTTAAAATAAATTAAAAACTAACTATTAACCATCTATTTAGTCTATTTAAAATTATTATTTAAAAAGCTTAAGAATCATTAAAATTTAATAAAATTAAAATTTTAGTTATTTTATATAAAAAATATATAATATACATAGATAACTATAATTAAATTTTAAATATTTAATATCTGGATCTGAATATCCAGACTTAAAATTTTGCTATCCGAATTTATAATTGGATCAATCGAATCCGTAAAATTATTATCATGATCCATGAATATCTGTTTTTCGAAGAGGATAAGATCCTGAATCGGGTAACGGATATTGAATATTAAGTTCAAGTCATATATACAATTATATCAAATAAATTGATTAAAATATTAGACATTCACAAAAATAACACCCGCGCGGGCGCGCGGGTCAAAGGCTAGTTTATTATTAGAATTGAATACTTCATAAAATATATATATATATATATATATATATATATATATATATATGTTTCCAAATTTTTATAATAAAAATAGAATTATACATATATATAACATTAAATTAATTTATTTTTTTATTCATATTCATATAAGCTACCCAACTATATTTGAACTATAAAAATATAATAATGTTTATAATTTTCGATTATAATCTGAATTATTCATTTACAATAACAAAACCATGTTATTTTCCATAACAATTTAGTGACTAAAATATATACTAATATTTATTATAAATGTTTATATATACAAACAAATAAAATTTAATTTTCATTTGTATGATATATATCTAATAAGAATAACTTATGTAATTTATAAATTTAATATTTTAATCACTATATGATACATATACATAATCAGGTCTAGGACGGATCAAATATCCAGGATATTTTAGGATATATGGATTCAGATATGCATTCTTCAGATTCGTAAAATTGTTATTCGGATCCGGATATTCGGGGTTAGGATATCCATACTAAAATCCGAATACACGCGGATATTCAGACCTGTTTTTTAATTAAAAACTAACTATTAACCATTTATTTAGCCTATTTAAAATTATTATTTAAAAAACTTAAAAAATCCTTAAAATTTAATAAAATTAAAATTTTAGTTATTCTATATAAAAATATATATAATATACATAGATAACTATAATTAAATTTTAAATATTTAATATCCGGATCCGTTTATCTATACCTAAAGTTTACTATCCCAATTTGTACATATATTAGTCGAATCCGCAAAATCACTATCAAGATCCCCAAAGATCCGTTTTTTAAAGCGGATGGGATCCCGGATCGGATAATGAATATCGAATATTAATTTCAGTCATATATACATTTATATCAAACAAATTGTTTAAAATATTTGACATTCATAAAAATAACATCCGCGCGGGCGCGCGGATCAAAGACTAGTTATATATTAAAACAATAAAAAATTATACCGAAATATCAAAACAAATATTACAGATGTAGTAGGATCGACCAAAACACTTGTAGAATTTTTTATAAGGTGATTATACTTCTTCTATTTTATTTTAGTTAATAATTTTTTTCTTTTCGTAGGTTACGATAATGTTAAATTCTTGGTTAAACTTATCAATGAAAAACTCTCTACCAGCACGTGTAAGATCTTTGAAACGGTAATTATTACTCATGGAAATTACTTGGTTATACAACTCAATGAATACTCGTTCTCGGTTAAGAGTTCATTTACAATTATCTTCTATCTATAGATTTAAAAGTTCAATCATTATACTTATATATATTAACTAAATCATTAGTTATAAACTACTTATTCGTGCCGACGTTTCTGTAACAAGATTTTTATCTTCTTCTTAAAAAATGTTATGTTTTGTAGTCAAGTGGACATTATGCTCATAATTTTAAAATGACACAAATAATATTAGTCTGAGCTAATTAGTAACAAACTTGAGCAATTGTATTATTAAGTATATTCTAACAATTTTATCATTTTATGTGTTATAACTTTCTTTTTCAGACTTTATAAACTATATATATATATGTATAAAGCTTTTTAGTTAAATATATTATATTTTAAATTGTTATAGATATTATATAAATACAATTAAAATTAGAACAAAAACTAAACTTACCTACGTTGGGATGGAGAGAAAGGAGGAACTCCACAACAAGCACACCACGACCTTTTTCTTTGTCAAAGTAGAAGTAATAATGGAATATATTTTATATAGGATAATTAAATAATTCAGGTTTCAATTGATAAAAGTAGTTCGAATGTTGAAAATCAAACAGAACAAGTGCAAATTATATAGGAGAGATGCACATCAAACATATCAAACAATTATAATCATTTTGAATGGTAAAAACACTTCAAATAAAGCAGATTATTCATTTAACTCATAAAATTATAATAATATATATCAAAACATATGATATATAAAGATAAAACATAAATAACAATAAATATTGCATTAAAACCATGATACTGCATTTTTAAATCAAAATATGAAAACATTAGAATTTAACGAAATATATCTCCTTCCATTAGTATACATATTTAAACTTTAAATATATTACTATAAATTTGCATAATACATATTAGGATTAAAATTTACATTATATAATTATAATATTTTAAATTCATGTAAAAGTTAGAGGACGAAAATAAAAAGATAAATAAGTAGACAATGATAGTTTTTATATTGTTAAAGTTGTAAGTAAATAGAATGAAAATATTGTATTTATAAAAGCAAATAAATATGTTTAAATTATGTTTGTAACAAAATCATTTATTGGCTAAGAAAGAAGAAAGCGAATGCACAACACCAAATGCATAGTAGGTCAGATCTGCATGCATATGTCTCGCTTTTTTAGAAAAAGACAAAAATACTGATCAACAAAAATATTGTTCCAAACTACAGTGTATCACATATGGAGGGAGAGAAACACTAGACACCATCAACAACATCGAACCTCTACTGATCAAATGCGGAGACTCATTAACAAGGCAATGAGGAACCGTATCAGTTCACTTAGATACAAACCAGACCACAAACTTGTCGGGTTACTAAGAAGATGGTTCCAAGTCACACTTTATCACCAGTTTAGCATGTTCCTATCACTAGAGCTATTTTACAGCATTTGATTATAGCACAAATTTTTTTTTTTTGTCAAAAAATAGCATTTGAGGAGAAAAATAATCAAAATAAGTTGTATTAAAGGGTGTAAATATAAATTTATAACCCAAGAGTTAACTAATCTAGACTTAGAGTTTAAAGTTATGAGTTGAGGTTTTGGAGCTGAGGTTTAAAATTTTTAAAAGTAAAAAATTTCAAAATAAAAAAAATTAAAAATAGCTATTTGAGATAATTGGTCATTTACAAGTAAGATTAATAATATACCAGCTCAGCATCCAAATTTGATATTTTAAATATACACTTAAGCAAATTATTTCAATCAAAATAAAATGAAAATCAAATAAGGTAGAAAAAGAAAATGTTTTTTATATGAAAATAGATAACTTAATATATAAAATGAATATTTGAAAACTAAACATAACATTTTAACTAACAAAAATATTTTTTTAAAAAAAAGAAATCATGGTTTTTGTTTTAAAAAAACTTTCATAATCATGTATGTAAGAATAAAATAAAACCAGTGTAAAATTATAAATTAACAGATATAAGAAATTTCTTATAACTTAGCTCGATATTATACCAACTTATAGAAAAATTTAAATAAAAAATTTAGCAAGAAATATTTTTATCCACAATCTTTCTAACGATATTTCTATTTTATTTTAAAAATATTGACATATAATTTAAAATATCAACATCATCGTAGTTTAATATTTTAAAAAATCTTAAATTTCAAAAATCATCTATCAGAATAAAATTTAAAATATATAATATAAACAATAAAATAGTAAAAAAGAACTAATTTGGTATATATGTTAACTCTTTCAAAATTAATGTCAAAATATTAAAAAAACTTATATCATACAGTATGCCAAGGCATACAAATAGCATTTACATAAAAATAAAAGGTATTTAATTTCAAAATATTTAAAGTAATCAAATAAATTAAAAAAAGAAACTGAAATTTAGTATTTAAAATTTTCTAATTTATATTGTTAAATCGGCTATAAGAAGTCATCAAATTTATATTAGGTTGCACAATTTTCTTGAAAAATGATGGTTGATTTTAATTCTTTTTATCAAACCATTCTTGGTTTAAAATAACTTTTATTAAAAACGATAGTAAAAATAATTCACTTATGTAAGACACGTTAATTATGTTGTTTATTTATGCGTTTTTCAACTACCTTTTATCATTCAAATGCATTAAAATACATCAACATTTAAAATTTTAATAAAAATACTATATTATGTGTTGACACATTATTTTTTAGAAAATTATAATCCACTTCTTCATTAAACCATTTAGATAATTTTTACGAAAAAAATCTAAATTTTTTGGTAATCTACAAAAAATGTCATTAAGAATAAAATAAAGTATAAGGTGACTCTTTATATATTTTAATGTAAGTCACCAATAAAAATTATATGATCCATGTTTATGAAAAATAATTACAGCAATCAACATAACATATAAAATTTAAAATGAATTCATACGAGTTTTATCAAAGAAATATATTTGAAAACAATGTTAATAAAATATATGAAAACTTAAAAAAATCTAAAGAAGTTCACCAAATAAATTATTTAAATGTTTAATAATATTTAAAAATAATAGTAATATTATAATATAGTTTCAGCGACAATAAATATTCATCATACTTTAATCAACTGAAGAATATATTATCTAAGAGTATTAATCAGTAAAATATAAACACTGCAATTTTGACAAACTTCTAAAAAATTAGAAAAAAGATACAAGTGAACTAATAAATCATCATAGTCCTCACATTAATTTATGCAATTATATCAGTTAAAAGATATATATATATATATATATAATATTATAGATCTCATATATTTTTACTTAATAAAAAATATTACTTAACGCTGCTTAAAAACTTATATATTTATTCTCCATTTTCTGATATCTAACAAAGATGTTTAATATTGTTTAAATTTATCAAAATATTTATTATGATTAAAACCTAAATCTAAACATTATACATATATGCATTTAAGAGAATTAAATTGAAGCATTTTCAATACATATAAGCACACAATATATCTAATAATTATATTTTCATTATAAAAATTTGGTAAATATAGCAAAGTTAGTTAGTGTACATATGAAATAATTTTTTATGTCATTGAACTAGAAAGCTAAGTAAAAGTTTTAAGATAAAAATGTTAATAATAGTATAGTAGTAGTTAATACGAATCAAAAAAATTATATTATTTTAAAATAAATTATGATTAATAAATAATATAAATATGTCTATAAATATACTTATACATTTACCTATACAAACAAGGAAACATCTTAATATTGGCTATTCAAGACATACAATTGTATAAAATTTCAAATAAAATAAGAATAAATCATATTTTGAATATAATTCATAGAAAATTTTATATAAATAATTTATCTTTTTATTATTTAAATATAAAATAAAATTAATTATTAATACAAACTCGTACGTAGCGCGAATTGAAAATCTAGAGGTTTATATTTACCAAATTTATATAATGAAAGTATAATTATTAGATAGTTATTGTGTGCTTATATGTATTGAAAATGCTTCAATTTAATTCTCTTAAATTCATATATGTATAATGTTTAGATTTAGGTTTTAATCATAATAAATATTTTGATAAATTTAAACAATATTAAACATTTTTGTTAGATATAAGAAAAAGGAGAATAAATATATAAATTTTTAAGCAGCGTTAAGTAATGTTTTTTATTAAGTAAAAATATAGGAGATCTATAATATTATATATATATATATATATATATATATATATATATATATATATATATTGAACTGATATAATTTCAGTCTAAATTAATGTGAGGACTATGATGATTTATTAGTTCACTTATATCTTTTTTCTAACTTTTAGAATTTGTCAAAAATTGCAGTGTTTATATTTAGCGGATTAATACTCTTAAATAATATATTCTTCAGTTGATTAAAGTATAATGAATAATTATTTTCGCTGAAACTATATTCTAATATTACTTTTTTTAAATATTATTAAACATTTAAGTAATTTATTTGGTGAACTTCTTTAGATCATTTTAAGTTTTCTTATATTTTATTAAAAAAAATTCAATTATATTTATTTAATAAAACTCGTATGATTTCATTTTAATTTTTATATGTTATGTTGATTGTTGTAATTATTTTTCATAAACATGAATCATATCATTTTTAATGGTGACTTACATTAAAATGTATAAAGAGTCATTTTGTACTTTATTTTATTCTTAAAAACTATCTAATTGGTTTAATGAAGAAGTGAATTACAATTTTCTAAGACATTGAAGGTATCCACATAGGATGTTAAACAAGCAATCATATTATGACAAATCATTCTATTTTAATTTCTTATTTCTAAAAATGTCAATATTACCAAAATTGTATTATTTCAGTATAAATAGAAATAAATATCAAATATGGTAAACTTACAAAAATAAAAACATTATATATAAGTTAACTTAATATATAACCCTTATGACCAAAAAAAAAACAGAAGTGTATTTTACGTTTCTATCCTTTGGTAGTCTACACGTAATAGAAAGAAGTCTACATATATGTAGACCTCGTACGAAGTCTATTCATTCAGTAAACTTGTTATGTAGTCTATACCATAATTTTATATAATAATTTAATTTTAAAAATGTATAAAAATAATTGTTATAATATTTTTAACTAATCATTAATATATTGGATAATATGAAGTAAAAAAAATAAAATTTTATAGAATTAAACATTTTTAAGGACATTTAGGGTTTGAGATTTGTGGTTAAGGGGTTCGTAGACATATTATAAAGTCTACATATATGTAGATTTTTTTTTCAGTCTACACACAATTTAACCTAACCGGATTTAACTAGTATAATTTGATGATCAAATAAAACATTTACGGTTTGAGATTTGTGGTTAAGGGGTTCGTAGACATATTATAAAGTCTACATATATGTAGACTTTTTTTTCAGTCTACACACAATTTAACCTAACCAGATTTAACCAATATAATTTGATGATCAAATAAAACATTTACGGTTTGAGATTTGTGGTTAAGGGGTAAAGTCTACATATATGTAGACCTTTTTTTCAGTCTACACACAATTTAACCTAGTATATAAATACGATTTTTCAAGCTTTTCAGGTAAAAAAAAAACTAATCTTCGCCGTATCTCTCTCTAAGCGATTTGCGGCGAGATTTCCGGCGAACTCGATCCACGCAGTTTCCCATCTGCTTCATCTCTGTCTGCTCCATCGCTCTGGTAAGTTAAATGTCTCTGCTTTAACTCTCTGTTGATAAAAAGTGACCACCTTTACCTTTTTCTCTTTTCAGATCTGAGCCGGCGACTTCTAAGGAACGGTGCTTCTCGTCCAAATCTCTGCTTCCGGTCAGTATCATGGCTTCTACTTCATCTCTCTGTCCTAGCCAGCAAGGGACTGTGCTTCATCTTTCCGACGTACGTCTCTCTGTCATCTCTATCTCTCGTTTAACTAATAACCTAACAAGCTCATCCTTGTTTACTAACCTTTTAGTTTTTTTGATTCAGATCTGAGTCGGCCAATCTTAGATCCATTTCTCTAACGAGCATTACATCCTTTCTAATCCATTTCTCTGTTTCCGGTGAGTCTACTTCATTTTGAAGTGTAGTATGAAGTTTCGAATTTGTAGACTGAAGTTTTGAATTTGTAGACTGATATTTTGAATTTGTAGACTGATATTTTGTAGACTAATATTTTGAATTTGTAGACTGATATTTTGAATTTGTAAACTGATATTTTGAATTTGTAGACTTCTCATGTAAACTAATGTTTTTGAATTTGTAGTACATTGATGTTTGAATTTATAGGCTTCTCGTGTAGGCTTCATTTTAAATTGTATACTTCTCGTGTATAATGCACTTGTATAATTCTTTGTTTGTGTCTTCTTGGTGCATGTTACAAAATGGATAAGCTTGATTTCCTATCGAGGTTGTATACTCTAGGGAGGAGCTCAAGAACTGTGAGTAACAGACGGTTGTATCAGGGTTTTGTACCAGACATATGGTTGTAACAAACTTATTTAATTTGCTTGCAGCATACTTAAGTATTAGTCTTCTTTTACAGAAGACTTTTACAGAAGTCTGGTACTCGACTATTTCTCAAAATATCATCATTTGTATCAGTATAGTACTCTTCTTTTAGAGATTTTAATTCATATTCGACCAAAAGTACAATTCTAATACAATCCAGAGATTTACATATTAGTTTTCCTCTATAAGAGACATAAAAAATTCTACTTTCTGTTCAAGAAGATTAACATGTTGGTCTGCATGACAGAAAGTAACATTAGAACTCAAAGTAATAGAAAAATTAAGACCTACGATTTCAACAAAAGTTCATCAAATAAGACAACATCCAAAGCGACAATACAGTTGATAAATTAAATACATAAGACATAAGAAAACATCAAAAGCAATAAGACACCATCCAAAACAATAATACAATTGATCAATTCAACACATAAGAGATAATACATAAGACAACATCCAAAGCAGTAAGACAACACTGGTTTAACCTGGACAGTTTGGATGTGACCCGGTTGTTTGCACTGTGACAATTAACGTAGACTTACTAATATGTCTACAATTGTTTCCTAGCAATATAGCAAAATCAAAAGTATTATACTTTCATAATTACAACAGTTTTTCTATCCAAAATCACTCAAACCCATTAGGATTAACTATTACACACTTTCAAATGAAAAAAATGTGAAAAAATTAATGCATAGTACATAAATTAACTTTTAATGTATATTTCGAAATAGACTCCATGTTCAGTCTACAAAGTGGTAGACTTTCTTTTCAGTTTACATCCGTAGACGGTCAGATAGGTCTACCTTTTGGGTTAGTTTTTGCAATTGACCATATTACGAGTTACTTTTTATAGTTGAAAAAAAGTTGTGATTTTATATAAGAAGACTTCGTTTTCAGTCTACAACTTCAAAAAGGTTAGATTTCGCTATTGACCAGAATTTTCCAGGATTTGACTCTGAGAGGTAGACTAAATATACAGTCTACATGTTTTAATTTTTTTGAATGAGGTTAGTTTTGTAATTGACTATGTTTGACTTTTTAGGGGGTAGATTGAAATGAACGTCTACAGCTTTGCAGAGAAGAAGTCTACTCTCAAATCCGACGAGTCAGTTTTGCATTTGACCAAAATAAAAAAATAGACTTCACGGGTAGTCTATATTTTTTCTGGTAGAGAAGACTGCATATGAAGTCTACATATTAAAAAAAATAATTAATTTTAAAAAGTTTTAGTCAAACACAAAACTAACCTTTTCAATGCAGTCAAAATTTTGGTCAAATGCAAAACTGACCTTAAGTAAACTTCTCCGGCAGTCTACGCTTCGTAGACTTATGTTGAAGTTTGCTTATGAAAAGTCAAAAGTTCATTCAAATGCAAAACTAACCTCTTCTGCGTAGTCGTCTTTGTAGGTCTACGTACTTTTTTGTTTTTATTGTCAAAGGTTAAGATGTAGACTGTCGGGGAAGGCTACGTTACAAAAAAAATCCGTTTAGTCAATTGCAAAACTGACTTGTGCGTTGACAAATAGACTGCATTGTATGTCTACATAAGGGCGTAAACATATAAAACAGTCTATTATCGCGACACAGATCTGACAAACGACTTAAACCATGAAAATAGTTACCTTTTTGCAATGTGAAGCTCGTTTTCAGCCTTTTCAACCGTCCAAATTCCAATAATGACCAAAAGGAAACATTTTTGACGATTCACAAGTGAGAAACACGAAACTATGAAGTTTCTGATTATGAAAATGAAGGTTAAGAGAGATTTTTAGATAGAAATATAGAGGAAATGAAGATTTGCTTGTTTAGAATGAGAAAAAAAGTGGTTGAAAATTCAATTCTAAAGCTTTAAGAGATAAAAAATGGTGTTTCATGGTGGTTGAAAATATTGATGATGATGTCATAGTTGTAATTAAGTAGAAATGTTTAGGGTGTATTTGTTTTTTTGTATTTTTCAAAATTAATAAATAAATAAATAATAATGGCAAATTTGTAAATAATTCAAAAACTTATGGGTATTATGGAAAATTCAATGATGAATTGTAACTAAAAAAAAAAGAGGTTGGTTTTAGGTTTGACTTGAATTTTTAGGTTGTTTTTGAAAAACCCCCAAAACAAATTGCTGTTTTATATTTTATAAATTTTTATTATAAAAATATTAATAAAAAATTGATGTAAGAAAATAAACATATTAATTAATGTAATTCTCTCAAATAGTCTGTCGAAGGTTTTTTCACCAAAATAGCTCTCAGAAAATAAAATGACCGAAATAGTCTCCTCGTAAACTTCACCTCGTAACTCTCACATAACTCTAAATCATAAGTCTAGATTAATTAGCCCTATGAGTATAAATGTATATTTACATCTTTTAATAAAATCTATTTTGATTAGTTTTCTCTTTGTATACTACAAAATTTTCGAGATATCATTTGGTATTTCTCAACTATAATTAATGTCACATACATATATATATATATATATATATATATATATATATATATATATATATGTATAAAATATATATTTCAATTGATTATTTTTTTCAAAAAGTTATATAAATATTATATTAAATAAAATAGTATATATTTATTTATTATATATTGTGATATTTAAAATATTTTTTTTGTTTTGTATAAGGTCTCTAAAATCTCAATATCGATCCTGGTCAAAAAAGGCTATTTTTCAAAATATCGTTGTTGACATAATATTTATTTTTATTTTCTTAATTAAATAATTATTTTTTGGAAAAAAACTGACGCCTCATCATTTTTATCTGTACAAAAGGTCAATTTTTTACTTAATATTTTTATAATACAAATGTCAATTTGAAGATTAAAAGTGGTAGACAAAAAATTTGATAGTTTAAAGTGCCAATAGGGAACACTTTTATGGTTTCTTATGCGATTTTCGCAAACGTAAAACTAAACAAAATATATTAAAATGGAAAAAAAATTATAATTTATTTGCTGGAATGTTTTTTTTGTTGATGATAGTTAAGGGGAGGAAAATAATGGAGACTCACCTTAAAGCACACTTACTAATTTGTTTATTTTTGAACACCTAGCACACTTACTAATTTAATTATTTTTTGAACACCTAGCACACTTACTAATTTAATTAGGGACAATTTGCTCAATATTCATAAGAGAGGAAAGAATTAAGAATATATCCATGCTACATATTCACTCGGCGAATGAGACAATTTGTACACAAATGTGATTGAAATCCCTCTCTAAACGCGTGCACGTGAAAGTGTTCAGGTATTTTCTCTCCTTCCATGTCAAATCTGTTGGTTTTTTAGGTACCTTTTATTCACTCTTGTGTTTCCTTGTCATGTTCTCTTCAAAACAAGAAGTTTGTGCCCATTTGACGGGATGAGGTAACTCTACTGGTTAGAGCCTTGGGGGCCAATTGTCATGCTCCCGGGTTCGACGCCAGCCGGAGGCGAACTTCCTCTTCCATGTCACTATTAGTGGTACTGGGCTTCGGCCCAGGTTAATGCCCTCCCGGGTGAAGTGGAGCGCTGCCTGACCGGGCCCAGGGAATGACCCGCGAAGCGGGGAACCCTGGATTATCAAAAAAAAAAAAAGTTTGTGCCCATGACCCGATATGTGTAGTATCGTTAAAACCCCTGTACATGCTCCATTAGTCCATTATTGAACACAAATAGTAACAGTTACTTTTCCAAACAGCCTTTGCTGATCCAGTTTCGGATGTTTTATGAAGGCTATGCTGTTAAGGGAACTTTTCTCTTGAACAAGAAAGTAAGTCTAAAAAAAAAAAAAAAAAAGTAAGTCTGCTCTCTTTTTCCCATTAGCTTAACTAAAGAATCGTATGTGCAGTCCAACAACTCTTGTTTTCACATGAAAAAATCCATTTTGTTTGTTTAAATGTTTGCAAGCTAAACCTAGTGTTGTTCATCTTTGGCAGCTTCCTCCTCGGACTGTCCAGGTTCGATCTTCTATGATCAAAGTCTCTAAAGATCCAGCATTGTCAAATTTTAGCACTTTTGATTCCCTAGAGGTTGTCATTACAAGGTATCTGTTTATTTGATATATATATAAGTTATCTCCATCTCTCTTTTATTGTTATCCTAGTGACATCTAGGTGTTTCCATCACCCAGTAATCCACCTAAAATAACAAAGTTGTCAAGAAACTTGGTTGCGATGCTTAGCTAAGGAGGAATCCCTGATGATTTTTAGCTGGAAGAAACGAAAACAATCTTCAAAAACAAACGAGATGCTTTTAAAGGTGCTTAACATTCCAAAGTCCTATAAACTTGCAATGTGACTCATGATGGATCTTCTAAGAAGTCGGCTTATTTTGTGCAGTTGCCCTTCATTATGGAGATATGGATGATCATGACACTGCACAAATGATTTTAGTTAGTATCCCACTTGATGAACCACACTTGCAGGATCAGCTGTTTACTTTTTCAAAAACAGAGAAGAATGATCTCAAAGCAGGAAAGCTTCCTGTGAGTGAATCATACTATCTCATGGGGACAGTTGATCCCACCGGAAAGTTAAAAGGAAGATGACGTTTGTGTCATCCTGTAAGATTCCCAATCTCTTCTCTTTCACTTTTTGAGTTAGATGTGCAGTTCCTCACTACTTTTGTTATAGTTTTGTGTTGGGGGTCTGGCAAAACTTCAGCGGATGTGCTAGTTTACAGGAATCCTGGACTACATTTTGGAGACATACATGTACTTAAGGCTACTTATGTTAAGGCCTTGGAAGAGTATGTAGGAAACTCCAAGTACTGTGTGTTCTTCCCTCAGAAAGGTCCAAGATCTTTGGGAGATGAGATTGCAGGTGGTGACTTTGATGGCGATTTGTTTTTCATCTCCAGAAATCCAGAGGTAAATAACACCTTCATTGGAAAGTAAAGTTATGTATTGTTGTAACTTGACTCTTTGGTTTTCTATCTGTGTAGCTACTTGAACACTTCAAACCGAGTGAACCGTGGGTGAGTTTGACTCCTCCTACTAATGGTAACTCTGCTAAAAATCCAAGCCATCTTTCAGCACAAGAGCTGGAGGAAGAGCTTTTTGATATGTTCTTGAAGGCAAGATTTCATGCCAGGTACCCTCATCTTGCTTTCTAGATTCAAAACTGTGTCTTGGATCAATCTTTGTAATTGATATCCCTTTTTTTCTTGGATTTCCAGCAATGTAATAGGGATGGCTGCTGATAGCTGTTTAACTATAATGGACCGCTTCCTCATACTAGGAGATGAGAACGCTGAGGAAAAAGCTGAAATGAAGAAGAAAATGTTGAAGCTGACTGATATAAACTATGATGCTCTTGATGCACCCAAGAAAGGTGCTAAGGTCTATCTTAATTACAACTATGCCATCATCATCAATATTTTCAATCATCATGAACCATTATTTTTGATCTCTTAAAGTTTTAGAATTGAATTTTCAACCACTTTTTTCTCATTCTAAACAAGCAAATCTTCATTTTCTCTACATTTCCATCTAAAAATCTCTCTTAACCTTCATTTTCATAATCATAAACTTCATAATTTTGTGTTTTTTCACTTGTGAATCGTCAAAAATGTTTCCTTTTGTTCATTATTGGAGTTTGGACGGTTGAAAAGGCTGGAAACGAGCTTCACACTGCAAAAAGGTAACTATTTTCATGGTTTAAGTCGTTTCTCAGATATGTGTCGTGATAATAGACTGTTTTATATGTCTACGCCCTTATGTAGACATACAATGCAGTCTATTTGTCAACGCACATGTCAGTTTTGCAATTGACTAAACGGATTTTTTTTGTAACGTAGCCTTCCCTGACAATCTACATCTTAACCTTTGACAACAAAAACAAAAAAGTACGTAGACCTACAAAGATGACTACGCAAAACAGGTTAGTTTTGCATTTGAATGAACTTTTGACTTTTCATAAGCAGACTTCAACATAAGTTTACGAAGCGTAGACTGCCGGAGAAGTTTACTTAAGGTAAGTTTTGCATTTGACTAAAATTTTGACTGCGTTGAAAAGGTTAGTTATGTGTTTGACTAAAACTTTTTAAAATTAATTAATTTTTTTTTTAATATGTAGACTTCATATGCAATCTTCTCTTCCAGAAAAAAAAATGTAGACTACCCGTGAAGTATATTTTTTTATTTTGGTCAAATGCAAAACTGACTCGTCGGATTTGAGAGTAGACTTCTTGCGAAGTCTGCAAAGCTGTAGACGTTCATTTCAATCTACCCCCTAAAAAGTCAAACATAGTCAATTGCAAAACTAACCTCATTCAAAAAAATTAAAACATGTAGACTGTATATTTAGTCTACCTCAAAATATCAGTCTACAAATTCAAAATATCAGTCTACAAATTCAAAACTTCATACTACACTTCAAAATGAAGTAGACTCACCAGAAGCAGAGAAATGGATTAGAGAGGATGCAATGCTCGTTAGAGAAATGGATCTAAGACTGGCCGACTCAGATCTGTATCAAAAGAAACTTGTTAGGTTATTAGTTAAACGAGAGATAGAGATGACAGAGAGACGTACATCGGAAAGATGAAGCACAGTCCCTTGCTGGCTAGGACAGAGAGATGAAGTAGAAGCCATGATACTGACCGGAAGCAGAGATTTGGATGAGAAGCACCGTTCCTTAGAAGTCGCCGGCTCAGATCTGAAAAGAGAAAAAGGTAAAGGTGGTCACTTTTTATCAACAGAGAGGTAAAGCAGAGACATTTAACTTACCAGAGCGATGGAGAAAACAGAGACGAAGCGGATGAGAAACTGGGTGGATCGAGTTCGCCGGAAATCTCGCCGGAAATCGCCTAGAGAGAGATACGGCGAAGATTAGTTTTTTTTTTTACCTGAAAAGCTTGAGAAATCGTATTTATATACTAGGTTAAATTGTGTGTAGACTGAAAAAATGTCTACATATATGTAGACTTTATAATATGTCTACGAACCCCTTAACCACAAATCTTAAACCGTAAATGTTTTATTTGATCATCAAATTATATTGGTTAAATCCGGTTAGGTTAAATTGTGTGTCGACTGACAAAAAAGTCTACATATATGTAGACTTTATAATATGTCTACGAACCCCTTAACCACAAATCTCAAACCGTAAATGTTTTATTTGATCATCAAATTATATTGGTTAAATCCGGTTAAGTTAAATTGTGTGTAGACTGAAAAAAAGGTCTACATATATGTAGACTTTATAATATGTCTACGAACCTCTTAACCACAAATCCTAAACCCTAAATGTTCCTTAAAAATGTTTAATTATATAAAATTTTAATTTTTTTACTTCATATTATCCATTATATTAATGATTAGTTAAAAATATTACAACAATTATTTTTATACATTTTTAAAATTAAATTATTAGATAAAATTATGGTATAGACTACATAACAAGTCTACCGAATGAATAAACTTCGTACGAGGTCTATATATATGTAGACTTCTTTATGTTACGTGTAGACTAATAAAATGATAGAAACGTAAAATACACTTCTGTTTTTTTGTTTGGTCATAAGGGTTAAATAGTACTTTTATCACCCTTGTAGGTTGATTTTGCATTTGATTGAAATGAAATTTTAGGTTGTTTTTAGCAAATCTCCCAATTTATATTAGGTTGCACAATTTTCTTAAAAAATGATGTTTGATTTTAATTTTTTTTATCAAACCATTCTTGGTTTACAATAACTTTTATTAAAAATGATAGTAAAAATAATTCACTTATGTAAGACACGTTGTTAATTATGTTGTTTATTTATGCATTTTTCAACTACCTTTTATCATTCAAATGCATTGACTTACATCAACAATTAAAATTTTAAAAACAATACTATATTATGTGTTGACACAATTTTTTTCAGAAAATTATAATCCACTTCTTCATTAAACCAATTAGATAGTTTTTTTTAAAAAGAATCTAAAATTTTTGTAATCTACAAAAAAAGTCATTAAGAATAAAATAAAGTATAAGGTGACTATTTATACATTTTAATGTAAGTCACCAATAAAAATGATATGATCTATGTTTATGAAAAATAATTACAGCAATCAACATAACATATAAAATGAACTCATACGAGTTTTATCAAATAAATATATTTTAAAAAATCTTAATAAAATATATGAAAACTTAAAAAAATCTAAAGAAGTTCACCAAATAAATTACTTAAATGTTTAATAATATTTAAAAATAATATTAATATTAGAATATAGTTTTAGCGACAATAAATATTTCATTATACTTTAATCAACTGAAGAATATATTATTTAAGAGTATTAATCAGTAAAATATAAACACTGCAGTTTTGACAAACTTCTAAAAATTAGAAAAAGATACAGGTGAACTAATAAATCATCATAGTCCTCACATTAATTTATACTGCAATTATATCATTTAAAAGATATACATATATATATATAATATTATAGATCTCCTATATTTTTGCTTGATAAAAATATTACGTAATGTTGCTTAAAAATTTATATATATATTCTCACTTTTCTTATTTCTAACAAAAATGTTTAATATTGTTTAAATTTATCAAAATATTTATTATGATTAAAACCTAAATCTAAACATTATACATATATGCATTTAAGAGAATTAAATTGAAGCATTTTCAATACATATAAACACACAATAACTATCTAATAATTATACTTTCATTATAAAAATTTGGTAAATATAAAGCAAAGTTAGACAGTGTACATATGAAATAATCTTTTATATCATTGAATTAGAAAGATAAGTAAAAATGTTAATAACAGTATAATAGTAGTTAATACATATCAAAAAATTATATTATTTTAAAATAATTTATGATTAATAAATAATATAAATATGCCTATAAATATACATATACATTTACCTATACAAACAAAGAAACATCTTAATATTGGCTATTTAAGACATACATTTGTATGAAATTTTAAATAAAATAATAAATTCTATTATGAATATAATTCATATAAAAAATTATCTAAATAATTTCTCTTTTTATTAATTAAATATAAAATAAAAATTAATTTAATACAAACTCGCGCGTAGCGCGAATTGAAAATCTAGTCTATACTATTTAAAAGTTGAGGCTATAAGCCATTTAGAGTATCTACATAGAATTTAAGTCTCCAAATTTGACAAATCAATATTTTAGTTTATTATTTTCAAAAATTTTAAAATTTTCAAAAAAAAACAATTCAAAATTAAATAGAAATCAATATCATATATGGTAAATGAACAAATTTAAAAATATTATAAATAAATCAAATTAATGTATGTAATATTAATTCAAATTTAATATAAATTTAACAAATGAAAAAATTTACAGAAGTTATTTATTTTCAAAATAAAATAGGAATCAATATCATATGTGGTAATTTAACAAAATTAAAAAACATTATAAATTAATTAGATTAGTACCTGTAATAATATTTTGAATTTAACATAAAAATCAACAAAACACTAATTAGTTAAAAAACATACAAACTTACACAACTGTAATTATATAAATTTAAAACACTTGATTTTCAAATCCATACTACATAAAAACTGAAACTATAAGTCATTATATAAAACTATGGTGAAATAATCTTAGAACAAAATTTAAAATAAATGAAAGTATGGTGACTTTTCGTAAGTCTCTAATATAGAATGACAAAAGTTATATAATTCATGCTTATGAAAATTTAATGAAGCTATCAACATAACATAGAATTAAAGATGATCTCACATGAGTTCTATTGAAAAAAAATATGTTTTAATAACAATTTAAATAACATATATATAAAAGAAACATCTAAGGAGATCTATAAATAACTTATTTAGTATCTACAATAATATTCATAAAAAATATTGACATTAAGTATAGTATAAGCAACAACAAATAAATAATATGAAGAGTATTCAATATAGATTCAAAAATCGGAGAATATACTATCTAAGGATAGTTGATAACAAACTAAAATAAGAAATTTTGACAAATTTCTAACAATCTTAAAAAGTATCTATGAATATGTAAAATATCATAACTCCAACATTATTAATTTATTTAGATCAAGTAAAATATGAATCTAATATTTTATATTTATATATTATTAGTCCAGTTGATAAATGTTATATAACAAATATGTTTAAAATAGTTAATTATTCAAAATATTAGTTAAATTTAATAAAAACATATTGTGATTAAAAAAATCTGAATATTATATTACTAGAGATCAGAAAGAATTAAAAATAGTATTTCAAATATAGATATGCAAAATATTAAATATATAATAAAATACACATTAAAAATCTTTTGTAAGTACAAGCTAAAGTTTAACATTGTGCAGATAACTAATGCTTTATGTCATTCAAATAGAAGGATATATAAATGTATATTATAAATATTTATTATAATGTAGTAGCAGTTAATAAGCATTGAATAATCCAAAAATAAATAAACTAATAATAGTAAACAATAGAAATATGTTTATAAATGTAACTTATACATTTACATACAAACAAAAAGATACTTAAATAATATTTATTTTAATGGTATAATTTTATAAAGAACTTAAATATGAAAATAAAAAATCATATCTTGAATACATTTTCATAGGAAATGTATACAAATCATTGTATATTATAATTTTAAAATTATTATAAATTAAACTATTAACACAGACTCGCGCGTAAGAGTCACCAATAGTTACAAGGTGACTCTATGAATAAATCTATGAATAAAATAAGTAGCGCGAGTGAAAAATCTATGAATAAAATAAATTACAAGATGACTCTTTATACATTTCAATGTAAGTCACCAATAAAAATGATATGATCCATGTTTATGAAAAATAATTACAGCAATCAACATAACATATAAAATTTAAAATGAACTTATAAGAGTTTTATCATAGAGATATATTTGAAAGAAATGTTAATAAAATATATGAAAACTTAAAAAAATCTAAAGAAGTTCACCAAATAAATTACTTAAATGTTTAATAATATTTAAAAATAATAGTAATATTAGAATATAGTTTCGGCGACAATAAATATTCATTATACTTTAATCAACTGAAGAATATATTATTTAAGATAATCAGTAAAATATAAACTCTGCAATTTTAACAAACTTCTAAAAATTAGAAAAGATACAAGTGAACTAATAAATCATCATAGTCCTCACATTAATTTATACTGCAATTATATCAGTTAAAAGATATACACACATATATATAAATATAATATTATAGATCTCCTATATTTTTACTTAATAAAAAAATATTACTTAATGTTGCTTAAAAGTTATATATTTATTCTTCCTTTTCTTATATCTAATAAAAATGTTTAATATTGTTTAAATTTATCAAAATATTTATTATAATTAAAACCTAAATCTAAACATTATACGTATATGCATTTAAGAGAATTAAATTGAAACATTTTCAATACATATAAGCACACAATAACTAGCTAATAATTATACTTTCATTATAAAAATTTGGCCAATAAAGACAAAAATCACTATTAACACTGATATTTATACAGAGAGATTACAAAAGATACTTGTTTTCCATTTTAGCCAAAACTAAGACCAAAGCCATTGGATCTCTAAATCTTTGTCGGGCTCTTAATCTATAAATCAGGTCGTCGAATTTGAAATATTCATCAGCTTCTTCTCCTGGTACGCTCTCTCTTTCTTCGGGTGGTCATGATCGTGCTCATTTTTTACGATCATTGCTTTTGATGTACATAGTTTAATTGTTTAGTTCATTATAGTTAAGCAGTTGTCGATCTCTACGTTGGTTATTATTTTTGGTGATGGTTGGTGTATTGACATGTTTTCCGACGTCGTTTTAGGCTTTGATCTGAGTTCTGTCTTGTCTTCTCTCTTGCCTAGCTTTATCTTATCTTTGCTTTTCAGCGAGAATGGTTACAGATTACTTTGAATTTAGCTGCGTGATTATATGTTGAGGCATTAGAATCGTTCCTAGATTTAAACTCTTATGCATTCTTTGAACATCACATGTAAAGAGTTTCTTCTTACTCCTTATGAGTCTATGAAGGTTTTGACTATACATGCTCAGTTTAGATAAACATTGTAATTGATTTTTTAGCTATGGATATGCAAGCTCTCCTGGTAAAAGATCTTCAATGGAGGACTTCTACGAGACCAGAATCGATGGGGAAATTGTTGGTCTTTTTGGAGTCTTTGACGGTATACATTGTCTCTCCCCCCCCCCCCCCCCCTGCTATTTTAAGTTCTACCACTTATATCATTATGATCGCTTGGAGATTTAGCAAGATTCGATTTTGCATGATCCAAATTACTGTGTAGTTAGTAACATTTATCTTATTTAATTGCGTTTTGTACATGGTAAGGTGCAATGTTCTATTAAACAATACATCATTTAGGATGAAGTTGTGAATGTCAGTGGTGTTTTCTTGTCTGTATCCCGAGATCACAAGCCTGACCAAAGTGATGAGCGCCAAAGAATTGAGGATGCGGGAGGATTTGTCATGTGGGCTGGTACGTAATAGAAACCTTTCTTCTTAGATGCGTTTATATCGTTTACTTTTGCTGTTTCTCGTGCATTTGGCAATAGGTTATTGAAACAATACGTTGTTGCTGATCCCAAGATACAGGTACTGTCTTTACATCATAAGAAAGTTAATAATTTGTGCTACGGGGTAAGGGAGTGACTTTGTGCTACATCATATGTGACTACACCAGTTCATTGTCTTCCTTCACTTATGAACATATGTGAAAATTTTCAGGAGGAAAAAGTTGATAGCTCTCTTCACTTTCTCATTCTTGCAAGTGATGGTCTCTGGGACGTTGTATCTAACGAGGTAAGAAGCGTCGTTTCATTTTCTCCTCTGGAAACGAAAACACAACTCTGTTTTTTTAGGAGATACAAGATCCCGAGGAAGTTGCAAGAAGACTAATGACGGAAGCTTACCAAAGAGGTAGTGCAGACAACATAACTTGCGTCGTTGTACGTTTCTTTTCAGACCAAACAGGAGTAATAGGTCTCAGCAGCAACATCGATCAAGATACTCATCAACATAGTTTGATTATTTGGTGACGTCCTTTTGGGTTTCGCTATTTCAGATTTCATCCAAAATAACAAATGAATCTGGGAGATTCTATATTTTTTTTAAAAATTTCCAATGGTTTTTCAAGTATACGTAGACAAAACTCAGCAAACCCTTGTTACATGAATGTTTTTTTTTGTCTCGTGTCACTTGGGCATGTAAAGAAACATAGAAACACGACACGATCAAAAGTTCTTCAAATTTGCAATAAGGGAGAGAGAAGCAAAACCTTATTGATAATCTTCAATTCTTCATGTGTTACATCCCTCTATATATTAAAAGAGAAGTCACTTTGTCACATGTTACTCATACAGATTTTCTCAGAAGAATTTGATACATTTGATTGGTCAATTTTTTAGAATTTCTTTATCATTTTTAATGCATCGATCCTACTAATTGCAAGGGAAAACATAATTTAATGACCAATTAACATCATTTTGGATTACCATCCCCACTTATAATACTCAATGTTCCTGCTCATCTGTATAAGGGGAAGTAATATGTTTGTGAGGAGGATCAGGAAAAAGAATCAAAGAACAAGCCTAAAGCTGAGGAAACCGGCGGAATGATGAGAAGAACATCAAGACATGCAGCAGAGAAAGTCCAATCATACAGAGAAGTCTCACTTAAAGTGAAGTTGCGGCGGGACTGCTAAATATCCTCTTGGCCTCTTGTGCTCTTATTATGCAAAAGATTGTTGTTCAGAAGCTTACTTCATGCTTTTGTATATCCAAGTCAAATGTTATCTTTGACTTCCTCTTCTACTTAAAACGATTGTGTAAGCTAAAAAATCTACACTTTTAATTGGTGTGTGCAATAGTCATACTAAGTGACTAAATCTGGTACTGTTTTTTCTTCTTCTTGTTTTTCCGACATTCAAAGTCAACCCTTTGATTCGATGACAATCTCTTGTCTAATTAAATTATGAATTACATATTAACGTACTTTTATAATTTTATACATGATCTGCCTGTTAATGCAAGAGTGATTTCTTGACAAAATAAAATAAAATGCAAGAATGATTCTAAAAGTTCGTTTCCAAATTTTATACTATTACTTTCATAACAATAATTAAATATTATTATGTTTAGACTAACAGAGTCTCAAATATTATTACGTCATACCAATTAACCCCATGAATATATTAAAAGAGAAATCATTTTGCCACATGTCAATTATACAGAGCTTCTCAGAAGAATTTGAAACATTTGATTAGTCGATTTTTTGAAATTTCTTTATCATTTTTTAATTCATCGTTCCCACTATAATAAGAAAGTACCATTAAATACTAATTGCAAGGGAAAACATAATTTAATGACTAATTAACATCACTTTCCAAATGACTTACATAATTAGTTAATAAATTATTTGCGCAAGAATATTAGTTAATATATGTAATAATTAGTTTCCTTATAACAAATAAATTATTTGCGCAAGAATATTAGTTAATACATGTAATAATTAGTTTCCTTATAACAAATAAATTACTTGCGCAAGAATATTAGTTAATACATGTAATAATTAGTTTCCTTATTACAAATAAATAACGTGCGCAAGAATAATCATATCATATGAATATCATTAAAAGAATACATTAAAAATGATGAATATCCAAAAACTTTATCTCCATTGGCATTTTATGACTGCATGTATTTGTAGTCGATTAACAGTTTGATGCACATACAATAGACACCTTAACCCCAAACATGTATTTGTAGTTGATTAAGAGTAAGTGACAATGGATATGTTGTACCATACAGTAGAGACCTTATGCTTCGATATCGCACCCATATGAATGTCGAGTGGTGCGTCCAAACACGAGTTGTTAAGTATTTTTCAAATATATCCATAAGGGACCTGATTTTGTGAGTGTTTATCAAACTTGCAGATATGAACTTGACCATAGAGCTGAGGAAACACAGAGCAGATCAAAAACATTGCTCTTACTGAGATAAATTTAATAAATTTATCAAACACTTGACCATAAAAATTGTCTCTGTTATTTAATAAATTTATCAAACTTGCAGATATGAACTTGACCATTGAGCAGATAAAAAACATTGCTCTTACTAAGATCAAAAATCATTTGCTCAGCAATGGTTGTAGCCTCAAGAAATGACCCCTCATAACGACAATCGCCTTATAGATGATGAGCTTAAATATGTTGTGGAAAATCAACTAAAGGAAAATGAAAGACTTATGGCGATGATAACAGATGAGCAAAGAGGGGTATACAACCAGATTCTGGATGTAGTTTTAAATGATAGAGGTGGAATCTTCTTTCTTTATGGTTATGGAGGCAAAGGAAAAACCTTTGTATACAGAGCACTCTCATCGGCGATCCGATCTAGACGTATGATTGTTCTAAATAACGCATCCAGTGGAATTGCTGCATTGTTGTTGGAAGGAGGTAGAACCGCACATTCCAGATTTAGTATTCCGATAAATGCAGACGAGTTCAGTAATAATTAGTTTCCTTATTACAAATAAATAATGTGCGCAAGAATAATCATATCATATGAATATCATTAAAATAATACATTAAAATGATGAATATCCAAAAACTTTATCTCCATTGGCATTTTATGACTGCAGGTATTTGTAGTCGATTAACAGTTTGATGCACATACAATAGAGACCTTAACCCCAAACAGGTATTTGTAATCGATTAACAGTAACTGACAATGGATATGTTGTACCATACAATAGAGACCTTATGCTTCGATATCGCGCCCATATGAATGTCGAGTGGTGCGTCCAAACACGAGCTGTTAAGTATCTTTTCAAATATATCCATAAGGGACCTGATTATGCTTCAGCTGCAATGGATAAAGCAGATGAAGATGGCGTATTTGATGAAATCAAAACATATTACGACTGCAGGTATTATTATATTTAAAGCAATTCGTTTTAGTGTCTACAAATTACTAAATTCTTTATTGTATATATCATATTTATTTTTATTTTAATTGTATTAATAATAGATATAAAACAAAATTTGTATGCTACGCTATGTGTGCATCAAACGAAAATACATCAACAAAATTTGTATGCTACGCTATGTGTGCATCAAACTGTTAATCAATCCATGTTTTTGGCCTGGTTCATAGCAAACAAAAAATACCCAGACGCAAGAGAGTTGACATATGCCGAATTTCCAACAAAATTTGTTTGGAAATCAGGTACGAGAGAATGGGTACCACGGAAACGAGGCTTTGCGATAGGGAGGATTGTGTATATTCATCCATCAATTGATGAGCTATATTTCTTAAGAGTATTGTTAAATTGGGTAAGAGGGCCGACATCATACGAGGATATAAAAACAATTGATGGTGTTTTATATGATACATACGAAGATGTTTGCTATGCATTGGGATTGATGGACGATGACAAGGAATTTATAGTAGCTATCAAAGATTGCAGTGATAATAGTTCTGCCACGTATGCCAGGAAGCTTTTTGCGAGAATGTTGGTATCCAAAACATTATTTCAGCCTCATGACGTGTGGGAAGCTACTTGGGAGTATCTTACCAACGATATTCTTTACAAGAAACGGCGAGAAACTAGACGACCTGGTGAGCGTTTTGTCTTATTTAACTTTTTTATTTTAAAAATTGTCTCTGTTATTTAATAAATTTATCAAACTTGCAGATATGAACTTGACCATAAAGCAGATCAAAAACATTGCTCTTACTGAGATCAAAAATAATTTGCTCAGCAATGGTCGTAGCCTCAAGAAATGGTCCCTCATGCCAAAGCCAGAAGATTTTGGTTATTACAACGGCAATCGCCTTATAGATGATGAGCTTAAATATATTGTGGAAGATGAGCTAAAGGAAAATGAAAGACTTATGGCGATGATAACAGATAAGCAAAGAGGGGTATACAACCAGATTCTGGATGCAGTTTTAAATGATAGCGGTGGAATCTTCTTTCTTTATGGTTATGGAGGCACAGGAAAAACCTTCGTATACAGAGCACTCTCATCGGCGATCCGATCTAGACGTATGATTGTTCTAAATAACGCATCCAGTGGAATTGTTGCATTGTTGTTGGAAGGAGGTAGAACCACACATTTCAAATTTGGTATTCCGATAGATGCAGACGAGTTCAGTACTTGCAAGAAAATGGAGCCAGGATCGGATCGTGCAGAATTGGTTAAAGCGGCAAAGTTAATTGTATGGGATGAGGCGCCTATGATGAGCAGACACTGTTTCGAGACGTTGGATCGTTCTATGCGTGATATTATAAGATCTTCTGAAGACAATCTTTTTGGGGGTAAAGTTGTTGTTTTCAGTGGAGACTTCAGACAGATTCTACCGGTTATACCTAGAGGTGGTAGAGCAGAGACTGTTTTGGCGGCTCTGAATTCGCCATATCTTTGGGAGCAGTGCAAAGTTTTGAAGCTAACAAAAAACATGAGATTGCTCGCTGGTCTTACTGATGATGCAACAAAAGAGCTTCAATCTTTCTCACAATGGATTTTGGATGTTGGAGATGGAAAAACAAATTGCCTAACGACGGTCAAGTTGAGATTGACATCCCTTTTGATTTGCTGATAAAAAAAACAGTGGAGAAGATCCTATTAAGACTATGGCAAAAGAGGTTTATGGACAAGCTTTTAAAACCTCAAGAGATAAGGATTTGTCTGGACACCGAGCCATTCTCACTCCCACAAATGATGAAGTGGATAAAATAAATGATTACATGCTTTCACAGTTGCCAGGTAACATGTTTTTGTGTTTACTCTTATGTTCGAGTAACTTTTTACATGTCACTAAAGAAAATGATTTACATATGCTTTCAGGTGAAGAGAAGGTTTACCTTAGCTCTGACAATATTATCCCATTCGATGTTGACGTAGAAGAAAATGTTGTATATCCTGCAGAGTTTTTGAACAATGTTAAAGTGGCTGGACTGCCTAGACATAATTTGAAGCTGAAGGTTGGTGCTCCTATTATGTGTCTCCGTAACATGGATGTTGCAGATGGATTATGCAATGGTACTAGGCTAATTGTTACTCAGTTACTTCCCCATGTGATATAAGGTAAAATTATAACCGAAAACAATATTGCTAGAGACAAGGTTTGGATTCATAGAATGTTTGTAACACCACATGACACAAAGTTTCCCTTCAGAATGCGTCGAAGACAGTTTCTGGTTACATTGGCTTTCGCGATGACTATCAACAAAAGTCAAGGTCAAACACTAGAAAGTGTTGGTTTGTTTCTGCCTAGGCCAGTGTTCTCTCATGGTAAGCTCTACGTTGCACTTTCAAGAGATCTGGATTAAAAATCCTAATAACTGGTAAATGAAGGAAGTCGGAGACAAAAACATTGAATGTTGTCTACAAACAAGTTTTTCAAAATATTTCGTAGGCAAGGTACGTAATTGTTATCTACTTTTTTTTCCAATATTTTTTTAAAAATATATAAACTGTTACAATTATTTATTTTTTGGAATTTGCCATATGGGTAGTGATGAGTATGAAGATCGATAGTATTTCATTGCCAATCAGTTTTCTGACTATTCCGATCATGGTATGTCACTTTAACTTTTTTTCTGTTCAATAAAGAATAGAAAAGAATAAATCTTTCAAATTATGTAACACGTCCACTTGCTTACAAAATTAAATACATTTTTTGCAGGTTTCTAATGGAAGTTGTTTTCATTATCGAGACAAGTACTTCATATTTGATCAAGTACTTCATACTTGATATAATTTATGGATAATACTTTTAATTTTATTATATTTTCTTTTAATATGTCTACATAAACTTTTCGAAAAAATAAAACATAATAATATTTTTACCTAAAATAAAGACTTACAACACATATACAATACAATTCTAATTAGTGATAATATAAAATATGTTACTTCTAAAACTATACACTATTAATTCCAGATTTAGAAAATAAAATATCTTTTTAAACACACAAATTATTTTGGGACGTTTCAATTATGCATACCGGAACAACTACCTCTTGATACTGAAGTTACTTTGTTCCATCTCGTGCGTGTAAAATTCGAGTACAAACATTTTCCTGTGTCTGATGCTTTCTCCCAAAGACGGTGGTCTTATGATATAAAATCTGTTACTGCTAAAACTTTGTACTACTTAATCCATAATTTGAATCTGTCTATGCCCGCATAGGGTGCGGGCCGGTCACCTAGTTTTAAGTAGTTTTATAAGTTTCTAACTTATCTTTCTATATGCTTACCCTTATTAATTGTATTGGTTTATAATATAGATTTGTGATTATAAACTTGATACATAAAATTAAAATAGTTTATTAAAAAACTGTATATATATCAATGCTCATTATTTTTAGTTTACCTGGTCGATTTTATAATTAGGAAGCTATTTAGAATATTGAGTTGGCATGTTCATATTCTCCACGAATTAACATATTATAGAAAATTAGTCTGAAAATATTAATGACATAATCTTTTTTTGGTTAAAATGTACAGACATAAACTTCATGTGAAAAATTTGTAATTAAACAAAGAAAATAATATATTAAGGTAACTCTTAAGATAATAGAGATATTATATAACATGTATGTGAAATGTTCACTTGCCTTTCAATACAATTACTAGAGCTTGATGCGAGCGTCCGCTCGAGATTAGTTTTATTATCTTTTTATAATTTATTTAATAACTTTTAAGCATATAAACATAGGTTATTTAGATATTTTTTAGGTTTCTACAAACTTATCCGGACTCAGAAAAATCTGACTCGAATCCAATCTGAAAATTTATAATATCCGAACATAATTTAATTTAAAATCCAAAAAACCCCGAAAAACCGATATGTATACGAACGTGTATATGAGCCGAAAACATACCCAACAATATCTTGCATCAAAGAGCGATGAGTTAAAAATTAATCATGTCTAAAAAATGTAGTCACTGTAGAGTTTAATTTTAGAGACTGATAGATCGCTAGACCAGCGTGGACTGCATCCAAAACAAGACAATCAAACTTTTATACCAATAAGCTCTAACATAAACTAAAAAATAAGAGATTCAGTGGTAAAGAAGTACCTTCCCATATACAAGAACCACTACACCATCCAACATTCAACTCAGACATAAGCAATTGAGGATTCGCCATGATTTTCGATGCTCTTAAGAGCATCTCCAATGTTAAACTCTATTTTTTCCTCCAAAATAGAGTATAAGAGAATATGGAGTGAAAATGCTTCAACCCCACTTCATTCCTCACTCCATAATGGAGTGATGAACAAACAAAAAATAGATTACTCCATTTATGGAGTGGAAAATGGAGTAGGGTTGGAGTGTTTTTTACTTCATATTTTCTTTTACTCTATTTTTGAGTAAAAAATGGAGTTGAGTTGGAGATGCCCTAAGATAATATGATATGGAAGAGGAGGGCGAAATGATGTGCAGTGACCTCTCATTGGGCTTCATATATGTAATGAAAAAAAGGAAGCTGGAAGTGGTGAATTAATTGCTTTGATTCAATGTCGTCATTAACATGAAACAATAAATCACTTGGTTGTGGAGGCTAAAAGTTTCCGTTTTGCTACACATACGGTGATTGTAAGTAATTGCAGAAGACATAGAAGGATTGGGCCTGTTGCCCTAATTTAAATATATTTGGGCTAAACATATACAAAAGTTCCCGGTTAAACTAAGCCATATATTAAAAATATATGAGTACACGTTTCCAAAAAGGGAGAGAAGTCTCCTTTATTATTATATATAGATCAATAGATTCGATTTTTTAATCTTTTCTATTAAAAGAGAAATACATTTTTTTCCTACCATAATAAGTCATATTGATCTATTTCATCAATTACATCTATTTGATTATTATATTAATCTATTAAAAAGTAAAATATTTCAAATATTTTCAATAATTATTAGGATATTAATAATAATCAGTTATAATATAATCTGTTGTAAAAAATCTAACAAGATTTTACTAAGATTTTTAAATATTTTTAAATGAATTTATTCATTAATTTAGTAATTAATAATATAATGTTATTATAAATAAAAATTAAATAAAATTTTATTATAGAAGCAAATTATATGCTATTTTACTAACCTTTTTCCAGAAAATATGGAATTCCTTCGGTTCCGTTCTTGTCCTTCTCAACCAGAATACTTTTTCGATTCCTTTACTCGCCCTCCTCCATTGCCTCTCTCGTCTCCTCCGATGTCTATCACCAAATCTGCAGTTGAAGACTTTTTCCTTATTTTCACTCATCTTAACTACTTTATTAATTGTTTCTTTTCAAATGATTTGGAACCATTTATTATAAAAGTACAAAACAAAACTTATATATTTTAATTATTTTATTATATCTTTTACATTTTTTTTCACTCTTTCAAACTACTTCATTAATTGTACTTACCATAATAATTTGACATCATTTATTTTCTGTGTTAACCCATAATAATTTCACATGTTTGAATGAAATTATTCTGTTAGTACAAGAATTCAAACATGTTAACAAATAATTATTTTTTGTTTACATATTCAGTTAAACATGGGTATTCATATACACGTTCGTATACATATCGGTTTTTCAGAGTTATGGTCACATACAACGATGAAAGCCATACAGTTAAGAGGATTATGGTCAACATAGGGATTGAAGGGTATGTTACAGCCTCGCTCTCATCAGTAACTCTTATGTTAATTCTTTGAACTTTCTAATAACTCACCTTCCCCATTTTGTTTATGACTGACTTGCCACCCTCCTTCATGAGAAATTGGTTATCGCAGTTGTTGAGCCTAAGGTGATGGTAGTCACAAACGTGAATCCTAAGTAGTAGGCAAGAACTAGCTCTCATAACTTGCTCCCACCAACTAAATACTTGCTTATACCAATGAGTCGAAATTGATTTGTCTCAGGTAAGCACTACTATGAACTGCACATTCCCAGAGATCTTATGTAGAATAGCAACGAATTGGCTGGTGGTTGGTCACCAACAGCTCCTCAGTTTGCCAGGCTACAAGATGGTGTACTTTTAAATTACCGTCTATTTATGTCACATACCATCAAATACTATTCTCTACTTCCTATTTATAAATTAAAACAATTAGTGCTGCCCGAACTCCAATATCAACAAAAACACAAGTATCATACATTACCTGATAGTCACAGGCCACAGCTAGAGGCTCACCTCAAATTATTCGACAACCTTACGCTTTCTCTACACCTTATCCAACTATGCAGATCAAAACAACGACCACCCCGTCATGTTCAAATGCTCACAACACTACGAGTGTACACCTACGGACGACCAACAACGCAAGAAGTGGCCCGTAATGCCTAAATACATGATTCCCTAACACAAGACACTTATTTACTTCTTCGTATAAACGCCTCACCCCCTCCAAAGCGATGATTTTCACAGAATCATCTTCAGTCAACAACACCCCTTGCAATTAGTAATCCTTTTACATATAACACAAACACATGCCATACAATTGTTACTCACACCAAATACCATCATACAAAAACTTTCTTACCAATATCCCGCGCGTAGCGCGAACACACTCTTAGTTTAACAATAAGTTCATATCAATTTAAAATTATCATCACACCTATACTATGTATAATATCACAATTATTTTATCATAGAATGTTAACTCAATTTATATAATTAATATTTAAAGTAACTTTATATTCATCTCAACCATGATCTCACTTTATACATATACTAGATAGTGATCCGCTCCATATGCGAAGTGAAAATTGATTAAATTATTTATTTTACGTTGTACTGAGTGATTTGTCGTTTAGATTTTCTTAGGGATATACACTTAGATATATGTTCGGATTTAGTTGGTCAATTCGTATTTTGGATTTTTAGAATTAAAAATTTAAATCTGATTAGGATATTTACAAATTTTGTTCGGATTTAGTTGGTTCGAGTTCGGATACCCGTTTTAATTATGTAAATTTTTAACAAAAATCCAAATATACTTAAGTCCTCAAAATAAAAATAACATAAAACATATAAATTTGAATAATTTAAACTAAATACTTAAATTTACATAAACATTAGTTCAATTAAAATATTTAGATAGAGAACAAACAATATTTTAAACATTTTTTTGTTATTTTTAGATATTTACTTGTGATTATTTTGATAATATTTAGATATTTTCATATGTTTGAATATCTAATAGATATAAAATTTAAAATAATTATATATTTAAATTTATAATTGTGATTCAGATATTTCGGTATCCAAAATATTTCAGGTTGAATTGGATTTATATCTCGTTATCCAAATATCAAAAATTTAGATCTATCTAAGTACTTAATCAGTTTTAGTTTATGTTTAGTAGTACTTTCAAATCAAGTTCGGTTCGGTTCTTCGGATCCATATATTATACCCAAAATTATTTTATTCTACTAATATAAAGCAAATTAAAATTAGTGTATTACAAAAATTTTGGGTTTATTTTACATAATGATTATTAGATCATATTTTAAGAATATTAATAAAGATGGTTGGACGTCATGTCAATAGTGGTGGACATATTGCAAGACTGACGTAGTCTATAACCAATAACGTGTACTTTCTTATAAAAATTCTTGGTTAATAGAATGAAAACACGATATAATCGAGTAAAGGAGGTTAGGGTTGTGTCGAATATATGTGATCTCTTCATTGGGCACATGAATTATGTTTTTCAATCAATTTCACGAATTTCTTTCCTTTCAAAGATTTTCTGGTATTTGATTTTTTCTACCAATCTGATTTTGTTTCTAATTCTTAATTTGATATGTAAACTCTGAAAAGAAAAATAATACTTGAATAAACTAAAGATCTGAATTTGTGTTTGGTGTTTTCACCTCAATTTCTTTAATTCATGATCAATCACAATTATTTTTTTCATTAGTGTACATAAACTTCAACCATGAAAAAGTTCACTAAGATACTAAACTCTCAATTTCTAAAACCATTTTTGCTCTAACATTTTAGTTGATGTGAATCTTAATGGTTTTTAATATTTTTTTCAACGGTGATATTATTAAATAATTGCAAAGAGAGAACTTCTATTTACTAATACAAAAGCTAAAAATACAAAAACTAAAAATGATTTTATTAAAAAAATTAATGTGTGAACACATTAAACTGTTTGCGGTAAAGTTGAAAAAATTAATGTGTGAACTCATTAATTGTTACGCAGAGATTTATTTAAAAAGAAAGTAGTGGTTTGCATTAAATTCAAATTTTTAATGAGAAACGTTCTCCACTCGACACATTAGCATTTTTCAAAATAAAATTTTCTCGCGAAGACACGTCACAAATCTTATGAATAAGTCGTTAAGATAAGTTTTAAAAGTGTTTCTCCTTTAATATATACTTGGTGGTTGCCCGCAAATTTGTGGGTATAAATATTGTATAAAAAATATATGTTATATATAATATTATATTTTTTGAATAATAATTAGAAACATTAAAAAGATAATTTTTAACTCCAAATACTTTGAAATCTAAAATCTCAATGTTATTTTTAGAAGCATGTGATTTAGTGAAAATTTAGTAATATTAATCTAAATCTCTAAAATATTTATATTATTTGATTTTGATCATATAGTTAATAAACTCATTATTACTGAACCTAAAAACTATTTTAAAACACTTTATAATCAGCACATTATTTTATCTATCACCTTATTTAGTTTAATACAAATTAATTTTCAGTTGCGAAGTTCTGATAAATCTGATGCAAATAACTGATGATTAGTTATATATGCAATTATCACATTAATTTCTCCAATATATATTATGCATCATACTTAACTTCTTATTTCTCACTTTATCATTTTTTTTTCTTTTCATCACATTTTAAACGCATTGCTAATATCTTCTTAATTTGCTTACATATTTTTTTGCCAAATATTTCTATCTCTCTTTAAATATTAACATAAACAATACAGTTAATCAAGCAAATACTCATCTTAAAGTTTTTTTTTCAATCATCACATTACCTTATTTACTACACTATCGTGTATTTGACTTAAATTCAAAACATTTTATAATTGCAAAACTCTCAATCTTCCAATCTTATATATTAAACGACTAACGTATATATTTTCCGTGTACATTGCAATTATCATGCATTTCTATTAATATTTAATTATCACATTACTTTTATTTTTTGAATTTAAAAAAAAGCATTTATATTAAAATTTTCTGTTGTTTTTTCCAAATTTTCTATTTTTCTCCTATAAATGATTTATATGCTCTTATAAATAATTTTAAATTTCTAATAAAATGATTTTAGAAGCTATACTAATTAATTTTTAATTTTAAAAAAAATTGTAGATGATTTATAAATAATATATGAACTTATAAGACATTAGTATTAAAGATATACTTATACATCAATATAATTATTTATATAAAATATAAAATTATTACATTAATTCATATATAAATAACTGATGATTAGTTATATATGCAATTATCACATTAATTTCTCCAATATATATTATGCATCATACTTAACTTCTTATTTCTCACTTTATCATTTTTTTTTCTTTTCATCACATTTTAAGCGCATTGATAATATCTTCTTAATTTGCTTACATATTTTTTTGCCAAATATTTCTATCTCTCTTTAAATATTAACATAAACAATACAGTTAATCAAGCAAATACTCATCTTAAAGTTTTTTTTCAATCATCACATTACCTTATTTACTACAATATCGTGTATTTGACTTAAATTCAAAATATTTTATAATTGCAAAACTCTCAATCTTCCAATATTATATATTAAACAACTAACGTATATATTTTCCGTGTACATTGCAATTATCATGCATTTCTATTAATATTTAATTATCACATTACTTTTATTTTTTGAATTTAAAAAAAAGCATTTATATTAAAATTTTCAGTTTTTTTTTCCAAATTTTCTATTTTTCTCCTATAAATGATTTATATGCTCTTATAAATAATTTTAAATTTCTAATAAAATGATTTTAGAAGCTATACTAATTAATTTTTAATTTTAAAAAAAAAATGTAGATGATTTATAAATAATATATGAACTTATAAGACAGTAGTATTAAAGATATACTTATACATCAATATAATTATATATATATAAAATATAAAATTATTACATTGATTTATATATAAATAATTTCACTCATTATATTATGTAGTTTATAACTAAAATAATTATTTAAACATTACTAATCTTTTTCTTGAGAATTATTTCTAGTTTTACTTTTTATTTATATATCTAACTGAAATAAATTTAAATTTATCGCCAAGAAAATTATAATAATTTTCTTAAGACTTTACCAATAATCGACATTTAAGCAAAAATCACTTAACTAACTTCTCGTTTAATATATAATTTCAAATTTTCTTTTATGTGCTCTTATAAAAAAATTTAAAATTCTGATAAAATAATTTTTGAAGCCATAATAAATATTTTTTTGAAAATACTTTTAAAAAATTATAAATCATATATGAACATTATAAGACATTAAAAATTATTATAATATTATATATATGAATATAGTTATCTATATAAGAATATGAAAAAAAATTGAATATAGTATGAAATTATTTATATTGATATCTATTAAAAATTATTCATTATTTATATAGCTTAAAATATAAAAAGGAATTAATCAAATATTATTAATTTTTCTATAATTTTGACAATTAGTTACCATAAACTATTGTTAGTAATATTATTTAAAAATTTGGTAAGTAATATTAATTGATTATAAAGTCACTTTTTATTTTAGATCTAATTAAAATAATTATAAATTATCGACTAATCAAATTATAATAATTTTCTCAAGACTTCACCAATGATTGACATGTAGACTTCACGAGTGATTGACATGTCTGCAAAAGTCACAAAATGACTTTTCAAGTAATATATATATATATATATATAGGCAAATCTCTCAAATAGCCTCTTTTAAAGTTTTTGTCACAAAAATAGATCTTGAAAGAAAAAATGACCAAAATAAACCTTTTTTATTTTGAAAATTTTAATATTTTTAAATTTTTTTAATTTTTAAATCTCAACTCCAAACCCCCCACCCCATAACTCTAAACCCTAAGTTTAGATTAGTTAACCCAAATGTATAAATATATATTTACATCATTTAATAAAGTCTATTTTGGTCATTTTTCTCTTTGGGTGCTATTTTTGGGACAAAAACTTTTTTTGTTCTATTTTGGTCTTTATCTCTATATATATATATATATATATATATATATATATATATATATATATATATATATATATATATATATATATATATATATATATATATATATAGGGAATGTGATATATTTGTGATAAAAGTGTTTTTAAAACTAATATATTGAGCACGTGATCAAGAATATTGCAATCCCAAACAATCGTTTTTGTCGGCAAATGTTTGTAACATAGTTAATCCAGAGATTATAGATTTTGTAACATTTTAAAGTTGTATGGTCCAGACCCAGTGGTCAATATCCTCCATATATTTTATGTCAACATAGCCCACACCCAGTAATCACATCGCCACATGTGGGTTCGAAATTCTCCGTGAACCGCAAACAATATGCTGTCTAGGCCACTAGATTTATGGCAGAATAAAAACGTGTAGGGGGAAATGGTCTCAGGATATCTAAATGAGATAATGACCAAAATAGATTTTAAAAAAAATTATGTTTCTAAAATAGCAGAAGAGAAATGATCAAAATATATTTTATTAAAGCGTATAAATACACATTTATACTTTTTGGGTTAACTAATCTAAACCTTAAGTTTAGAGTTATTGGGTGTAGTTTTGGAGGTGAGATTTATAATTTTTAAAAAATTAAAATTTTCAAAAAAAAAATTCTATTTTGGTTATTGTTGGAGATGGATTGTATCCCTCCTCAAGGCCCATCGGGTGAAAAGTCGGCCCAGAAGGTTGGAGCACCAAGAAGGGCCCGTAAGCCGATCGCGGACAACGGGCAGCGAATCGGCTCCGAGCCGATGGAAAGTTGGTCGTACGGACTCGATGCCCGCAGGGTGACACGAGCTCAGAAGTCGCGAGCTGTCTAAGTCGATCCGTTGCAGCCCGCTTCGAGCTGTTGATCGGCCCATGAAAAAGCCCGGCCCATCAGGAGATGAACCACGAGCTAGGGCGAACAGGACCGAAGAGGGGATATAAAATGGAAGAGAGGATACACAGAAAGGAGGCAGTTAGGGAGAGAGCTAGACCTAAGAACAAAACACTGTAAACTTCAAAAGACTTTTGTAAAACATCTAATCAAAAGAGCAAATCAGTTTAAGTTACTAAACGTCTTCGCAAATAAACCCACAAAACCGAACTAGATCTTCATAAGGATCACCCGACCAACTCTAGATCCAACAGTTATTTTTTCTTAAGGTCTATTTTTGTAACAAAAACTTCAAAAATGTCTATTTGAGTGATTTGGTCTATCTAAATTATGATTTCCGCATTCAAATTGTGCATCCACATGGATGTTGGTTTATATTATATATATATATATATATATATATATATATATATATATATATATATATATATATATATATATATATATCTTAATTTATGTTTTTATGTGGCTATATCTATTTTAGATATGTTATTATTTTGTAATGCAATTATATCGTGGGAATTAATTTTATCTATTTTTATAAATTTATATTTGTCTTTCATTTTAAGTGTTCTATATTATTATATTTGCAAATCATGTTGTATGATGTAAAAGTTATCATTTAATTACATGTATATAATTGAAAGATGAATCATATATTTCTCATAATCTATTTATCATATTGAAATGTTTATTATTTAGTAAATAATAGACAAAATCTATATTATATAAAATAAGATATGATTAATAAAAAGTCCATAAGGGTTAAAAAAAATTTAATATTGCTATTGATATTTCCAAATATACTCTTTTTAATACTGATATACATGTTTCCAAACAATCTTTATTGGTACCTCAGTTTTAATAATATAGTCTAGAAATTGACATGCGCACCCGTGCGGATATTGTATTCAAAAGAGCTAGACCAAATCACATAATATGGTTATTTATGGTACAAATATCCGAATCTGTTTCAAATACATTTGTTATTTAGATATTTTATGTTTCTATACTTCAGAACCGAATTCTTTCAGACCCAGAATGACTCAACTCAAAACTCACACATAACTTTATAATATTCAAGCGAGGTCTGACTTCAAAAACAAAAAAAAAATGGTACCCGAAAGGAACAACCGTACCTAATGGATAGTCAATGTTTATGCCTAACTGATTTTATAAACTAATAAAAAAAGATTTTTTCTATGTGTTTGGGTAAATTAAGTGAAACATGAAGAGATTTTATTTAGTAAAATAATTATATGGAGTAAAATATTAAGTGATAATAAATGTATTACATTTTTATTATTTTTAGTTAAGTTATTATTTAATTCACAAAACATATATTCTGAATTGTTTTTGGCTACTTTATTTTCTACCAATTGAAACTAAAATTAAAAAAAAAAACTTTTAATAAAACAAACTAAATTAAATGTTTAGCCATATGGAAAAACTATTTATTTTACATTTTTAATTTTATAATTGGCACAAAGTTAATGTTGATTAAATAATAAATAAAATTATGCACTATTATTATTATGGTAAGTATTGTTAGGTAATATAATTAATGAAATTGTTAAACTCAGTGAAATATGAAAAGATAATTAATGTATTTATATTAATGAAATTACTAAAAAGACACTATACATTTTTATATTTCTATCCAAGTTTTCAAACAATTATCATTCATATTGTTATTCATGTTTCCAAACAATACCAAAAGGTATTTCAGTTTTAATAATATAGACTAGAAATTGATCCGCGCACCCACGCAGATATTAGTTTTTACATTTTTATACATTGATATTTGTTTTTCATAATTATGGTTATATATTTTAGATGTGTTGTAATATAACTAATTGCATTCAAAAGACTTGGACCAAATCGAATAATATAGTCATTTTTTTGTAAAAATATCCAAATCTGTTTCAGATACATTTGTTATTTATATATTTTTAGGTTTCTATACATCAGAATCGAATTCTTCCAGACCCAGAAGGACCCAACTCAAAACCTACACATAAATTTATAATATTCAAGCGAAACCTAATTTCAAAATAAAAAAAAACAATACCCGAAGAGAACAAGCCGTACCTAAATGGATAGCCAATGTTTATGCCTAACTGATTTTATAAACTAATAAAAATGATTATTTCTATGCGTTTAGCTAAATTAATTGAAATAGAAAGAATTTCTTATTTAGTAAAACAATTATATGGAGTGAAATACTAAGTGACAATAAATCTAATATATTTTATTATTTTGATTTAAGTCATTATTTTATTCATAAAAACATATTTTTTGAATTATGTTTTTGGCTACGTAATTTTCCACCAATTGAAACTAAAATAAATAATGTGTTTATGCATTATTATTATTATTACGGTAATATAATTACTGATGTGATGTATTGTTAAGATAATATAATTAATGAAATTATGAAATTGAGTGAAATATAGAAAGACAATGAATGTATTTATATTAATAAAATTACTAAATGACAATATACTTTTTTATACTGCTATCCATGTTTCCAGACAATTCTCATTCATACTGTTATTCATGTTTCCAAACAGTACCAAAAGGTACTTCAATTTTAATAATATAGATATATTTTATATTTTTCACCATGTAATCAATTGCATATTATTATATTTACAAATCATGTTGTATGATGTAAATGTGGTCAATTTATTATGTGTATATAATTGGAAGATGTATCATATATTTCTCATAATCTATTTATTATATTGAAATGGTTATTTTTTAGTAAATAGTAGACAAAATTTATATTATATAAAATAAGATATGATTATTAAAAATTCCCTTAGGGTTAAAACTTTTTTAATATTATTATTCATGTTTTCAAACACAATCTTTTTAATACTGTTATTCACGTTTCCAAACAATCTTTATTGCTGCTTGAGTTTTAATAATATAAATACATTTTATATTTTTCACCGTATAATGAATTCCGTATTATTATATTTACAAATTATGTTGTATGATGTAAATGTGATCATTTAATTACGTGTATATAATTGGAAGATTTATCATATGTTTCTCATAATCAATTTATCATATTGAAATGTTTATTGTTTAGTAAATAATAAACAAAATCTATATTATATAAAATAAGATATGATTAATAAAAATTTCATTAGGGTTAAAGCTTTTTTAATACTACTATTCATTTTCCAAACATACTCTTTTTTAATATTGGTATCCATATTTACAAACAATCTCGATTCGTACTTGAGTTTTAATAATATAGATAATCCTATAAAAGTCCTAAAACACTTCTATCACAAATATAGCATATATGTATAAAGTGAGATCATGGTTGAGATGAATATAGAGTTAGTTTAAATATGAACATTTAATTATAAAAAGATAAATACTGAGCTAAGATTCTATGATAAAATTATTGTGATATTACATAGTAGTGGTGTGATGATGATAATTTTATGTATAGATATTTCTTAGTGAGTAGTTTCTATGCATATATCATAAATTTAGATTTTTTATAAGTCCAATCCGAGTTCACCTATTGTAAGTCTCGACTTTCACAGTCCTTTAGGTGAAGCAGTTAAGTCTGGTTTGGGGGTTTAGATCAACCAATAAGAAAAGTATGATATGTAAGTGGTACATTCGTTATATTGTTTTTAATACTATTTTTTGTTGCACGTATATAAATGAATTGAGCATTTAAACTATATTTTACTGCTTTTGTATCAATGGCAGGTATAGCTCAGAATAAGTATGCGTGTGAACTTGAGAATACATAGTTCTTACGTGAACCAACCGTAATTTGTTTTCTCCAAAAGTTATTCATGCCCTTTAGATAAATTTGAGATAGCGAGCAAGTATATACCAAATGTTTATTTTAGAATTAAGGAAATCTGGAGTGGTCTTATTTTAAAAACAACTAGGTTTTGACCCGCCCTTTCAAAGGGCGGGATTATTTTTTGTTTGAAAAAAAAAATATCCATTAAAATTGAACAAATTTTATATATTTTCATCTTTTATTGTACATTATTTGTATTTTTGCAGCAGGTGCTTTATACATTATTTTATTTTAACTATTTTATATATTAAATATGTAATCTCCTAAAAAAGTTATACATGTTTTCTTTATTTATTTTATAAAATGGTAATTTATTTTTCTCTTTCGTTTCACTTTATTATTTTAATGTTATAAATTTAAAATAATATTATATTTATAACCTGCTTGGCATTGATCTAGTTTTATTTTAATTTTTAATAGAACTGAGTTAACATACAACAAATCTCTTATTTTGATAAAAACTTTGCATGTTAGAGATGAATAATTTGACTATTTTACTATCATCAAATGCACAAACTTAATATTTTTATATATGCACTTAAATTTCTATAATTTATAAAATAATTAGTATTATACTAACTAACTATATTTATTGTTTAATTTATAGTATTTACTGAAATTATATGTAAAATATCAGATAGAGTTTAGATAAAAATATTTAAAATTAAATTTACATCAAACGATTGGTTAGTGCTACATCAAATAAGTTTGATAACCTATTGAAACTGCTATTTCGAAATCTATGCATATAATTTAGTTTTCTGCTTTTATATTTTATGACCGTAAATATATATAATGAAACATGTTAAAATCCTCACACAAGCCATACTATTCTATTCATAGAGGGGATGTATTGATATAGTTAAAGTTATGGTTCGTGTTGTTTGAAAAAACATTATTATTCGAATATTTTATTTCACATATATAAATATACTACGTAATTGAGAATTTTACTTTGTCTAGATAAGAGTAGTTATCAGAAAGAGAAAAAAAAGGATGAGAGTGATGGGTCCCGATATTATAGGAAGCAAATGGCGAATTTATAGAATACAATATCTCGTAATAGGTAGAGATATATGTTAAATACAAACAGTTAATTTATTTAAAGTTGGTCTAGTGGCATTTTAAGTAATATTCCAGGTTCTAATAGGGGCAAAAGATAAGAGTGATTCTGTTTTAATAAAATAGATGTTGAAAGCTCAACAGATAAAACTAAAATAAAACCATATCATTAAAATTAATAAAATGAGATGATACAGAAATTTGACTTGTAAGAAGTTGCAAGTTTATTTCTGCCACTTGTAAGATAAGGAAAATTTACAGTCTTTTTTGGTATTCATATATTTAGGATTAAAAGTATTCATATTTCAGAGTCATCTAAATAGTACTTTATCCAGTTCAAAAAAATCTATCAAAATCTACTCAAAGCTTTATATATATTAAGAATATATTGAATTTGGATTAGAATGTTTTATTTTTGTGATTAGCTATTTCCATTCATTTTAATAAATAAAATTAATTTTTGAAAATTTATAATTAAACATTAGTATTTAACAAAAATATATTTAAAATATAAAAAAATAATATTTTCTTTATAAAACATGAATCATTTTAAAAAGAAAAAAATATTCATTAGACTTATTTGCATACAATACTCAAACGTAATAATCTCTCTTATTAGTATCATTAAACATCTATCTATCGACGTAAAGTTGGTCAAAGCTTATTAATCGAGTTTTACTTTGTTCTAAAGCACGTAAGCACTTCCATGTATACATATACAAGATATAGTGTAGTTCTTTTAAAAAGCATTAAAAACTTTGTATCACAAAAATTATCTACAATGAAAAAAGTAATCAAAATAGTTTTCAATAATAGAAAAATAATAAGTTACTTTCAATAAATAATATATTTAATATAAAAATCCTTTAAAATAATTATTTAATTTTGAATTCTAAATCATACATTATAATCTCTAATCTCCAAAGTCCAAACCATAACTCCACCCTAAAAAGTTAAAACTATAGTTCTTAACCAATTAACCCTAAAGATATAATTCTTAATTTCCAAATCATAACCTCACATTATAAGATTAAACTATAATTCTTAATTAATTAACTCTAAAGTCTAACCTAAATCTCTTATTCATGTGGAAGTAGAGAATCTCTTTTAGGTTATGAAAGAGGTGAGTGTAGTTGCGATATTCATCAAATGCACTTCCTAGGTAGCATCATCATAGAATGTTAACTCAATTTATATAATTAATATTTAAAGTAACTTTATATTCATCTTAACCATGATCTCACTTTATACATATACTAGATAGTGATCCGCTCCATATGCGAAGTGAAAATTGATTAAATTATTTATTTTACGTTGTACTGAGTGATTTGTCGTTTAGATTTTCTTAGGGATATACACTTAGATATATGTTCGGATTTAGTTGGTCAATTCGTATTTTGGATTTTTAGAATTAAAAATTTAAATATGATTAGGATATTTACAAATTTTGTTCGGATTTAGTTGGTTCGAGTTCGGATACCCGTTTTAATTATGTAAATTTTTAACAAAAATCCAAATATACTTAAGTCCTCAAAATAAAAATAACATAAAACATATAAATTTGAATAATTTAAACTAAATACTTAAATTTACATAAACATTAGTTCAATTAAAATATTTAGATAGAGAACAAACAATATTTTAAACATTTTTTTGTTATTTTTAGATATTTACTTGTGATTATTTTGATAATATTTAGATATTTTCATATGTTTGAATATCTAATAGATATAAAATTTAAAATAATTATATATTTAAATTTATAATTGTGATTCAGATATTTCGGTATCCAAAATATTTCAGGTTGAATTGGATTTATATCTCGTTATCCAAATATCAAAAATTTAGATCTATCTAAGTACTTAATCAGTTTTAGTTTATGTTTAGTAGTACTTTCAAATCAAGTTCGATTCGGTTCTTCGGATCTATATATTATACCCAAAATTATTTTATTCTAATAATATAAAGCAAATTAAAATTAGTGTATTACAAAAAATTTGGGTTTATTTTACATAATGATTATTAGATCATATTTTAAGAATATTAATAAAGATGGTTGGACGTCATGTCAATAGTGGTGGACATATTGCAAGACTGACGTAGTCTATAACCAATAACGTGTACTTTCTTATAAAAATTCTTGGTTAATAGAATGAAAACACGATATAATCGAGTAAAGGAGGTTAGGGTTGTGTCGAATATATGTGATCTCTTCATTGGGCACATGAATTATGTTTTTCAATCAATTTCACGAATTTCTTTCCTTTCAAAGATTTTCTGGTATTTGATTTTTTCTACCAATCTGATTTTGTTTCTAATTCTTAATTTGATATGTAAACTCTGAAAAGAAAAATAATACTTGAACTAGATGATTACCCGCGCGCATGCGCGGAGTGAAATTAATATATTAATTATTGTTGAATATTAATCTTGATTATTCAACCATGATGTCATAAGTCTCCAAACGTATAGTTATGAATCGTCAATATAATGTTGATGAGTAGGGTGATGTTTGTTGATATTTTTTTAAAACTTATTTAATTTACATTGGGCTTCAATGATATCATTCAAATGTTATAATTCAGCATCTCACTTCGATATGAAGAATCATATTTTTGAAATGATATGATCAAGTTACATTTGAGATCCATGCTTGCGCAGAATGAAGATTAATTATGTATAAAAGTTATTTGTAGATAATATTATTTATTTGGGAAATTAGCAAGGATAACCATAAGAAAAAAATTAATTTGGTAAATGACCATAGCAACTACATGGCTAGAATACACTATATATATTGTGTATTAATTGTTGTTATACCCCTTTATATAAGTATGTGTAGTGGTTTTGTTTTTCTTTTATTTTTTTATTTTGTTGTAAAATGTTTTCCCCTCTAATCTTATTTATCTTCTAGTTTTATTAAAAATAATTATCTAAATTTATAAAATACTAACAAAAAATATATTTTTTTCTATTTATGATGTGTTTTGAAAATTTTAAAACAAATATATATATATATATATATATATATATATATATATATATATATATATATATATATATATTTATAACATTTGATATATCATGTTAGATTAAGAAATCAAATTAAAGTCTATACTATATCATAAATTCATATAGTATAATCTAATTTCTATTTCAAATGATACCTCATACTTAAAACATAAAGATTAAATAATTTGATGTGAATTGATTAATCTAGAGTTTTAACTCAACTAAAACTCTACACAGTTTCTCATATTTTCTATATTTTCGTGTTGTTCTCTCATCAAACAACCAATATGTAATTAATTATAATATATTGAAAATATTATATACTATTCTATACTATCTTACACATTTAGATAGTATAGTAAGATTTTTTTCAAATGAGATATAATTTTGTTGTGTTCTTTGCTATTTGGAAACATAGAATTATATACAATCATTTCTTTCTTCTCTCTCTCTCTCTCTCTCTCTCTCTCTCTCTCTCTCTCTCTCTCTCTCTCTCTCTCTCTCTCTCTCTCTCTCTCTCTCTCTCTCTCTCTCTCTCTCTCTCTCTCTCTCTCTCTCTCTCTCTCTCTCTCTCTCTCTCTCTCTCTCTCTCTCTCTCTCTCTCTCTCAACTTTTTATTTGTTTGTCGCTCCATTTATTCTATAATGTACACCATAATGTGTGAAACCTAAAATTTAAGTAATGTTGTTAACATACCATACTATTATGGACTATGCAAATAGAATAGTATACGCTTTTAGAACATATTAGGCCGTACTTTACACTTATGTCTGTGGAGCCTACTATTTGTTTCATATATTGACGCGCTGTGAATGAGAGAAAGGTCCACATTTTGCACAATTATCCTCTCACTTCTGGTAACTTTTTTGTATGGTTATTGCCTATTTTTTTTTCATTATTGTTATTCCACCAATTAACCCTATTTATTTTATATTAATTTACATATTATGCAATAATAAATATATTGAATAATTGATGAGCGAATAGCTATTACGTATACAATTAAATTCGAGTAATAACATAAATAAAAACAATATTTTTTTATTTACAAAAAATTTTGTTGATAAAAAACAAAATAAACCATTTATTTATGTTATATAGTATATAATTAAAATAAAATGATATTGATATAGATATATAATATATTTAATATAAATATTTATTTATTGAGGCTTGATACTCATATGATTTTATTAACATTTTTATATTTGTTGTGACAAAAATATTATTTTTATTAATATGAATATTTTTTTATTAACATGTTTATGTATTATATATATATATATATATATATATATATATATAAACGATATTGAAATAAATGTATATATATTAAATGAAACTTCATATTTACATGATTTTATGATCATTTATATCTTGTCATAATAAAAAGTTAAAGAATTGATCAAAACAATTTCATCGTAGATTTTTAAGAGCCTTAGTAATTTACATTAAAAAAATTCAAAATATAGCAAATTAGAAAAAAATCTAGATTTTTTATTATATACTTATGTGATTTTTAAATGTCTTTCAAGAATATAAAATTGAACAAAAATGATGAAAGATACATATATTGTTATCAAATATTTATTATTCAAAATCATTAGTTGTCACATATTTGTTAATCATATTAAGTAATTTCGTAGCTTTTATTTAAGAAAATAATAAAAATTATTATTTTATACCTAAATAACTAATCTGATAATTATTTTAATAAAAGGTATAATATATATTTAGATGGACTAACTTATTTTTTTTAAAGATTTTAAAAATCATTGTAGTGATAACATGTAACTACCAAAAAAGCTCGTATATATAGCTCCATGATTAATATATATAAGATTTCTCATTGTAGTGATAACATAATATTTCTCAGTACTGCTTTTAAGGATTTTAATATTCTAGGATTAATATATATAGCTCGTATATTAATATGTTATAATGACATGTGTGTACCAAAATATGTTGTAATGATCCATCTAAGTATATAATTAACATATATATATATTTTATATGATATATAGTTTAATTTAAAAAATATTAAAGTATATATATATATATAATCTGAATATATATTAAATGATAATTAATATTCATATGATATTATGATCATTTGTATCTTTTTATAACAAAAAAAAATAAAAACATTGTTCAAATTTTTTTGATTGTAATGCTTTTACTGTTTTAGTAATTTATAGTTGTTTTTAAAAATTCATAATATAATATGTAAGAATTTTTTTTTGATTTTTTATTATATGGTTAATGTGATTGTTTTATTTTTTAATAATATAAATTAAAAATTTATGAAGAATACAAAATATATTATCAAATCTTTATTATTCAAAACATTAATTGTCACATATATGTTAATTATATTAGGTAATTCCGTATCTTTTATTTAAGGAAAGAATGTTAAATATCCTTTTATGCACTACCAATCAATATGAATGTTAATTTAATAAAAGTATAGTCTATAATTAGATGGACCCACTTTTTCCTAAAGATTCTGAAAATCATCCTGGTGATGACACGTGGCTACACTTAAAAGTTCTAATGCTCCAGGATTAATATATAGGGGATAAACTAAAGATCTGAATTTGTGTTTGGTGTTTTCACCTCAATTTCTTTAATTCATGATCAATCACAATTATTTTTTTTATTAGTGTACATAAACTTCAACCATGAAAAAGTTCACTAAGATACTAAACTCTCAATTTCTAAAACCATTTTTGCTCTAACATTTTAGTTGATGTGAATCTTAATGGTTTTTTAATTTTTTTTTCAACGTTGATATTATTAAATAATTGCAAAGAGAGAACTTCTATTTACTAATACAAAAGCTAAAAATACAAAAACTAAAAATGATTTTATTAAAAAAATTAATGTGTGAACACATTAAACTGTTTGCGGTAAAGTTGAAAAAAATAATGTGTGAACTCATTAATTGTTACGCAGAGATTTATTTAAAAAGAAAGTAGTGGTTTGCATTAAATTCAAATTTTTAATGAGAAACGTTCTCCACTCGACACATTAGCATTTTTCAAAATAAAATTTTCTCGCGAACACACGTCACAGATCTTATGAATAAGTCGTTAAGGTAAGTTTTAAAAGTGTTTCTCCTTTAATATATACTTGGTGGTTGCCCGCAAATTTGTGGGTATAAATATTGAATAAAAAATATATGTTATATATAATATTATATTTTTTGAATAATAATTAGAAACATTAAAAAGATAATTTTTAACTCCAAATACTTTGAAATCTAAAATCTCAATGTTATTTTTAGAAGCATGTGATTTAGTGAAAATTTAGTAATATTAATCTAAATCTCTAAAATATTTATATTATTTGATTTTGATCATATAGTTAATAAACTCATTATTACTGAACCTAAAAACTATTTTAAAACACTTTATAATTAGCACATTATTTTATCTATCACCTTATTTAGTTTAATACAAATTAATTTTCAGTTGCGAAGTTCTGATAAATCTGATGCAAATAACTGATGATTAGTTATATATGCAATTATCACATTAATTTCTCCAATATATATTATGCATCATACTTAACTTCTTATTTCTCACTTTATCATTTTTTTTTCTTTTCATCACATTTTAAACGCATTGCTAATATCTTCTTAATTTGCTTACATATTTTTTTGCCAAATATTTCTATCTCTCTTTAAATATTAACATAAACAATACAGTTAATCAAGCAAATACTCATCTTAAAGTTTTTTTTTCAATCATCACATTACCTTATTTACTACACTATCGTGTATTTGACTTAAATTCAAAACATTTTATAATTGCAAAACTCTCACATGTTCCGTTGAATATAATCTATTCAATCTTCCAATCTTATATATTAAACGACTAACGTATATATTTTCCGTGTACATTGCAATTATCATGCATTTCTATTAATATTTAATTATCACATTACTTTTATTTTTTGAATTTAAAAAAAAAGCATTTATATTAAAATTTTCTGTTGTTTTTTCCAAATTTTCTATTTTTCTCCTATAAATGATTTATATGCTCTTATAAATAATTTTAAATTTCTAATAAAATGATTTTAGAAGCTATACTAATTAATTTTTAATTTTTAAAAAAAAATTGTAGATGATTTATAAATAATATATGAACTTATAAGACATTAGTATTAAAGATATACTTATACATCAATATAATTATTTATATAAAATATAAAATTATTACATTGATTTATATATAAATAATTTCATTCATTATATTATGTAGTTTATAACTAAAATAATTATTTAAACATTACTAATCTTTTTCTTGAGAATTATTTCTAGTTTTACTTTTTATTTATATATCTAACTTAAATAAATTTAAAATTATCGACCAAGAAAATTATAATAATTTTCTTAAGACTTCACCAATAATCGACATTTAAGCAAAAATCACTTAACTAACTTCTCGTTTAATATATAATTTCAAATTTTCTTTTATGTGCTCTTATAAAAAAATTTAAAATTCTGATAAAATAATTTTTGAAGCCATAATAAATATTTTTTTGAAAATACTTTTAAAAAATTATAAATCATATATGAACATTATAAGACATTAAAAATTATTATAATATTATATATATGAATATAGTTATCTATATAAGAATATGAAAAAAAAATTGAATATAGTATGAAATTATTTATATTGATATCTATTAAAAATTATTCATTATTTATATAGCTTAAAATATAAAAAGGAATTAATCAAATATTATTAATTTTTCTATAATTTTGACAATTAGTTACCATAAACTATTGTTAGTAATATTATTTAAAAATTTGGTAAGTAATATTAATTGATTATAAAGTCACTTTTTATTTTAGATCTAATTAAAATAATTATAAATTAAAAATTATCGACTAATCAAATTATAATAATTTTCTCAAGACTTCACCAGTGATTGACATGTAGACTTCACCAGTGATTGACATGTATGCAAAAGTCACAAAATGACTTTTCAAGTAATATATAGAAGGACATATATATATATATATTTTAAATATATAGGGAATGTGATATATTTGTGATAAAAGTGTTTTTAAAACTAATATATTGAGCACGTGATCAAGAATATTGCAATCCCAAACAATCGTTTTTGTCGGCAAATGTTTGTAACATAGTTAATCCAGAGATTATAGATTTTGTAACATTTTAAAGTTGTATGGTCCAGACCCAGTGGTCAATATCCTCCATATATTTTATGTCAACATAGCCCACACCCAGTAATCACATCGCCACATGTGGGTTCGAAATTCTCCGTGAACCGCAAACAATATGCTGTCTAGGCCACTAGATTTATGGCAGAATAAAAACGTGTAGGGGGAAATGGTCTCAGGATATCTAAATGAGATAATGACCAAAATAGATTTTAAAAAAAATTATGTTTCTATAGCATAAGAGAAATGATCAAAATATATGTTATTAAAGCGTATAAATACACATTTATACTTTTTGGGTTAACTAATCTAAACCTTAAGTTTAGAGTTATTGGGTGTAGTTTTGGAGGTGAGATTTATAATTTTTAAAAAATTAAATTTTCAAAAAAAATATTCTATTTTGGTTATTGTTGGAGATGGATTGTATCCCTCCTCAAGGCCCATCGGGTGAAAAGTCGACCCAGAAGGTTGGAGCACCAAGAAGGGCCCGTAAGCCGATCGCGGACAACGGGCAGCGAATCGGCTCCGAGCCGATGGAAAGTTGGTCGTACGGACTCGATGCCCGCAGGGTGACATGAGCTCAGAAGTCGCGAGCTGTCTAAGTCGATCTGTTGCAGCCCGCTTCGAGCTGTTGATCGGCCCATGAAAAAGCCCGGCCCATGAGGAGATGAACCACGAGCTAGGGCGAACAGGACCGAAGAGGGGATATAAAATGGAAGAGAGGATACACAGTTAGGGAGAGAGCTAGACCTAAGAACAAAACACTGTAAAGTTCAAAAGACTTTTGTAAAACCTCTAATCAAAAGAGCAAATCAGTTTAAGTTACTAAACGTCTTCGCAAATAAACCCACAAAACCGAACTAGATCTTCATAAGGATCACCCGACCAACTCTAGATCCAACAGTTATTTTTTCTTAAGGTCTATTTTTGTAACAAAAACTTCAAAAATGTCTATTTGAGTGATTTGGTCTATCTAAATTATGATTTCCGCATTCAAATTGTGCATCCACATGGATGTTGGTTTATATATATATCTTAATTTATGTTTTTATGTGGCTATATCTATTTTAGATATGTTATTATTTTGTAATGCAATTATATCGTGGGAATTAATTTTATCTATTTTTATAAATTTATATTTGTCTTTCATTTTAAGTGTTCTATATTATTATATTTGCAAATCATGTTGTATGATGTAAAAGTTATCATTTAATTACATGTATATAATTGAAAGATGAATCATATATTTCTCATAATCTATTTATCATATTGAAATGTTTATTATTTAGTAAATAATAGACAAAATCTATATTATATAAAATAAGATATGATTAATAAAAAGTCCATAAGGGTTAAATTTGTTTTAATATTGCTATTCATATTTCCAAATATACTCTTTTTAATACTGATATACATGTTTCCAAACAATCTTTATTGGTACCTCAGTTTTAATAATATAGTCTAGAAATTGACATGCGCACCCGTGCGGATATTGTATTCAAAAGACCTAGACCAAATCACATAATATGGTTATTTATGGTACAAATATCCGAATCCGTTTCAAATACATTTGTTATTTAGATATTTTATGTTTCTATACTTCAGAACCGAATTCTTTCAGACCCAGAATGACTCAACTCAAAACTCACACATAACTTTATAATATTCAAGCGAGGTCTGACTTCAAAAACAAAAAAAATGGTACCCGAAAGGAACAACCGTACCTAATGGATAGTCAATGTTTATGCCTAACTGATTTTATAAACTAATAAAAAAAGATTTTTTCTATGTGTTTGGGTAAATTAAGTGAAACATGAAGAGATTTTATTTAGTAAAATAATTATATGGAGTAAAATATTAAGTGATAATAAATGTATTACATTTTTATTATTTTTAGTTAAGTTATTATTTAATTCACAAAACATATATTTTGAATTGTTTTTGGCTACTTTATTTTCTACCAATTGAAACTAAAATTAAAAAAAAAACTGTTAATAAAACAAACTAAATTGAATGTTTAGCCATATGGAAAAACTATTTATTTTACATTTTTAATTTTATAATTGGCACAAAGTTAATGTTGATTAAATAATAAATAAAATTCTGCACTATTATTATTATGGTAAGTATTGTTAGGTAATATAATTAATGAAATTGTTAAACTCAGTGAAATATGAAAAGATAATTAATGTATTTATATTAATGAAATTACTAAAAAGACACTATACATTTTTATATTTCTATCCAAGTTTTCAAACAATTATCATTCATATTGTTATTCATGTTTCCAAACAATACCAAAAGGTATTTCAGTTTTAATAATATAGACTAGAAATTGATCCGCGCACCCACGCAGATATTAGTTTTTACATTTTTATACATTGATATTTGTTTTTCATAATTATGGTTATATATTTTAGATGTGTTGTAATATAACTAATTGCATTCAAAAGACTTGGACCAAATCGAATAATATAGTCATTTTTTTGTAAAAATATCCAAATCTGTTTCAGATACATTTGTTATTTATATATTTTTAGGTTTCTATACATCAGAATCGAATTCTTCCAGACCCAGAAGGACCCAACTCAAAACCTACACATAAATTTATAATATTCAAGCGAAGCCTAATTTCAAAAAAAAAAAACAATACCCGAAGAGAACAAGCCGTACCTAAATGGATAGCCAATGTTTATGCCTAACTGATTTTATAAACTAATAAAAATGATTATTTCTATGCGTTTAGCTAAATTAATTGAAATAGAAAGAATTTCTTATTTAGTAAAACAATTATATGGAGTGAAATACTAAGTGACAATAAATCTAATATATTTTATTATTTTGATTTAAGTCATTATTTTATTCATAAAAACATATCTTTTGAATTATGTTTTTGGCTACGTAATTTTCCACCAATTGAAACTAAAATAAATAATGTGTTTATGCATTATTATTATTACGGTAATATAATTACTGATGTGATGTATTGTTAAGATAATATAATTAATGAAATTATGAAATTGAGTGAAATATAGAAAGACAATGAATGTATTTATATTAATAAAATTACTAAATGACAATATATTTTTTTTATACTGCTATCCATGTTTCCAGACAATTCTCATTCATACTGTTATTCATGTTTCCAAACAGTACCAAAAGGTACTTCAATTTTAATAATATAGATATATTTTATATTTTTCACCATGTAATCAATTGTATATTATTATATTTACAAATCATGTTGTATGATGTAAATGTGATCAATTTATTATGTGTATATAATTGGAAGATGTATCATATATTTCTCATAATCTATTTATTATATTGAAATGGTTATTCTTTAGTAAATAGTAGACAAAATTTATATTATATAAAATAAGATATGATTATTAAAAAGTCCCTTAGGGTTAAAACCTTTTTAATATTATTATTCATGTTTTCAAACACACTCTTTTTTAATACTGTTATCCACGTTTCCAAACAATCTTTATTGGTGCTTGAGTTTTAATAATATAAATACATTTTATATTTTTCACCGTATAATGAATTCCGTATTATTATATTTACAAATTATGTTGTATGATGTAAATGTGATCATTTAATTACGTGTATATAATTGGAAGATTTATCATATGTTTCTCATAATCAATTTATCATATTGAAATGTTTATTGTTTAGTAAATAATAAACAAAATCTATATTATATAAAATAAGATATGATTAATAAAAATTTCATTAGGGTTAAAGCTTTTTTAATACTACTATTCATTTTCCAAACATACTCTTTTTTAATATTGGTATCCATATTTACAAACAATCTCGATTCGTACTTGAGTTTTAATAATATAGATAATCCTATAAAAGTCCTAAAACACTTCTATCACAAATATAGCATATATGTATAAAGTGAGATCATGGTTGAGATGAATATGGAGTTAGTTTAAATATGAACAATTAATTATAAAAAGATAAATACTAAGCTAAGATTCTATGATAAAATTATTGTGATATTACATAGTAGTGGTGTGATGATGATAATTTTATGTATAGATATTTCTTAGTGAGTAGTTTCTATTCATGTATCATAAATTTAGATTTTTTATAAGTCCAATCCGAGTTCACCTATTGTAAGTCTCGACTTTCACAGTCCTTTAGGTGAAGCAGTTAAGTTTGGTTTGGGGGTTTAGATCAACCCGTCTAACCACCAAACTAACCCGAGTTTCCCATACTCGAACAAGCCAAGGCTATGATCCACAATCTATCGCATCCGACCCTTAGACCATGGATCAATCTATCATACCCGCTTACAGTCATGATCTATAACTCGCCTTTAAGGCTAGGTTCCTTGATTGCTATTCAGAAGAAAAGAAGTAAACGATCAAGTTAGAAAGAGAGAGAAAGATATAACAAGTCCATCCAATTACCCATAAACTCAATCGGATTCACCCGAAGGCTAGAAGCGATGGCTTAACCGATCCATCCACTCACCTTAGATGTGCATTCAGGACTGCCCACGCGCTTCTCTTTCTCCTAAGGATCCATATTCTGATCGATCTTCAAGCAATCATAGTCTAAGTCTTCCTTGACTTGACTATCCGGTCCATTTTTCCTTTCAATCGACCAAGTTTTTATCTTTGGTTGTCTAGGAAGATTTGGGTGTTTTTCTCTAAGAAAATATGTGCCCAAAATCGACCCCAAGGTATTTATAGAAAACTCAGCCAATAATCGTCTTTATGCGAAAAGGTGCTTTTTGGCCAACCAAAAGTACACATGTTCGTAGGCGCATGTTCGGCCCATAACCACTGTTCTTGCACGCTTAAGGCATGTGCCTGCCTTGTCGTCCCCATCCTTAAGCTAACCATGATCAAACTTGATTCGATATCCAAGCATACCCGACCATTAGTTCAATAACCGCCCAAGTCCAACCAACCATCCCAACCATCGCACACTCCTCCCAGCTAAGCTGAGCTCCCTAGCAATTGATCCAGCTGACTAAGCTCGGTCCACTAGCTGATCAAGCTAACCTAGCTTCACTGAGATCGGTCCAGTTATACCAGCTACTCTCACTCTTTACTTAGCTCGGTTCAGCTCAGTTTCCTTACTTCTCTTCGCTTTCTTGGCTAAGTCTCAATCATCACTCGGACTTAACCCAGTCTTAAGACTATGGAACACTTGCCTTTGTGTATTTGACCGGCTTGCACGTTCCATTGTCCCAATGTCTGTCCCGACGAACCTATCTAGGATTGGAATGCTACAAGTCTCTCCACTTGAAAGGGATTTGCCCCCGAATCCGAGTCAAGTTGTTTGGCCCTTCTGAACGTTTCAGACCACTTGGGAAAATATGCCTTCATTTTAGTTTCGGTTTCCCTAGTGACTTCTTCCTTCCCATTGTAATCCCAAACGATATTAACCATTAGGATCACTTTGTTCCTTGTTGCTTTTTCCATCTGATCTATAATCCGAACTAGTCTTGCTTCCAAAGTAAGGTTTTGTCCTAACTCCAAAGGGAATTCAAGCACAATTATGTCCTGATCGGCTAGACACTTCATTAGTTGGGACATATGGAATATATTGTAAAATGTATCCATTTCGCTTGGCAAGTTCAGTTTGTAAGCGACTGGTCCAGCCCTTTCAGTTATCTTGAATGGACCCAAGTACTTCAGATCCAATTTTTCCTTTCTCGAAGTTCTGGATCGCCCTTTGAAGGTTATTATCTTAAGATAGATTATATCATCTACTACGAACTCAAGGTCCTTCCAACGCATGTCTTCAAAGCTTTTTTGTCTATCTTGTGTTTCTTCATCTTATCCTTCAGGAATTTTATCTTCTCATCGGTTTCTTCAACTATGTCTGGACCAATCATATTGCACTCTCCAACTTGGATCCAATATAACGGTATCCGACATGGCCGCCCATACAATGCTTCATATTGCGACACTCCAATGCTCCTATGGAAGTTGTTGTTGTACGAGAATTCAATCAAAGGCAAATGCATTTCCCATGAATCGCCCCAGTCTAAGACACATGCTCACAACATGTCTTGCCGATATGTTCGCGGATGATAAGTTGTACTCATATTCACTCTTGTTCCCAAAACCTTCTAAAAGGCTCTCCATAAATGTGAAGTGAAACGAGAGTCCGTATCCGAGACTATGCTTGCCGGTACCCCATGTAACTGGACTTTCTCGTCCATGTACTTTTGGACTATCCTTCCAACTCCATCGGTCTTCTTAATGGCGATGAAGTGAACATACTTGGTTAGTCTGTCCACTACAACCTAGACCGCATCTTTCTTGCTTCTTGCCGTTGGTAGTCCGGTCACAAAGTCCATCGTGATGTGATCCCATTTCCATTCTCGAATGGACAAGTTTTGCAACAAGACACTCGAATATTGATGTTCAGCTTTGACAAGTTGGCACGTCGGACACTTCTCTTTCCATTTGGCTACATCCCTTTTCATATTAACCCAATGATAATATCTTTTCATATTAACAAAACTAACACGTGATCAACGAAAACAGGGGGAAAAAACAGTGCTATATAAGTAAGAGACCTACGGCAATACAAACCAAACACTTAGAGGAAGCTTCTGAGACATAAAACACGGATTCAAAGCGAAGCAAGAACAACATAAAATGTACTTCTGTTGTTAAAATTCGTAAATCCTTTTTCGAATGAGTTTTTTTTTTAATTGTTTTCGAACGCATGGAACAGGGAAAACGGTAGTAGCAACGCGTTGAAGCCGATGGACTCAGAGCAACTGAGAGAGTACGGACATCGAATGGTCGATTTCATTGCCGATTATTACAAAACCATCGAGACTTTCCCTGTCCGTAGCCAAGTTCAGGTCACTTTCTTTTCCCTGTGAAAATTTCATGTGGGTTTTGCACAATGTTGATATTAACTCTTGTCTCTGGTACAGCCTAGCTATCTTCATACTCTTTTGCCTGAGTCAGCACCAGACCACCCTGAAACGGTGGAACAAGTTCTTGACGGTGAATTAACTAAAATACCCACTTTTAGTATTTTTTTGGGACCATTTCTTGTTGAGCACAGACAGATTCTGAAGTGAGTTTTGTTTGTTTTTTCCAGATGTCAAGGCGAAGATAATGCCTGGAGTAACGCATTGGCAAAGCCCTAGCTTCTTTGCTTATTTCCCTATTAACGGCAGCGTTGCAGGGTTCTTGGGTGAGATGTTGAGTGCTGGTCTTAATACTATGAGTTTTAGCTGGGTTGCTTCTCCAGCTGCAACTGAGCTCGAAATCATTGTTCTTGATTGGGTTGCTAAACTGCTCAACCTGCCTGACCAGTTTCTATCCAAAGGTTATATTTTGACACATATCTTGTTAGAATAATTATTGCTCCCTATGTTTTGTCATTTTGACATTTTTCACACAAGTTAAAAAAATGATTGAAATGTATTTTTTGTTTTTATTTATTATACATATTTGATCATTAATATTTGAAATAAATAAAATGATTTATAAGACCAATGCAGTTTGTAATTAATATTAAGATGAACGTAAGTATAAATTGCATTGAAATAATAAATGATTTTTTTATATAACAAGAAAAAAATGTTAAAATGACAATGTTAAGAAACCGGAAGTATTTTTTTTTGTTCAGAATAATCATATTGCTTAAGACCTACCTAGCTAAGTTGTCTTCTTGTAGGAAATGGAGGTGGAGTGATCCAAGGGTCAGCTAGTGAAGCTATTCTCATTGTTGTGATTGCTGCCCGCGATAAGGTCTTAAGAAGCGTTGGCAAGAAAGCGCTTGAGAAACTTGTTGTCTACTCATCTGACCAGACGCATTCATCTTTACTGAAAGCTTGCCAGGTGAAATTCTGAAGATGTGATCAAAGAAAGTTTTGTTAAAAAGAAGCTAAAATTTGTTTCTGCCGGTTCTCTTCTTTGACAGATAGCAGGAATCCATCTAGAGAACTGCAGGGTGCTGAAAGCAGATTCCTCTACCAATTACGCTCTGCGTCCAGAATCTCTTGAAGAAGCTGTTTCTCAGGATCTTGAAGCTGGACTGATTCCATTCTTCTTATGTGGCACTGTAAGAAGCACTAGCTAACCTGTTATTTGCTTACCATCTGAAGTATGATTTTTTTATCTGAAAATTATTATTTGCAGGTTGGAACAACTTCTTCAACAGCAGTTGATCCACTAGCAGCACTGGGAAAGATCGCAAAGGTTATTTATTTCACATTAACTGTTATCTTCATAAAACTGATGATGTTTGTCTCTACTTGCATTCTCAGAGCAATGAGATGTGGTTTCACGTGGATGCAGCGTATGCTGGAAGTGCTTGTATATGTCCAGAGTATAGACAGTACATTGACGGAGTAGAAACTGCAGACTCTTTTGACATGAATGCTCACAAATGGTTCCTCACTAATTTCGATTGTTCCCTACTTTGGGTGAAAGTACATATGATGCTCTTCTTTCAGTCTCACTTTCTCCTCTCTTTTTTTTTTTCTCTTCTGGTATTCAGACAATGTTTATGTTTGATAAATAGGATCAATCTGCTCTAACTGAAGCTCTTTCAACTAATCCAGAGTATCTGAAAAACAATGTAAGAAAGCTTTCTTATAATATTTCTCTTCAAACCATGAACCAGGTGCGGGTTGAATAGAAAACAATGTATTGTACTCTGCTATCACCAACTAGTTTTTGGGTTGGGTTGGGTTGGGTTGCCTCTTCTTCTAATATGTGATGTTCAAAAAAAAAGTTTGTACTTTGTAATCAAAAATAATTTTTGTCCTTTAAATCATTATAACTATTATAAATAATAAATTATATTTTTATTGTAGAATTTTCAAAACTCATGATGATAAATATTTAATCGAAATACTGATTTTATATTTGAATTTAGAATATTGATTTTTATTTGATTTATAATTAAATACTCCTTCCGTTTCAGAATGATGTATGCTTTAGACTTTTCACACATATTAAGAAAACACGTAAATTTTAGATTATAAATTCATTGTTTTTTGCACTTAGCTATTTCCCGTAACTTTTAGCCAATCAAAATTCAGTAAACTAATTTAATGTTTTTGGAATCTACAATTTATCATTATTATTTGCATTGAAAATGTAAAATATAAATATTTTAGAAATAAATATTTTTTTCTAAAACATGGATCATTATGAAGTATTGAATAACTAAACTTATTTATGTTTATAAAATTTATCGAAGATAATTAATAAATTATTTATATTTTTATTCTATAAATGAACTTATTGAATTTGCAAAAAAAAATCGGCCCAGTTTGGAAAACATCGTTTTACTATATACTACTTTTTAATATTGGCAGGCATCTCAGGCAAACTTGGTTGTTGACTACAAAGATTGGCAAATCCCTCTGGGAAGAAGATTCAGGTTGTTTAAAGTTTAGCACAGGAACCATCTGGCACATATATATATATACAAATATTCTGAGATTGTGTTTTAACAGATCATTGAAACTATGGATGGTTTTAAGGCTCTATGGAGCTGAGACCTTGAAGAGCTATATAAGAAACCATATCAAACTGGCTAAAGATCTCGAACAGCTGGTCTCTCAAGATCCTAACTTTGAGGTAATGCTCAGAACTTTCTGGAACAAGATTCTTTGACAAGGAGATATGTAATGTTTTCTTCTTTTTGTTTGTTTGTGGAAGGTTGTGACTCCTAGGATCTTTTCTCTGGTCTGTTTCCGTATTGGACCTGTTGATAACGATGAAAAGACATGCAACAACCTAAACCGAAACCTCCTAGAGGCAGTGAACTCTTCAGGGAAACTCTTCATTTCTCACACTGTTAAGTCTCTCTCTTTTGTTCTTCTTTTTTCTTGTTGGATAGTGTTCTTAGACTTAAGATATATATATGTATTGGTTTCCGTGGAAAAACAGGCTTTGTCTGGAAGAATCGTACTACGTTGCGCCATAGGAGCGCCACTGACGGAGGAGAAGCACGTGAAGGAGGCATGGAAGGTTATCCAAGAAGAAGCATCATACTTGCTTGCTTCTCAAGTTAAATAAGATGAAAAGAACTTTTATGAGAAAACCTCCTGTTCTTGCCAACAAACCGAAACACTAGTTTGGTTTGGCTTAGTTTGAAACATCTGTTTGGTCTCCCAACGTATTTACTATTTTGTGCATTTTTATTTTTTACCAATTCAGTGTATCTTATCTCCTCAGAGCTATAAATTCAAAGTCATAATACTGTGGCTGATTTGCTTGCAAAGTCGTCTGGCTCTCCTATGTTGTACTCAAACCTGTCTCGCTAATGATAATTCTTAATGGTGTTCCAAAAAAGAAAAATATCTGATTTTCCCAATTGTGTATTTAATCTATTTTGTTTGGATTTGTTGTAATTAGCTAATCATATATGTGTAACGAATGACAATAAACTTGTTCTAAGCATATATAAATATTAATCTATTAAACTAGATTAAACAACCTATTTCTACACCAAAAAAATAAAAACTTGTACTCTCATAAATAAAAGTTTAGATTGGTTTTAATGTTGAAGGTAAACTAATACTAAATTAGCATGTTTTGGACCAAATTTAAAATCTGACTTAACCGGAGATCCAAATAGAAACGGACCCAATGTCCATATCAAACTTTGGTAACTTTTAAAATTAAAATTGTATTGATTCAATGAAGTTAACTATTGGTTATTTATCAAAATTTTAGTAGTAAACCGATTTATATCAGAATGTGTGAATTTTAGTTTTTTCTTACTACATTAAGGAGATACAAGTTTTGATATTTCGGATTGAGAAAAATAGGTTTTAAAACCTTTAATACATGGAATTAGGACGATATTGAAAGTTTGTATGCAACTGTTATTATATGATATTTCTAGTGTAGAAGTATGTCGTTTACCCATTAAACTATTATACTTCTAACTGAAACATTCAAGCTGAAAGATTGATTTAGTTTTTCTCACACATTAAAAGTATTATTTTACACTTTTTAAGCTAGTCTAATGTTTCTTATTTACTAATCAATTTCTATCACTCATGTTGTTTTGTATTTAGGAGATGGTATTGGACTAAGAAAAAAATCATTTGAAGACATAACTATTAGCTTTTGAAGTATTTTAAATGATTTAAGGAAGATTTTAACACATTTCTATAATTATTTAAAAAATATTTTAATGAAGTGCAAAAAATTGATAGGAATATATTCCTCTAAATTTCATCAATATTCGAATTTTTGTGCATGAATGAAAAAATAGGATTTTTTTTGACTAATAAAAAACCTAATTATTTCTATATGATATAAATATAGAAACTTAAAGAATAAAAATAATAAAACTTGACTAACCAAAAATCATTTTTATATCACTGTGAAAAAATGAATACAAATTAAAGTCATTAGATAAGCTTTTTCTATCATGCTTTTTGTCTCTCAGTCTATCTCATTAGATGGACTCCTGATCACTACAGCCACATCAACGGAGATACAAACTACACCAGCCACTGATCTGAAAACTATTTTATTCTAGGTACCTGAAAATTTATGAAATGTTTTTGTTCAACGTGCATGTCAACAAAACAACGTTTAGAGGAATCACTCATACCAAGCATACCAACAAACACAAAACAACAACATAATAGCTCCATCCCAAAGGATGCCACGGATACTCCTCTAGGAGGACTCACAACATCAACAGAAAACAACAGATTATGGTAGCAACCATGACTTATGCCCATATGACATAACAATAAAACAAGAAGACGAGGCCGGCGCTCTAAAGCGAAACGTAACACGGAAACAAGCTGAACTACGAACAATGAAATCTCAGTTCCATCGAGCCACTCACTAGCTCGGCTCCTCAAGTAAACTAAGTCATTGAGGATAATTAATTGTTTGTCATTGAAGTGATTGCTGACAATAAAATTGTAATTTATTAATTATTTAAGATGCTTTGCCAACTATAGGTTTATTTGTATTTCTTTGAAGATAACAAATAATTGATTTAAATCGGTTTATAAATTTTCAGATTTATCACTTAGACCTTATTCAGGTTATATATATATATATATATTATTCAGTAAATTATTAATAGCCGGATTTACATAGATTTTATAACTTTATTTAAAAGTTTCTGGATACAAAACTCATTTCAAATTCTTTAATAATACTTTCAAATTTTAAGTTTGAATATTTAGAAATATTATAAGAAAATATTATTGAATATTTGAGTTAGAAAAAATCTCTCAATAAACCATTATTTTAGTTTGTCACTAAAATCATATTCAAAGAGAAAAAATGACCAAAAACAAATTCATTAAAGAAACAAAATATTTTTCTGCCAACTTCTTGTAGATATATAAATATAAATAAATAATAAAAATAATATTTAAAAAATATTTTTTTATAGTTTTTCTAGTTCGATTTTTTATAGTTTTTTCGAACCTTTTCCAAAATCTGTTTTTTCAAAAAAAATAATATTTTTTTCAAAATTCAAAAATGAGTTTGGAAACTATTTTAACTTTTTTATTTTAGAAATTTAAATATTTATTTTAGAAATTTTAATATTTATTTATAAAAATTTAAACTCCACCTCCAAAATATTTTCCTTACCTCTAAACTTTAAATATAGATCGGTGAAAAGAAACTAAAATGGAATATCTTACGGAATTTCTCTTTGATTTATTAATTTAAGGTTATTATATTATTTTGGATTTAGAGGTTCACTTACAAATGTTTATGGTATCCTCTTAACTAGAGTTTGATCCGCGCGGGCGCACGGATATTAGATTTTTTTCTGAAAAATAAATGATTTAATGATATTTTTAAACATTTAGGTATTTTGTTCATTCTTATGTTCTTACACATCAGAACCATATTCACCTGGTTATAGAAGGATTGGATTCGAATCCTACCCAAAAAATTTATAATACCCGAACAAAAATTAATTTCAAAAACTAAAAATTTCGATACCTGAAAGAACCGATCCACACCCGAACATATATCTGACAATTATTATGGTTAACACATAAAATAAATGATATTGAATTATATGGTAGAAGATATAATAGTACTTCTGTATCATTTTAAGTGTCGTTTTATATTTGTACATACATATTAATAAAATATTTAATTTTGTATATTTTTTATATAAAAATATCATTACTTATACATTTAACTATATTTCAACCAATAGAAAAATAAACATGAGAATATAGCTAATAAATTATGCATTCAAATGTTAAACAACATTTATTTAGTAATGAACAAGTTTTTCTACCACAACACATCATATATAAATTTGAGGTAGTAAAATACTTAGGTAAATTTTTATTTTATGTTTTATAAATGTTGTCAGATTATTTGGAGAAAAACTATTGATAAAATAGTTAAAATTAATTAAAAAATATAATAAATTTGTTAAAAAAATATGATTAGTTCTATTTTGTATTTCGATTTTAATAATATAGATATATCTGGGCCAGCTGAACCCAAACCATTCAGATTTCAGATAGCTCCTGACTCCTGTCCTGAGACGTAAACTACAAAAGATGTATGTATGTATGTTCTTGGAAATTTTGGAAACTCCTCTTTTGTATGAGTAATCCATTTTTATTTTTAATTGAATGGAACAGGGAAAATGGTAGTAGCAATGCGTTGAAGCCGATGGACTCAGAGCAACTGAGAGAGTACGGACATCTAATGGTCGATTTCATTGCCGATTATTACAAAACCATCGAGACTTTCCCTGTCCTCAGCCAAGTTCAGGTCACTTTCTTTTCAATTTGATGTAGAGCTAGGTAGGCTTTGAAAAAAAGGTCAATACTTTATGTGAAAGTTGCTATATTTTTCAAAACTGGCTTGTTTTATTCACAGCCTGGTTATCTTCATAACCTTTTGCCTGATTCAGCACCAGACCAACCTGAAACCCTGGAACAAGTTCTTACTGGTACTCACTTCCCTATTTTTTTCTGATACTTTTTTTTGTTTGGTTGAGCATAGATAGATCTGATTTGAGTTTTATTTTTTTCTTTGCAGATGTTAAGGAGAAGATATTGCCTGGAGTAACGCACTGGCAAAGCCCTAGTTTCTTTGCTTATTACCCTGCTAACAGCAGCGTTGCAGGGTTCTTGGGTGAGATGTTGAGTGCTGGTCTTAATATTATTGGTTTTAGTTGGGTATCTTCTCCTGCTGCCACTGAGCTCGAAATGATCGTTCTTGATTGGTTTGCTAAACTGCTCAACCTGCCTGACCAGTTTCTATCCAAAGGTTATACTTTTTGATCAAAAACTTTGTCATAGCAATAATCCTTTTTCTTAGCTAAGTTGTCTTCTTGTAGGAAATGGAGGTGGAGTGATCCAAGGGTCAGCTAGTGAAGCTATTCTGGTTGTTATGATTGCTGCCCGCGATAAGGTCTTAAGAAGCGTTGGCAAGAAAGCACTTGAGAAACTTGTTGTCTACTCCTCTGACCAGACACATTCTTCTTTACTCAAGGCTTGCCAGGTGAAATTCTGAAGATTTGATCAAAGAAAGTTTTGTTAAAAAGAAGCTAAAATTTGTTTCTGCCGGTTTTCTTCTTTGACAGATAGCAGGAATCCATCTAGAGAACTGCAGGGTGCTGAAAGCAGATTCCTCTACCAATTACGCTCTGCGTCCAGAATCTCTTGAAGAAGCTGTTTCTCAGGATCTTGAAGCTGGACTCATTCCATTCTTCTTATGTGGCACTGTAAGAAGCACTACCTAACCTGTTACTTACCCTCCGAAGCATACTTTTTTCTGAAAGATTTAGTTTATTATTTGCAGGTTGGAACAACTTCTTCAACAGCAGTTGATCCACTAGCAGCACTGGGAAAGATTGCAAAGGTTATTTATTTCACATTTTCAAACTGTTATCGTCACAAAACTGATGATGTTTGTCTCTACTTGCATTCTCAGAGCAATGAGATGTGGTTTCACGTGGATGCAGCGTACGCTGGAAGTGCTTGTATATGTCCAGAGTATAGACAGTACATTGACGGAGTAGAAACTGCAGACTCTTTTAACATGAATGCTCACAAATGGTTCCTCACTAACTTCGATTGTTCCCTACTTTGGGTGAAGGTGCATATGATGCCCTGTTATTTCCTCCCTTCCTTCCTTCTCTTTGCTTACTGAAAAAAGTAAAGTTCTGATAAAAACAGGATCAGTATGCTCTCACTGAAGCTCTTTCAACAAATCCAGAGTTTCTCAAAAACAAGGTATGAATTGTTTTGTTCTCTTATTCAAATCTTACTAGTCTTATTTATCAACTTTTTTTTGTTTTGTTTTTTGGCAGGCTTCTCAGGCAAACTTGGTTGTTGACTACAAAGATTGGCAAATCCCTCTGGGAAGAAGATTCAGGTTGTTTAAAGTTTAGCACAGGAACCATCTGGCACATATATATATATATACAAATATTCTGAGATTGTGTTTTAACAGATCATTGAAACTATGGATGGTTTTAAGGCTCTATGGAGCTGAGACCTTGAAGAGCTATATAAGAAACCATATCAAACTGGCTAAAGATCTCGAACAGCTGGTCTCTCAAGATCCTAACTTTGAGGTAATGCTCAGAACTTTCTGGAACAAGATTCTTTGACAAGGAGATTTATAATGTTTTCTTCTTTTTTTTGTGTGTGTGGCAGGTTGTGACTCCTAGGATCTTTTCTCTGGTCTGTTTCCGTATTGTACCTGTGGATAACGATGAAAAGACATGCAACAACCTAAATCGAAACCTCCTAGAGGCAGTGAACTCTTCAGGGAAACTCTTCATTTCTCACACTGTAAGTCTCTCTCTCTCTCTCTCTCTTTGTTCTTTTTGTTGGATAATGTTCTTAAACTAAGGTATATATATGTTGGTTTCCGTGGCAAACAGATCTTGTCGGGAAAGTTCGTACTACGCTTCGCCATAGGAGCAGCATTGACGGAGGAGAAGCACGTGAAGGAGGCATGGAAGGTTATCCTGGAAGAAGCATCATACTTGCTTGCTTCTCAAGTTAAATAAGATCAAAAACAAAACTTTTATGATAAAACCTCATATTCTCGCCAACAAACCGGAGCACTGGTTTCGTTTGGTTTAATTTGATTTGATATAAGCATATAACTTATCTGATAAAGACAAACGTCACCTTCTTATTACTAAACCAAATCAAGGAATCCAGTGTTCAGAAACACCGATTCCAACACAAATTGATGATGATCCAGCTCAGTCTTCTCCAACTCCAGTTACTATATGAAGTCCTCCCTTTTCAAAACCTTGACCTCAAGTTTTAAAAGCAGGAAACTTCTTCTACATATCATACAATTTCCAAGTCGCCTCATCCTCAAGTTTCTTCGGATATTTTTTGGGTTTTTTGGATAACCTATTCCAATTCGGTTAATAATATTTTAAATTTGATTATGTTTTATAATTTAATACAAGATGGATCCATTCGAATATTTTTACATTTCAGACTTAATACAAAGCACTTTTCATGGTTCTATTTTGATTTGGATTACATATTTTATGTCTAAATCTAATTATAAATATACAATAGAATAAAAATATAGAAGTCTATACATAAATTTGAATTGATATAAAATGTGCAATTTACTACTTTTTGTTTACAAAATACATTTTAAAATATATAATTTTTTTAAAAAAAATTGTAAATTAAAAATTCTGTATATTAATAAAATATTATATTTTTAATAGTATTAATTTATAGATTTTTATTGTGTGTTGCTTGAGAATAGCCTAAAAAGCGGGTCATAATAATACCGCCCAACACAAACGACGTGGTTTCATACAAAACATATTTTTGCCATTGTGAAGACATGAGTTTACTACATTAAGAGACCAAAATCTTATGTATGGGCCCGGCCCATCTACCTGTATCCTCCTGCCGCAGCAAATCCCTCTCTTCTCCATTTCTCTCTCTCTCATCTGTATTTGTTGTCTTTCTCTCCATCGATCGTGTAAGTGAAGACGAAGATGCAGGCAGTTTCAAGGCGATTAATCCAGCGACCTCTCACCGGAGGATCTTCGATCTACTCATCATCTTCTCTCAGATCGATCCATGGAGTTTCAGATCACCGTTAAGTTTCCGCGATTGATTTAATTTGATTCGCCTTTCTAGGTTTGTTATGAATTATATGGTTTTATGCTTCAGTTAATGGAAGTGATAATCGTCGATACTCGTCTTCCCTTGCCACGAAGGGCGTGGGACATCTCGCTCGCAAGGGTACTGGTGGGAGATCCTCCGTGAGGTATGGCATTTCTCTCTACGTTATCTCCTATTAGGGTTTTTGTTTCTCAAGAACAAAATGCTATTGGTGTGTGTTAGGAAGATAGCTTTACTTCATGGAGAAATGTATCATTTTTAGTGGTTTTCTGTAGCTTCAGTATAGGTATATTGTCAAGTTTGCTTGAGAGATTTCTCTTTACAAATAAAATGTCCTTTGCTTTGGCAGTGGCATTGTAGCTACGGTATTTGGAGCCACTGGATTTCTTGGTCGTTATCTTGTGCAGCAGCTAGGTGAGTGGGGTTATCTAGTCCTGTTCTTCCTTTACATGTTTTGGTTTTCTGATTACTTGCTAATGAAATTACTTTCGTTCAGCTAAAATGGGATCACAAGTGCTAGTTCCTTTCCGAGGCTCAGAGGACAATCCTCGACATCTCAAGTTGATGGGAGATTTAGGACAGGTAATGTCTTCTTTTGTTTAGCACAATGTTTTAAGGGTATGTCACAACACACATTTTTTGGAATATTATCCTTTGTATCAACAAATTTTTTAATGTGTGTTTATTTGTTTCCAGGTAGTTCCGATGAAATTTGATCCAAGAGATGAAGACTCAATTAAGGCTGTCATGGCAAAGGCTAATGTCGTTATCAATCTAATTGGTACATATTTGTCTTTTAAAAAGCAACACTGTTCCTTTACCTATTGAATGATATCTATTCTAATCCCCAGGAAGAGAGTATGAGACCAGGAATTTCAGTTTCGAAGAGGTGAATCATCACATGGCCGAGAAACTTGCACTGGTACGTGTTTGAATCCTGACAAATTGTCCCCGGAAACTCTGGTGAAGAAGTTTCCAGATTTTACTCCTCGTACTGTTGTGTACTCCTGAAATGAGCTACAGTTTTTTTAACCTTCAGGATGGTACGGCTCTTTTGGTTATGTCTAATTAGATTGGGGATTGGTGGATTTGTTGTTTCAGGTGGCCAAGGAACATGGTGGAATAATGAGATATATTCAAGTTTCTTGTCTCGGAGCTTCTGTATCATCTCCTTCAAGAATGCAGAGGGCAAAGGCTGCTGGTGAGGAAGCTGTCTTGAGCGCGCTGCCTGAGGTAAACTTATCCCAGCTTTCATACGTAACGCTTTCTTCTGTAATTATCATCCTAATATATGATTTATTGTTGTTATGATTCTACCTATTCAGATATAAGGTAGATCCTTTACTTTTTTCTTGTGTAAGAACTAGAAATCAGTATATGATGTTATTATTAAACTCTAAAATCTCATAAAATTTTAAAGAAACAATGTAGGCTTGCTGCCTGCATATGCATTTTGTCATCAGCCTGCTGCTTCTAGTAATTTCCTGATTTATATTTGTTTCCTAGGCGACAGTCATGAGACCTGCGACCATGATTGGTACAGAGGACAGAATCTTGAATCCATGGGCAATGTTTGTTAAGAAATATGGTTTCCTCCCGCTCATAGGTGGTGGGACCAACAAGTATGTCCTAAACCTTTTTCTTATTCTTTTCACCCGTTCACAGTAACTTACAGTGACTATGATCCATTTCTTTCCCTAACCATAACTTCATTGCAGATTCCAGCCCGTATATGTGGTCGATGTTGCTGCTGCAATTGTTGCAGCTCTAAAGGATGATGGCTCTAGCATGGGGAAAACCTATGAATTGGGTGGTCCAGATGTCTTTACCCCTCATGATTTGGTAAATTCTTATTTTCCTTAATTCTCTCTGTCACTATGGCAGCTCAATGGGCTTGATTTCAAGTTCTTCCTTGCAGGCAGAGATCATGTTTGACATGATTCGTGAATGGCCTCGATATGTGAAGCTTCCATTTCCAATTGCTAAGGTAACAGATCAAATCCTTCAACGTTTATGGTAGAATCTCCAATGATTTTATATGCTCCGTTGTCAAAGAAAGCGTATCTGAAGCTAAATAGAACTAAAGAAGCCTAAATCGCTAAGGATTATTTGTTTTGTATTTCAAATGTTTACTAATTTCATATATGGCACAATCTGTTCTAGGCAATGGCGGGTCCTCGGGATTTCATGGTGAACAAAGTCCCGTTCCCTCTACCCTCTCCCCAGATCTTCAATCTTGATCAAATCAATGCGCTTACAACCGATACACTTGTATCTGACAAGGGTTAGTTATCTTTCCACAGAGATGAAATGTGTTCCCTTTCATGAACTGTTTGAGTCTCACTCTTTTATTATTCGACACAATGGCTATTATCAGCCTTGACGTTTCAGGATTTGGACCTTGTCCCTCATAAATTGAATGGGTATCCTGTCGAGTTTCTTATCCAATATCGCAAGGGTGGTCCTAATTTCGGTTCTACTGTCAGTGAAAAGATACCAACAGACTTCTACAATTGATTCTGCTTCTGCTCAAAGGTCGTTTTCCTGGACTAATTTTTTTCATGCAAGCGCGTAATGAAATCGCGGAAACTAGATTTTTGGTATTTTGTTGTGTTTCATTTGCTTCTGTCAATAATGAAATGGTTCTCCTCTTTGTTGTGTTGTGGAAAATAAGTATAACCCATCAACATGATCATAAGTTAGAGAGGGGATGTCATCTGTCTTGATTGGGGGAGGATTTGGTCCCCTTAGGAATTATGGAGTTTCTGGTTCGTTTCAAACTTTCATGGGCTACTTTGCTCTTTGAGTATAACTAAAGCCATGTGCTTTGGTCTTTGCATTCCATATAGCTCAGAGTTGTATGTTTTACTTGCGAAAAGACGTTTCAACTTGTATATGTGGTGCAGTATAAGTTAAAAACCCTGAGAAATCTTTGAGTCGGTTATATTTAAAGGTCTGGTGGGATATGAATCTAGTTATGCAAATCGTAAAATGTTTCTAGCTGTAAAAGAAAGTAAAGAACTTTGGGAAACCTCAAGAACCAAGCAAAGCATATAAGCTCTAATATCATGTCAGAAGGAATAGGGCAGACACATTTTTAGTTGTTCCAAAAAAAAATGGAAGGTGAAGAAGATGATTATCCCGGACCTGAATCTGGGATTGGCGGAATCAACTTGAACGGGAGAAATGTCGGGGCGGTGATGTTGGCGCCTAGGGATGTAGACGTAGCGAGTCAGAGTGATTGCAGGATCAACATGTACGTGAACAGCAACGTTCAAGGGACCTGTGGTTCGGTTCTGTTGGGTAGCAAGGTTAAGCTAAGAGACCCTGGTGTTCATGTCTTTGTTGATGACTTAAAAATGACCCCCGAAGAGGACGAAACTAGACAGAAGGAGATGAGGTTGGTTAAAGTTGGGTTAGGTGTGCTCTGTCTCCTTAACGTCTTTCTAGGACTCATTCTCTTACTCTCCTCTTGGCTCCGGGAGTAAACCGAGTCCATATAGACCGATGTTCACGGTAAGAAGAACAATCTCGTCCGTAAATGTTTCTTACTCAATTATCTAAATATATCTTAAAACTTTGGATTAATATTCCAAGAAGTTGATATCTGTAAGGGTCAAAAAGAATTGTTATTTTTACAAGATTCCGTATCATGTATGTAAATTAGGTAGAAGTCTAGTGGTGCAAACGTGAAAAAAGTCTCTGAGTTGTAATAAGCACTACGTACCAATCACAATCTCAGCGGCCGGATTATAACTACTTTAAGTATTGATTTCAGGAAATTTATAAAAAAAATTGTATCAATCGAATCTTTCTTTCTAAATATGCATTTTGCCCGGTCACCCGTTGGATGAAGAGAGGACCATTTCATTGGTTTTTTCATTAATTCCATAATCTTTCAAGAATAGCAGTATTCTAAAAGTAGGTTTAGGGGCGTCTAGGCCCCACCTAATCGGTAAATCGGGTATGAACGAAACGATTTGCTCAAACCGATTTTTCAGAAAATCGATCTAAACGTTTAAAAAATCGATATTGACGTCCGCCTAAACAATAATTCTATATAAAACGATTAGCTACTGCCTAACGATTTTTAGAACATTGAAGAATAGTATATAGTATTCCTTCGAAGCCCACTTTTGCAAATCACCATTTGCATGTCTACCAATTGTAACAAATAACTGGAACTTGAAGCATCAAAAGTTAAGAAAAATATATTTTAAAAAGTTGGAAGAAAGTTAATGCTAGGCCATTACTACTCGCATCAATCTGTATTATAAAGAAAGAAATAATAGTAATAATGTTTTAATGCAAGTACTTGGGTGGTGCTATCCATGTGAGATGTACATTGGGGAGCACAAACTTCCCCACTCCCACGGCCACGTTTGTCCCTTTAAAGCTTCTGTTTATTTATTTGTTGGTGGTGCTCGTTTTGTTATTTATGACTAGCCCTAAATATTTGGTTCTCGATTCTGATTTCAGACCGGTTCTTAGGTTCTTCAGTTTTAAAGTTATAAAGATTTAAGATCTATTTAGGTATTTAATTTTTTGGATAGATTTCATTTTAGGGATAGGTTCCAGTTCAGTTATTTCATTTCTCGGTCTGAATAGGGAAACAAAGTTAAAAACCGGCTAGTATCCACTCTCTCAAATAATGTTTCGATCTCGAACTAACAGCAGGAAGATAGATATTTATAAAACATGATTACTGCCTTGTATTAAGAAGAACTTGATTCAAAAGAGAAAAGAAGATCGTACTAAAAGACAGATCACTTTTGGCAATTAAACAGATAATTTCATATTCTATTTGGTTCTGATTTTCAGTTAACTAAAGTTAAAAAAAATCAGAAAATTTAATTTTTTCGGATTAAAGATTAGACTTTTGGGGTTTTAGATAAAAATTTAGATAATTAATATAAGTTTAAATAATTTGGAAAAAATATTCTGGTAATTCATTTGGATATTTCAGTTTATAGATAATATTTTGAAATTATTTGATTATTTAAAAATTAAATATATTTAATATTTATAAGTATATAAATTATATTATAGAAATTTGAGTATCCATTTGGTTCTCAATTCGGTTACATTTTCGATTCTTTAGTTCTAGAAATATAAGATTCATTCGGTAGCTGGTAGGATCCAAACCCGAATAAATAGATGGCCTATTTATGAATATGATGAGTGAGAGATCCATACGAAGTCTTCTCTTTTTTAACACTTCAGAAAATATAGAGTATACAAACTCAGTCCCGACACCGACGCAATTTTTGAAGTTAAAAAGTGTAAATCTCCAACGCAAATTCGACCATATATACAAAGCAATACGTTAATTTTAGGAACATATTCTTCCACCACTATAGACTTCAACTAGCTACATAACTAACTTAAATTTCGAATAATTACAGAATACTTAAAGTTTCGAATAATCAATTAGTAAGAAAAGTTTGCAATGGAATGTATCTGATTTAATTATAGGGTACTTTCTGTTTTTTTTTAGCAGAAATTTTTACGTGCTTACTATCATCACTTAGTTGGACATTATGATGAATATCTCTTTGGTCCCAATGAAAAATAAAATTCATAACTTTAAAAGTTCAAATATACTACAACATATGAAATAACACACGATTGAAACAGAGAGGTCAAGAGCTGTGTACTAATGGAAATACTTAATTAGCGGAAGGGGGCTAAAGTTGAGTCAAATGATGGGGGCTTAAAACTTGAAGTGGCTACTCAAATTTCTATAAATTAATAAGTACTATTAATAAATTAATTAATAAGTACTATTAATAAATTTCGTCGTTTGTGCGTTTCATTTCCACGCGCTCGTCGGAATAATCACGTTACGAGAGCGAAGAAGTTGAGTCAAAGGGTCCAAAGAAGGGGAAGGTTACTGACATGTCAGCAGACAAATAACATACGTGGCAAGGTCCCACTGGTCACCGACAAGTTCGAAGAAGAAATTACGGCGCAGATTTAGCTGTCCGACTAACGTGCGCTCTCAAAAATTTTACATTAAATATTCTCCTGTTTTCTCTCTCTCTCTCTCTCCCTCCACGACGGTGATGAGACCAAACTCAAGTCAAAACCAAACAGATCGATCTTCAAATCTGAAAACCACACTTCTTCCCTTTCAGACCATCTCTAGATCTTAATTCTTTGTCTGAAGGATCAAATCCTCTTCTTCTTCTTCCTCGTTGCTCCGTATCTCGCGGATCCTTGTCGGTACATTCTCAAATCTGAGTTTTCTTCTTCTCTACTTCTGAGCTTCGATCTAGCTTAATTCAAATCGCTTCTTAAGGATTTTGAAAAGTATAAATGGTGTTGTGATCTGGTAAGACTCTGCATGACTCCGAGGGTTGCGATGAGGCGTCATCGCTCTGCAGAAGAAACTACTCCTACAGAGACAACGGAGAAGGGCAACGGGAAGAATCATACCAATCGAATCTATCTGTTGGTTTCTATATCACTCTTTTTCTGGGCACTTCTCTTCTACTTCCATTTTGCTGTCATTGGCAGTAACAACATTCAGAAACAGATCCAACCTCAACCATCTTCATCTTCAATCTCTCTTCGGGTTGATAAGTTCCCTCTCCAGCCTCCCAAAGAGAAGGATCCTCCTTTAGTCACTCAACCAATTCTCCCTCCTGCTCCTGCAGCCACTTCCACTTTTAAGCCTCCTGTAATCGTCGAGAAACATGAGTTTCCGTTTGTCAGAGCGTTGAAGACAGCAGACAACAAGAGTGATCCCTGTGGAGGCAAGTACATTTATGTCCACGATCTACCCTCCAGGTTCAACGAAGATATGCTTAGAGATTGTAAGAAGCTTAGTCTCTGGACCAACATGTGCAAGTTCACCACTAACGCTGGCCTTGGCCCTCCTCTAGAGAATGTTGAAGGTGTCTTCTCTGATCAAGGCTGGTACGCTACTAATCAGTTTGCTGTTGATGTTATCTTCAGCAACCGGATGAAGCAATACAAATGCTTGACGAATGATTCTTCCCTTGCTGCTGCTATTTTTGTGCCTTTCTATGCTGGTTTCGACATTGCTAGGTACCTGTGGGGATACAACATCTCTACCAGGGATGCTGCTTCTCTTGAGTTGGTTGATTGGCTCATGAAGCGGCCTGAGTGGGAGATCATGAGAGGTAAAGATCATTTCCTTGTGGCGGGTAGGATCACTTGGGATTTCAGGAGGTTGTCTGAAGAAGAAACTGATTGGGGGAACAAGCTTCTCTTCTTACCAGCTGCCAAGAACATGTCTATGCTTGTGGTTGAGTCTAGTCCATGGAACGCTAACGATTTTGGGATCCCTTACCCAACCTACTTTCATCCAGCAAAGGACTCTGAGGTGTTTGAGTGGCAAGAGAGGATGAGAAACCTTGACAGGAAGTGGCTTTTCTCTTTTGCAGGAGCCCCACGACCCGACAACCCGAAGTCCATCAGAGGGCAGATCATCGATCAATGCAGAAACTCAAATGTTGGGAAGCTACTGGAATGTGATTTTGGGGAGAGCAAGTGTCATGCACCGAGCAGCATTATGCAAATGTTTCAAGGCTCTCTCTTCTGTCTGCAGCCACAAGGAGACTCCTACACTCGAAGATCAGCTTTTGACTCGATGCTTGCAGGCTGCATACCCGTCTTCTTTCACCCTGGATCAGCTTACACTCAGTACACGTGGCATCTACCCAAGAACTACACAACCTACTCGGTGTTCATCCCCGAGGATGATATTAGGAAGAGAAACATGAGCATAGAGGAACGACTCCTCCAGATTCCACCCGAGCAGGTCAAGATCATGAGAGAGAATGTGATAAACCTCATCCCAAGGCTGATCTACGCAGACCCTAGATCAGAACTGGAGACACTAAAGGATGCATTTGATGTCTCGGTGGAGGCCATAATAGACAAGGTGACTCGGTTAAGGAAGAACATGATTGAGGGTCGGACCGAGTATGACAACTTCGTGGAAGAGAACAGCTGGAAGTATGCATTGCTGGAGGAAGGCCAACGGGAAGCTGGAGGACACGTGTGGGACCCATTCTTCTCGAAACCGAAGCCTGGAGAAGATAGCAGCAACGAAGGCAATGGAGGCACGACCATATCGGCAGATGCAGCTAAGAATTCATGGAAGAGTGAACAGAGAGATAAGACAAAGTAAAAAAAAGGGAGACAGAACCAACCAACATTTTGTTTACGGTTTGAGATATAGCTTTTGGTTATTATTATTATACGGACAAAGTTTTATTTATGTTTTGTTGTTTGTATTGGTATCAAAAATGTAGTTTCTCCAGGTTCATAGAGATCATTTTGTTTGAGCATCTTGTTGTATCAGTATCATCAGCAACCCACAAAGATTAATAATGAAAGTGGCCTTTTTCAAGTTTAGCTGAAAATGAGTGCTATGTTTAATTTGCAAGACTATATGAGATGGGATGCAGAATAGTATTAGTCTCTACGTATGTAATCAATAAACATAATACCTTGATTGCTTAACCAATGTCTTCTATATCCAAAATCCAAAACGCACTCTGTATTCACTGGTCTAATTTACCAAGCATGTATCGAACTTCTGTATAGTACAAAAACGGATGTGTTTTTGTTTTATTATAAGTAAAGAAAAAATTGAAGCAAATCTTGGAGTGGAATAAAACCCAAGCCAGGAGCTCCACAAAAGCTTACGTAGCATTCTTCCACTTCTTAGCTCTTCTCTGACGTTTCTAGTTGGGAAGGTTTGTGATCTGTAGCATCCAAAGGAGGAAGATAGTCAGAGATGTCGATTCTCAAGGTTTGCTGGGGTCCATCGTTTGAAGGGACGTGGACAAGTGCGTCCATTATCAGAATGTCCCAGTCCCTTTGCTGGAGAAACCCAAATAAGCTATCTTCTGTTCCAAGAAAACCATCAGAAGAGAAACAGCAAAAATGAGATCCATTGTGTGAGAAAAAAATGACATTTGCACCATGACCATCACATGCAAGCTTTGGTAGACTGAAGAGAGTTTTTTACCTCCATTGCGAACAGCTTTGAGATGCAAGATTCCGGTGCCTTGTGGCCCAATCACAGGAAAGGAACAAGAAACAGAGTGCCTTTGCTGAGAAACAGCAAGTGATGCATTGTACCATGGCCCTTTCTCAATTGGCTCTCCAATGGCTTCGATCATAGCCTTATTCCGCATCACCTTCTCCATGGCCTTGCTGAATAGTTAAGCATACAAAAGACCAAATACTTTGAGAAATCACCAATACATTCTTGAAAATCATGTCATGTTATTGGTTTGGTGAAAACGGTGGACTCAAGCACAAGTTTTCTCTGCTAACTCGATGAACAAAAGCAAGACACATCATGGACTCCAAGAACTGAATTTCGTTTGCTGACTTTGAATGGTATAATCAACAAAAGGATTCCAACTAAAACCACCCACTTTGCTTTTCAATGAGGACAAAAGTGAACCACAACAATGAGTGAGTGCATACAAGTACCTGCTACAACCGCGATAGATAGAAAGGTCGTCGAGAGCACTCAAAGCAACACCACCTGTGACTGTAATCAATACAAATGACACTGCCTTCCGACCAAATGACCCCAACGTCCCTGTTTTGTCCGATGAGCTGTTCCAAAAAAAAAAACATTTCTTTAACAAGTAAAGAGTGGTAGTAGATAACAGAAATGATGCATCGTATCCAGATCACGATTTGAATCGCTTTTCTTTCTCTTCAAACTTCGACGAGAAAACTTAAGATAGCTCGACGATCTGATTCTAATTGCAAGATTTTAAAACCCAACACGACCTTTTTTTCTAATCTCGATCCAAAGCCCCAAAAAATCGAATTTCATGGATCGACTCATACCTTGAGGTTGAAGGTCGTTTGAAGAGCGAAGTGAGCCGCCTCGCCAACATTTTTGACCCGACTCTCTGATTCGACCCGGAGCACCTCGGTTGGGGAAGGGAAGATCTATAGGGTTTTGGGTTTTGCAGCCATCATTTTACAACTTTTCTCTTGATTTTTTTTTTCTGATAAAATATAAAATATGAATGACAATCAAATAAATATAAATATGAAGAGTACTATAGGGGGAAAATGGGCTTTTTATTCCCCAACTATTTGAAATCGGCAATTTTAATACTCAACTATTGCTCGCGCGGAATTATTCCTCAACTAATAGTTGACTGCGCAAAATTAGGACCGAAATAGTCAACCGTTAACTATTTAACGGAAACATAACGGTTTCCGTCAACTTTTTAACGGTTGACTATTTCAATCACAATTTTGCGCAGTCAATGCTTAATTGAGGAATAAATATGCGCATATAATACTTGAGTATTTAATTTGCTGATCGAAAATACTTGAGGAATTAAAAACAACAATTATTTTAAAATAAAATCATAATTTAACATATTCTTAAGTTTGATATAACCAGTATAGAATATTTTTACTTAAAAAAAAAGATTTTTGAGGTTTAATAGTGACATGTACAATAATACAAATAATTATAATTGTATTTATTGTTGATATATTTCATGTTTATAAAATTATTTAAGATGGTTTTCAAAATATTTTTTAACTAAAAAAATTCTCAATTTGAACAAATATACAAGATACTTAGAGTTGTATTCAATTAATAGTTTTAGATGATTTGTATTAAAATGAAAAATCCATTGTTATTTAACTATGATTTTTTTAAAAAAAAAATCATTGTTATTGAACTTGACATTTCATAAAGTACTCTGAAATTCATTGTTATTGAAAATATTTGAAGTTTCATGCTAAAAACTAACATTTCATATTAATTTATTTATTTTTTATATAAATTGAGTGCAATTTGCAATAATAGTGAAAAATACAATATCATATATATATATATGCAACAAGCTTATAATTCAAATTCGACAAAGCATTTAAGTATTTTTTGACAAAAGGCTTTTAGACACAATATTTAAGTATTAAATTATGATATTGTATTTGTCACTATTATTGCAAATTGCACTCAATTTATATAAAAAATAAATTAATTAATATGAAAGCTAGTTTTTAGCAAAAAATTTCAAATATTTTCAATAACAGTGGATTTCATAATATTTTATGAAATGTCAAGTTTAATAACAGTGATTTTAAATAATTTGTTATAAAACAATTCATGGTTAAATAACAGTAGAGGTTTCATTTTAATACAAAACATCTAAAATTCTCAGTTGAATACAACCCTAAGTGTCTTGTATATTTGTTCAAATTGGGAATTTTTTTAGTTAAAAAATATTTTGAAAACCATCTTAAATAATTTTATAAACATGAAATACATCAACAATAATTTTACTATAAAACCATAATTTTTTATAAATGTCACTATAAAACCATAATTTTTTTCAAAGTAAAAATATTCTATACTGGTTATATCAAACTTAAGAATATGCTAAATTATGATTTTATTTTAAAATAAATTGTTGTTTTAAATTCCTCAAGTATTTTCGATCGGTAAATTAAATACTCAAGTATTATATGCGCATATTTATTCCTCAATTAAGCATTGACTGCGCAAAATTGTTATTGAAATAGTCAACCGTTAAAAAGTTGACGGAAACCGTTATGTTTCCGTTAAATAGTTAACGGTTGACTATTTCGGTCCTAATTTTGCGCAGTCAACTATTAGTTGAGGAATAATTCCGCGCGAGCAATAATTGAGTATTAAAATTGCCAATTTCAAATAGTTGGGGAATAAAAAGCCCATTTTCCCGTACTATAGGATATTATTAGAAAAGGTTTTATCATAAAAATAATCAAAATAAATTTTATTAAATGGTCTAAATAAATGTTTATATTTCAAAGGTGAAATTTAAAAAATTAAAATTAAAATTTTAAAATAAATAACTATTTTGGTCATTTTATTCTTAAACTTTATTTTGATGACAAAATTTTTAAAAAAACTATTTAAGTGAATTAACCATAAAATATTGCTTCCTTCCTCATTTCTTCTAAAGATTTTTATCTTTATGTAAACAAAAATAGTTTCAGTCGTAAAACATATGAAATAGTTATAGAAGAATACTCTAAGATAGATCTAAAAAGCTTTTATCGCCAAAATAAATTTCAAAAAAATGACTAAAATAGATTTTATTAAAGGATCTAAATATATATTTATATATATTGGGTTAACTAATCTAGATTTAGGGTTTACAGTTATGAGATAAATTTTTAGAGGTGAAATTAAAAAAAAAAATTCAAATTTTTTTTTAGTCATTTTTCTTTAAAGTCTATTTTGTGACAAAAACTATAAAATTGTCTATTTGCGAGATTTACTAATGTTATAATTTTTCTTTTGTTAATAAAAATCCCATATAGAGTTGAATATATGGTAATCTTTGCACACAATTATTATTCGCAATATTCTCTATTTTTTGTTTTAGATTTGTTAATTGCAGTCAGTTTTCAACATTTGCAATTTGTATTAATCTTTCTCAAGTTTTTGTTAAGGAAAACAAATATGTGTAGCACAAAAACGTGTATAGGCCCATTTGTAGCCCAACAAATAACTTATTCAACCTAGAAAATTTGGTAAGCCGCTGCAATATGAATACGTTGCACGCTCTGTTATCCATGCGTGAGATATTAAGATATTATTACGTGATATGATATCTCTTCTCTTTTAGCAAATACTTAGATATTGATGCATGCTTAAAAAATGCGAATTTATTTTGCGAGTTAAATAAAATTTTATATGAATTTCTATATATAGTAGTGTATAAGTTTGGAAATATTCATCCAGAATCGAAGAACAATATTGTACCAGATCGAAAAACATAAACCAAAGTTGTACCAAATTTCATAAATAACTAAGCGGTATATCTTTGGAATCAAAAAACAGAACCGAACCAAGAACCAAATAGTTATCACATTTTTTTAATACAGAGTAACAAATAGTAATTACATATAATTTATAAATAATTAAATATAATAAATATTATTTATAAACCAAATTAATCAAAAACTAAATTTTAATTAGTTTTTTATTTGAAGAAATAAAAATTATCCGAATTATTTGATATTTTATGTGAGACAACCTAAATTATTGGATATTTAAACTAAAAACCCTGAATTATCCATTTTTTACTTATAAATTAAAAAATAACCAATAATCAAAATCAAACTAAAACCAAATTGGATCCATTTTTTTTAATATTAGCCGGTTTCCAACTTTGCTACCGAACAAACCAAAAACCAAAACAACCATCTTAATAGAATTGATAGATGACATGTATTTTTAGTAATAAGTAAAAGTATATATCTGAAAAGTAATATATATAAAAAGCGGGCGGAACTTTCTCTCTCTTAAAAGAGAGAGATTTATCTCTTCCCATCCCTCTTACCAGAATCCGATCCTTCAGAGGGAGGATGAAATTTGTTCTGCTTTTGTTGTAAGATAATTTCAATCAGTAGATTGAATCTTTTGCTTCGCTTTGGCGATTTCTTTTTTCCTTTGAGGATTAAGTATCGCTTTATGTGATTTTTTGCTGTGTGTTTTCAAAACAGGGTTTGATTGTTCTTCATGTTTCTTCAAGCCTTAACCTCTCCTACCCTGTTCCTGAAATTAAATAAAGTTATCATCTCCTATTTCACAACAAAACTCAGATCCCGTTTGTTTAGTGTTTGAGTTTCTTTCCCTCCATGGATTTCACTTACTCCTTTCTAATTAGAGTCATTCTCTACTCTCTTTATGTGAAGTTGATGATAAGCTTTTAGTAGAGTTTCTTTGAGGAAGGGAAGATGTGATTTTGGATTTGTTCTCGGCTGAATCCTATAGAGATTTAGATAAGCCGGCATCTCTTTGATGGTCCGACAAAAGTCTCTTACTGATCTGTCGAGCTTTCCCCGTGTTATTGTCTATTGGAGGCTAAGTTCTCAAGCTTAAACGACGGTTTAAGTGAAAGATGGAGTTCAATTGGTATCGGATTTCAAGCTTTGAAGATAAAGCGTCACCAGTGGAGGAAACTTGCTTCGGCGAGCTTACCGTTTCTGGTGAGAAGATCATGAAGATAGAGAAACGTCTTGGATGTTCACGATGGCAGAAGCTTCACGCCGGCCGAAGATCGCCGTTTCAGGCTTGAAGAGCGTCAAGAAGACACGTGTACTGGTGAAGAACTAGTTAACTATCTTTCTTATTATTTTTATTTTTACATAACTTAATTATTATTAAATATATACACTAGATTAGAATTAAGGAAATAAATAACTAATCTATTGTTTTAAAAAAATAATCAGTTCAATTTATATTAACACTAAATTTGAATAACTAATCAATTATATTTTATTTACGAATATAAAAAATAATTATATATGCCTACAAATCCGTATAAATATAAAATTATACTTTAACCCAAATGCAATAAATAAATTTTTCAAAACTTTCACCAAATACATAATATCTCTTATAGATAGAGTATTACAATTATATATATATATATATATATATATATATTTGATAAAATAAATATTAATAATTTACATGAATATTAAATGATATAATAGAACATATTTTTATTGACTATTCCAACAAACATGTAAAAAAATTCAAAAAATAAAACTAACTGAAAATATAAAACACAATTTAAGTTAGGCTTGGGCCTTGGAATACTTGTTAGATATTTTGAATTTTGGTTCTAATTTATATCATATCTTAGGTTTCATTCTGGTAAATTAAAACGGATCAGATTCAAATATGATGTATTGGTGTTGGTTCTAATATGTACCACATCCTAAAATTCATAAAGTAACCATATATCATTCATATTTGGGTTATATTGCTTCAGTTTAGATATATTCAAAGTTAAATCCAAAATTTAAAAGCAAAACATAAGAAGTAAATAATTATTTGTATAAAATTGAATATTTACAGTACTTATTTTAGATATCATTTCAAAAAAATAGAATTAAATATTTGAAGTACATATTTATATTTGTGATTATTTAGACATTTAGACCGTTTTTTTTTTAATTCTTTTCGGACTTTTCAGCTTTTGGGTTATCCACTCAGGTTCGACTAATAACACTTTGGATTCGTATATCTTTTTATCACCTTACAATGCTCATTCTGGTGTTTATGACATTTTGAACTAGATATGTACAGATCAGATTTTTTGGTTTGGGTTTGATTTGAACTTCATGTCATATATTTTATGCCCAAGTTTACTTCAAATAAGGGAAAAAATGATTATATAAATTTTCATCGAAAAATCATCCGCGCTTTAGCGCGGTCTAAAATCTAGTTTAGTTTTCAACGTTTGTAATTTGTATTAATCATTTTCAAGTTTTTGCTAAGGAAAACAAATATATGTATACAAATACGTGTATAGTCTCATTTGAAGCCCAACAAATAACTTATTCAACCTAGGATATTTGGCAAGCCGCCGAAGTATGAAATACTTTGCACGCTCTATTATCCACGCGTGAGATATTATTACTTGATATGATATCTTTTCTCTTTTAACAAATAACTAGATTTTGTTGCGCGTTTAAGAAATGCGGGTTTATTTTCCGAGTTAAATAAAAAATTATATGAATTTCTACATATATTAGTGTATAAGTTTGGAAACATTCATTGAGAATCGAGGAAAAATATTGTACTTGATCAAAAAACATAAACCAAAATTCTACCAAATTTCATAAATAACCAAGCGGATTTTATATCTTTGGAAGCAAAAAAGAGAACTGAACCAAGAACCGAATAGTTACCCAAATTTTTTGAATACAAATATATACCTACAAATATTAATTATATTTATTTTTTAAATAATTAAATATCATAAATATTATTTATAAACTAAAATAATCAAAACTGAGTTTTTGATAATTTTTTATTTGAAGAAACAAAAATTATCTAAATTATCTAATATTTGTATCCGAACAACCTGAATTACTGGATATTTAAACTGAAAACCCTGAATAATCTCATTTTTTATTTATAAATTTAAAGTTAACCAAAAACCTGAATCAAAATAAAACCAAATTGGATCTATTTTTTTAATAGTATTTGGTTTCCAGATTTGCAACCGAACCAAACCAAAAACTGAAACAATCCTTTTAATAGAATAGATAGATAGCATGTATATTTAGTAATATATTTGAAAAAGTAATATTTATTCTATTAATGAATTGTTTTTGTTAGGTAATTTTCCTAAGAGATATGTTTGTTTTTTATTATGCAGGTGTAAACTAACTCGAGCATATGATAACATGTTCGCGTAAGGAACTTAGACTCATCATTTATTTTTGATCATGAATACATCGGCTTGGATCAACAACAATAATTATATAAATGATATAGAGTTATGGGATTGAGTATTGGAGGTGAGGTTTAAATTTTTTACAATATTAAAATTTTCAAAATAAAAAAAATTATTTTAATCATTTTTCTTTAAAGTCTATTTTGTGACAAAAACTATAAAAAATGTCTATTTGCGAGATTTACTAATGTTATATGCAATTAATTTTTATTTTGTTAATAAAAATCTCATATTAAGTTGAATATTCGGTAATCTTTGCAGACTATTATTATTCGCAATATTCTCTATTTTTTGTTTTAGATTTGTTAATTGGAGTCAGTGTTCAACATTTGCAATTTGTATTAATCCTTGTCAAATTTTTGCTAAAGAAAACAAATATGTGTTACAAATGTGTGTATAGGCCCATTTGCAGCCCAAGAAATAACTTATTCGTTGCAGGCTCCTTTATCCGCGTGAGATTATTATAATTGATATCTTTCTCTTTTAACATCGGTGGAGAGAGAGAACAGATAATTCCAGTTATAAGAGCATGATTATCCCGGGTTCTTAGGAGGTGTTCTTGCACTGTTTGCGGGTTCCACTGACATGTGGGGCCTATGAACAGTGCAAGAACCGCTTCTAAAAACTATTAAATAAGAACCAGTTTTAAAGAGTTTCTTACACTGTTTGCGGGCCCCACTGACACGTGGCGGCCTGCGATTGGTTTATTTTTTATTTTTTTTTAATTTTTTTTTTTAAAAAGCAAAAAAATAAAAATAAAAAAAATTAAAAACCCCTAATGGGATTCTAGGGATAATGATGCCCTAAGGATCTCTCTTTTACCGCCAATATCGGTGGGAGAAAGATACCTTCACTTCCTCATTCGATTATTCTCCTTCTTAGGGTTTTATCATATGATTCTTTAGGTGAGAATTTTCGTTTCTGTAATTCCGAGCATAAGAGGCAGAGAGAGATGTATTTAGTGTTTACTGGATTCATAATTTTCAGATTCGATTGTGTTTAGTGTACTCTTTGCTTTGGCGATGATGATGGCTATAACGTAGGTTTTTTGGGATTCTGGGTTTCCAATTTTCTTTATATATTTGATATTTTCGTGGAAAGTGAAGTCTTTGAACTGTTTTGACTGTAATCTGGAGGCTCTCTCTGTCTCTCCACACACATCACTGTCCTGATTACTTGTTGTTGCAGGTGCATCTATTCTGAGATCTTGAAAACTCTGCTTTCACAATAGTTTTCAAGAGCAACATCAATGGAGACTAGCCCGTTTAGGTCAACACCAAGGGAGTTGAGTAGCCATGCACACACTTCTTCAGTCGAAGCAGAACACAATCAACTCACTGCAAGCCCCTTTCATTTACTCTCTTCTGCCAATGTCGGGACAGTTGGTCACAATATTATATATTCAGATGAGAAACACAGTGACACACCTTTCATCTCTGAGATATTAGATTGGGATCCAGCTTCTATCCCTGACCTTTTTGATTTTCCTTTGGATACTCCCATTATTCAAAGCAATCAAATTGAGGAGGATGACATTCACAGACAAAGTGACTTGGCACAATTGGATGATGAGAATCCATTAATGTCTGCTCTCTGGAATGATCTTTTCCCTGACACAAGTCCCACCTCAGCTTCTATGGTTGTTCCCTTTTCTACTTTTTGATCTCTTGTGTTTCTCTAGTCTCCAAAATATCAGTTTTTTTAGCACATGTTTGATAAGGATATTGTTGTTTCAGGTCCATGAACCAACAACTATGCAATCACAGATTCAACAACCCCAAGTTGTTCTGCACCAGACAGTATCCTCAAACAGCAGTTTCACCAGTAATAATACTGGTGCACCTAAGGGACGTGTGCGTTGGACGCAAGAGCTTCATGAAGCTTTTGTTGAGGCTGTTAACCAGCTTGGTGGCATGGAAAGTGAGCATCTTTCTCTCTGCATTTTCATTTTCTTAAATCTTCCTTCGACTTTGAATAGAGTTAAACAATGATGAAGCTCTGTTTGTGCTGATTCAATGTCTTTCTTTTTTCCTTAAGACGCAAAACCCAAGGCCGTGCTGAAGCATATGAAAGTCAAAGGCCTGACTATATATCATGTCAAAAGTCATTTGCAGGTTTACATTTTTTTTCTTTCTTCCTAGCGTTTGTTCCACATAATAGTCTGTCCATAAAAGCTAACATTTTTCTTTTTGACAATTGCAGAAATATAGGACAGCTAGACATGTTCCAGAACCATCAGAAGGTAGATACTCTCTCTCCCCATCTCTTATGATGGATATTCTTATGCCTCTGTCTTTCTTATATCTGCAAAATCTGATATTGTGGACTGATACATTCTACTGAGCTCTTTTATATTTGTTTTACCTTGATATGTGGCTTAAAGGCTCCACAAATTTCGACTTCTAAAGTTATTCTCTCTGATGGTTTTAGCAGGTACGCCTGAGACGAAGTTGACACCGCTTGAGCACGCTACATCTCTTGATACGAAAAGGTCTGGTTTGGTAACATCACAGTTCACAAGAGCTACACAATTTCTAACCAGATTCTGTCTAACCAATATTGATTTGGCAGTGGGATGTATATAACTGAGGCGCTGCGAATTCAGATGGAAGTTCAGAAGCAACTGCATGAGCAGCTCGAGGTACAGCCACCATGAGAACATATAGGCCTTGTTTAGCAATGTTTGAACAAATGGGTTTGCTTTTGATGTGGTTTCAGATTCAAAGAAAGATGCAAGTTCAGATAGAAAAACAGGGAAAGGCTCTGCTCATGATGATTGAAAAGCAAAATATGGAGTTTGGCAAACCGGAGAAAGAAGAGTATGCAGAGGAGGCAGATTCTCGGCGATCAAAACGTCCAAGAAAGGTTGAGTGAAGGAAAGAAAGGTAGACCATGAATGTTAGTGAAGTTGTAGAGTTTTGACTTATCTAGAGAGTAGGAGCTTTCTCTCTTTGTTTTCTTTTTTTCTCTTTGGTAAAACTTTTTTTTTTTTTATTATCAGCACTCTAGGAGAAACAAAAATAAAGAGAATTGAGTTTGGTAGATTTATTTTTCCAATCTTCTGGATGTAATCTGAATGCAGGCTCTAAATTTTGATGTTTAGGTGAATTAAATGATATTTCCCACCTTCTTCTCCCCATAGGTGGTCATGGATGTATCCAAATAAAACATTGACCTTAAATTTTCAAATTTATAAAAAGAATTTTTTTTTAACAAATCTTACTAAATCGTCTAGGGTCTCTTTAATTTCAGGACCGCCCTTCTTCTTCATATGAGCAAAGTATAAATATTTGTATCTTTGTAAAAGAAAAGAAATGGCTACTCATGAACCACAGTTCATACTTATCCATGATAGAAATGTCCGTGAAGACTTTCATGCAAAGGAGGCTATAAGCAGATGAATAATTGTTTTCCATGCAAACCAGATATAGAAAAAAATGATTATTACACTGATCAAAACTTAGTTTACTTTTTCTATGGCTAGTTGACAAAAAGATATATTTTTCTAACCCACAAAACTTTAAAAATCTATTTAACTTAAAAAAATCTTTAAATTGTTCTTTAGATTTAAAGTTTTGATTTACATATATAGCATTAGGTCTTGTAAAATATTAAGAATTGCAGTATTCCAGATATAAACTATGAAAATATGTCAAATAATTTCTCCCCCATGACCTACCCCAGTCTAAAGTGGCTGGCTAGGTGGAAAAGTAACTGTCAAATGAAATCTAGAGACTGGGATTTGTATCACCCAGCAAGTTATAGGCATACAGGGAAAGTTTATTGTAATGGTGATATTCACTGCCGAATAACCGAGTGACCTGAGACATCCCCTATATATTAATCCTGGAGCATTAGAACTTTTAAGTGTAGACACGTGTCATCACCATGATGATTTTCAGAATCCTTAGAAAAAAGTTGGTTCATCTAATTATAGACTATATTTTATTAAATTAACATTCATATTGATTGGTAGTGCATAAAAGGATATTTAACATTCTTTCCTTAAATAAAAGCTACGGAATTACCTAATATGATTAACATATATGTGACAATTAATGTTTTGAATAATAAAGATTTGATAATATATTTTGTATTCTTCATCATTTTTTTAATTTATATTATTAAAAAATTAAACAATCACATTAACCATTTAATAAAAAATCTAATTTTTTTTCTTACATGTTATATTATGAATTTTTAAAAATAACTATAAATTACTAAAACGATAAAAGCATTACAATCAAAAATTTGTGAACAATGTTTTTATTTTTTTTTTGTTAAAAAAGATACAAATGATCATAATATCATATGAATATTAACTATCATTTAATATATATTCAGATTAAATATATATACTTTAATATTGTTTAAATTAAACTATATATATTTTTTGTTATAAAAAGATACAAATGATCATAATATCATATGAATATTAAGTATCATTTAATATAAATTCAGATTATATATATATATACTTTAATATTGTTTAAATTAAACTATATATCATATAAAATACATATATGTTAATTATATACTAAGATGGATCATTACAACATATTTTGGTACACACATGTCATTATAACATATTAATATACGAGCTATATATATTAATCCTCAAATATTAAAATCCTTAAAAGTAATATTGAGAAATCTTATGTTATCACTACAATGAAAAATCTTATATATATATTAATCATGGAGCTATATATACGAGCTTTTTTGGTAGTCACATGTTATCAATACAATGATTTTTTAAAATCTTAAAAAAAGTAAGTTAGTCCATCTAAATATATATTATACTTTTTATTAAACTAATTATCAGATTAGTTATTCGTGTATAAAATAATAATTTCTATTCTTTCCTTAAATAAAAACTACGAAATTACCTAATATGATTAACAAATATGTGAAAATTAATGATTTTGAATAATAAATATTTGATAACAATATATGTATCTTGCATCATTTTTGTTCAATTTTATATTCTTGAAAGACATTTAAAAATCACATAAGCATATAATAAAAAAAATTAGATTTTTCTAATTTGCTATATTTTGAATTTTTTTAATTTAAATTACTAAGACTCTTAAAAATCTACGATGAAATTGTTTTGATTAATTGTTTAACTTTTTATTATAACAAGATATAATAATCATAAAATCATGTAAATATGAAGTCTCATTTAATATATATACATTTCTTTCAATATCGTTAAATTAAAAGAAATACATAGATATATATCATATATAAAATACATAAAAAAATGTTAATAAAAATAATATTCATATTAATAAAAATAATAATTTTGTCACAACAAATATAAAAATATTAATAAAATCATATGAGTATCAAGCCTTAATAAATAAATATTTATATTAAATATATTATATATCTATATCAATATCATTTGATTTTAATTATATACTATATAACATAAATAAATGGTTTATTTTGTTTTTTATCAACAAAAAAATTTTGTAAATAAAAAGAAAGATTGTTTTTGTTTATGTTCTTACTCAAATTTAATTGTATACGTAATAGCTATTCGCTCATCAATTATTCAATATATTTATTATTGCATAATATGTAAATTAATACAAAATAAATAATATTATCTATAAATATTTTTTATACATAATTAATCTTCATTTTGCGTAAGCATAGATCTCAAATGTTACTTTATCATAATCATTTCAAAAATATTATTCTTCATATTGAAGTGAGATGGTGAATTATAACATTTGAATGATATCATTGAAGCACAATGTAAATTAAATAATTTTTTTAAAAAATATCAACAAACACCACCCTACTCATCAACATTATATTGACGATCCATAACTATATCTTTGGAGATATATGACATCATGATTTAACAATAAAGATTAATATTCAATGATAATTAGTATATTAATTTCACCCCGCACATGTGCGCGGGTAATCATCTAGTCATACATGATAATAGAAACCGATGGTTCCCAAATCACAATGATTCTCTCCTCATCTATAATGCTGATGATAATTACCACAAAAAAAAAACACTACCATCCAAAGGGAATGGTTTTCAAAATCCTCTCTTATTACTTTTCATTATATATGAGTTTTCAAAAATGCTTCAAAAGCGACTTATTGATATTAATCCAATCATTGATCACTATAGTTTTAACATGCATTAAAATAGTGAGTTTTGTGTTTAGTTCTTCTTGTTTCTTCAATCTTTATATGTACATTTTCAGAGTAAATTAGCTGAAAATGCATGGACAATTGGGTGATTGGTTAATAGTTAATTAGATTAGGATATGCGCCTTGCATGGGATAATAATATTTTATATATAAATTACATTTATTTATCATTACTTATTTTATATTTTTATCTACATTATAAAATAATAAATATATATTGACTAATTGAGAAATTAGTAACTATTACGTATACAATTAAATTAACACGCGCAAATAACCACATCAAACAATCACTCTTGTTTTTAACGATTATATAAATAAATCAAAACAATCTGTTTTATCTATGGTATATGATATATAATTAAATTTAAATAATATTAACATAGATATATAATATATTTTGATGTGGTTATTTATTAAATGAAGTTTCTAATCATATGATTTTATGATTATTAGCATTTTTTATAACAATATTTTAAAACTATTGATCATAAAAATTTATGCGAGACTTATAACATTTTGGTAATTTATACTCTTTTTAAAAAATTCAAAATATAACGTATACGAGAAAAATAAATTTTATCATATGGTTTATGTAATTTTATAATTTATTTTAATAACAAATGTTTAAACAAAAAGATATAAAATATAGAAATGGTTAGCAAATCTTTATTATTAAAAATTATTAATTGTCATGTATACATATGTTAATCACATTAAGTATTTCTGTGGTTTTTATTTAAGAAAATAATTAAAAATAATTTATAAGAAATTTAATAATTAGTTTAATAAAAACTATTATTTATATTTAGATAAACCAACTTATTTTTTTTATCAAACTCTCAAGAATAATTCTTATAACCACTCGTGTCATGCTTCAAAGTTCGTAATGCTTATTTAATCTTTTGTTATGTGAAGAAAAAACAAAAATGTTATTGTATTTTTATGGAAAGTTAATTAGAAGTAATAAATGAAATACTTTTTATTTCTTAAGAAAGATGGATCATTTGAGAAGCCGATTAAAAACCCTAGACTCTGTCAACGCTGCGACTATTCTCTCTCTCTCTATTTCTCTTGTTTTCGGCGATTGATTTTCATTTTTTATCGTAAGACAAAATCGAAGGATGAGGGGATTGGTGAACAAGCTCGTGTCCAGATCTCTCTCCGTCGCCGGCAAATGGCAGAACCAACAGCTTCGCCGTCTCAACATCCACGAGTATCAGGTTCTTCTACGATCTGTTGTGATTGATTAAGCGATAACTGATTTTTTTGAAGCTAGAGTTTTAATTGTGTATAGATTAAGCATCATATGAACTAGTTGACGAGTTTTGTTTTGTGAATTGTCAGGGAGCTGATCTGATGGGTAAATACGGAGTGAATGTGCCCAAGGGAGTCGCTGTTTCTTCTCTCGATGAAGTCAAAAACGCTATCGAACAAGTTTTCCCCAATGAAACCGAGGTACACTTTGTGTTTTGTTAAGACCTTTAACTTTATTGCACTCATGAGAGAGTGAGTACCCTTTTGTCGTGTTACAGTTGGTCGTTAAGAGCCAGATCTTGGCTGGTGGAAGAGGTCTTGGGACATTCAAGAGTGGCCTTCAGGGTGGTGTTCACATTGTCAACCGTGATCAGGTTCAAGATATTGCTGGTATTGTCTTCACGGCCTCGTTGACAAGTCTTTCTTTTTTTCTGTTTCAGAATTTTCTGATATGATTCAGATTATTTTTATTGTTTGTAGGAAAGATGCTAGGACAAGTACTCGTCACCAAACAAACTGGTCCTCAAGGCAAAGTTGTCAGCAAGGTTTGTTTCTTGAAGCTCACAACTCTTGTGTGACTGCTTTAGCATTTGTATTCTGTTCAGAGTTTTGCTCTGCGGTTTGATTTTAATGTCTCCTAATTTTGAGCAGGTCTACTTGTGTGAGAAATTGTCACTCGTCAATGAGATGTACTTCTCCATTATTCTTGACCGTAAATCTGCTGGACCGGTACGCTGCCTGAATGATAAATCATTATCCATTTCTATACTTGAGACTTCATATTGCTTACGCTTCTCAGCAATCTATATAACAATTTCCTTGCGTATTTCAGTTGATAATTGCCTGTAAAAAGGGTGGTACCAGCATTGAAGATCTTGCTGAGAAGTTCCCTGACATGATCATTAAGGTTATGACTGTTTGATTCGTGTTTCATCACCAGGAATATCCTTATGGGATAGGTGTGCATTTCTCTTCTTAGGTAATCTATTTTGACCCTCATCTCATGGTTTTCTGTAGGTGCCGATCGATGTATTTGCAGGAATTACAGATGAAGATGCTGCCAAGGTTGTGGATGGTCTGGCTCCAAAAGCTGCTGACAGAAAAGATTCGATTGAACAAGTGAAGAAGCTATACGAACTCTTCCGCAAGAGTGACTGCACAATGTTGGAGGTGAGTGCTCTCTCAGTGTCTTGTTTATACACAACTTCAATATCTTTTGTTGAACCCCCTTACTTTTCTCTGTTAGATCAACCCTCTCGCTGAGACATCCACTAATCAATTGGTAGCTGCTGATGCTAAGTTGAACTTTGATGATAACGCTGCTTTCCGTCAGAAAGAGATTTTTGCCCTTCGTGATCCAACACAGGAGGATCCACGAGAGGTATAATTTATTCTGTGTCTCGCATCATACGTTCTTCACCAAGAAATCTATGTTATATCAGAACTTATGGATGTTTAACTCTAAAAATTGTTAAAGCATATTATAGATGCTGGATAGAGTAACTAGTTTTTGTTTGTTGGTTTAGCTGGTTTGTTTAGCTGTTGTTAGTCAGTTTGATGATTAATTAGTAATACTCTTGTGTACATAACAACTAAGGTAATTAAAACAGAAAGGTTACAATCAACATTTAACTTTCTTTTACACTTTTAATTTTATCGTTAAGCTTGATGAAGGAAAGTGTGTTTGCTTCTTGTAAGGTGGCTGCTGCAAAAGTTGACCTGAACTATATCGGTCTTGATGGAGAGATTGGTTGCATGGTGAATGGTGCTGGATTGGCCATGGCAACCATGGACATCATTAAACTCCACGGTGGGACTCCCGCAAATTTCCTTGATGTTGGTGGAAACGCTTCTGAACACCAGGTAATAAAACTGATAGTTTCTGATTACCAAACTTGTAGGTTTAAACCAATTTAAACTAAGGTTGTGATTTTTTTTTTTTTTAAAGGTGGTGGAGGCGTTTAAGATACTAACGTCGGACGATAAAGTGAAAGCAATATTGGTGAACATATTTGGTGGGATAATGAAATGTGATGTGATTGCAAGTGGAATTGTGAATGCGGCTAAAGAGGTGAGGATCTGAAGGCCATATTTCACATATGTTAGTTTAATACTTCTTCTTTGACTGAGTGTTTTTTTGTGTGAAACGAAACGACATGATAGGTGTCGCTGAAAGTACCAGTGGTGGTTCGTCTAGAAGGAACAAATGTGGAACAGGGAAAGAGAATCCTCAAGGAAAGTGGAATGAAACTCATAACAGCTGATGATTTGGATGATGCTGCAGAGAAAGCTGTCAAAGCTTTAGCCAATTAAGCACTTATTAAAGAGATTGTTTACTCTCTCTCTCTCTCTCTGCCCCTCTTTACACAAGAAGCTTTTTGTTGAGAGTTTTTCTTTTTTCTATGGTTCTCAACCATTTTTATGGTCGACGCAATCGCATATTGCTGCAGAAATAATTTGCTGAAACAGATCAACAATGAACTGGTTCTCTTTACCCCTGTGATTCCATCAGAAAAAAAGAAGATTCAATTATTAATGTTACAAGACCTGATAGCTAAAGAATTCTTCCTTTGTTGCTTTGGACGCTACAAAGAATATTTTTCCATAGTTTCCTACTCAATTCTAAATTCGTTTTGATTTGCTTATTATATAAAACATGATTAGTCAGTAGATTAGCTATAGTATAATCAATCATCTGACCCCCAAAATATAGTCAATGTATATATAATATGTAAATATGGGTCGGATCTAAAATACTACATAAAATTGTGTTGAATCATATACAAAGTTGATAATTTGACAGATTTTATGTGACATTTCTTATTTTTATGTTTTGAATCAATTTGTAAAATCAGTCATTTGATCCTTTCAATGATATATTCTATGTATTGCAAGTTGTATACCAAGTTTCAACAATCATTTGACTAATCTATGGTGCATCAGTGGAAAACCTTTAACTCATGTAATTTGTTTTACTATTCCGGTGTGTGAGATCCGTCAAATGACCAATTATGACTTTTCTTTTGCATTTGTTTGGTTATCTTCCAAGATTTGCCCTCTCATTTCATTCATGTATTTACTCTTCTCCAGTTTTCATGATATTTAAAAAACTTTAGAAAAATATGCAAATGGATATATTACAACACAAGACTATAATAAAATGTAAGGTAAAATTTTAAAAATAAAAACGACAACTGCATCGTTTTTAGAATAGTTGGTCGTTGTGGGAACCGTGGTTGCCCATGCATAGGTGGATGCGGCTATACCAACCTGTAAGATGAATTTGTCTATTTTTTAAATTTAGTTTTCCCTATTACTTGTTCCGTTTCTTTTGCAAAGCTATAACTTGTTAAGATGTGATCTTAAACATGTTTGTATGATTTTCTTCAGCTGTGTGACTTGAAAAAGTTATAGTTCTGTACTTTGTTTCATACATTTTAATAGAAAGCATTTTTCAAAAAAAAAAATGGTGTCATAACATACAAAATCATAACTTTTCATATCTTATCTAACAAATTAAACAAATCTTCTAAAAACAGATAATGGATGTTTTAAAGTATAAATAATTGATGACAAAAAAAAGTATAAATAATTGGTGTTCTAAAGTCTATGAAGAGTTCACTGTACACCTTATTGTCAGATTTGCAAAGATGTGATAATCACCCCTGGTTAAACGAATTCAAAAAATTAACTAAGTTTGAAGGTATGAGACATTTATAAAACTGTTGATTATTCCAAATGTGGATTATATCTATAGTAAAAAACTGAAAAGAAAAGTTAGATGAAATATACACAAATTACAAAAGTTGTGTACACCAAATTTTATTTCTCTCTCAGATGTTTACAACACTGTTAACAGTGTTTACACACAATTTACAACAAATTGTAGGTTGTGATCAAACAGTTTCTAACTTAACATTAAAACTTAGAAACAATCCATGTTCCAATACACATAACCGTGTTCTATCATGCAACTTGTTTAGCATTTGTACCACCAAAAAAAAGCAATAAAATTTTTCGTTCGATATTTTTAGCTAATCTTATAACCATATAACAATGATGATAGTACAATATATATGGTTCAGTATTATCTTCAAATTTATGTTCTACTTGATTTAAATTCTACAAATATATATCTTTTTACATTTATGTATCTGTTTGGAAAAGCAAGTTTATGTTCCAACAATTTTCAATATAATGTATATATATCAGTGATTATGAGAGTAAATAAACATTCCTTCTTGTAATGAACTCTCATCTAACTTAAAAATCATTTCTCATTTAGAAAATCTTATGTTAACGATGGAACACATCCAAAGAGTCGCTTTGGATAAGTTATCCTCATTTTTTATTTTCTCATATGAAAAAAATCACATATTTGGATAGCTAACTTACACCATAGCTTCAGATGGTAATGTTGGTACTTCTCTCGGTAGTATCACAATATTTGCATTTCCCAAAGCAAAGCAATTAAGTGAAGGAGCATTATAACCATAAGCTACTTAGAATGTATCACTTTAGGATGCAAGATTCAGGATTCTTATGTTCTTAGTTGTTAGTCGATGCATGTGTGTTCATATACCATTCACATACAGAATTGGTGTCCTATATCCAAAGATTGATAAACAATGGAATTAGATGATGCTTTGAGAGAATGTTGCTGGTTAAAGATATTGGTCTCGAATTATGTTCTTGTATAGAAGAAACATAAATGTATTCTTGTAATTAAAGTGATTATTAATAGTACATGAATGAAAACTAAAACCCTAATATAATGGTATGTTAAGTGAAAATTAATTAGACATGCATGCATGCATGTCTGAGGAGGAAGGAAAGACTCTTCTTTTCAAAAATCATCTCGGTTGTCAAACTGAGGCATAGATCTCACGGAACCAGTCTCAGACATATAGTCCGACATGTTATCCACGTCTGATCTTCTAATCGATCTAGTTGATCCTCCTCCACTTTCTTTCGTCTTCTTCTTATTCCTCTTCGATTTCTTTGGAGCTTCTTGTAACGAAGAACGCTCTTTCAGTTCAGACACTTCCTTTGCTCTTCTTGATGATGTTGTTGTTCCTTTTTTTGAAGACCGACGTTTAGTTTTGTCTGAAGATGATATTTCCCTCGTCGGAGAACCTTTCTCGGACGCTGCTTTCCTCGTAGATTTTGGTAGTTTTGGTAAATCTCTAGTCCGACCGCCACATTCCGACATACATCTCACGGAGGAATCATCTTCTCCACCTCCTTGTCCAGATTCAAATGCACCACCACTTTTGAACTCGTTCATCTATCAAACATAAAAATACACATTATTAGAACCAAATAAGTTACCCTAGGTAGGCATGCATAACTAGGTAAAGTACGTACCCAGCTTGGTGCGGATGCAGGAGTAGCGGATGGTCCATCCCAGCCAATATGGGCAACATGCTTTACGTCCGTTGGATTCCCTATCTCTATCTCTTCTTCTTTTCCACTTTCTACCATACATTTTATAACCAACACTCCCAAAAATAAGTATATAGTTGAATGTATTGATTACTATACCATTATTCATTCCCATTCACACACGTACTGATAATATTAATTATCACAATGCATGCAAACTTTCTTCTACGTGATATATTTTGGTCTAGACTAATCATAGTTTCTGATTCATCAACATATATAAACTTTAAGAGAGGAGGAAGTTTAATTACCAAAAACTTGAGAAATGTATCGGAGGCCTTTCAAGAGGCTTTTCATCTTGGAGCTTGACATTCTCAGTTGCATAGGTCTCCCATTCAGGTGTTTTTTTTTTGTTTACATAAGAAAATGAAGAAGAAGAAGAAGAAATGCTAGTATTATAAAAGAGAACGTGAAAATTTAAGAAGAAATAAGTGAAAATTTGCATGCAAGATCGGAATTTACAATGGAAAAATGATGTTTTATGGAAAAAACAATACTATGAAAGATAAACACACTGCAGAAAATCATTGTCTAAGACTCCAAAATAATTTTTGGAGACAAATTAAGAATGCGTTTTAGAAAGTTGTAGGTTTAACTTAATTAGCGGATTCTCTTATAAAAAAGAACGAAATAATTAAAACAAAACAAAAGATGATTTACAAAGGTTTATCACACCAAGAAATGAAAGAGAAGAAAAAAAACAAAGAAAACTAAAGAAAATGATTGTTTGGAGAATGGTGGAGAGAGTATAAAGGTGATACGGCAAAACAAGTGGAAAACGTTTGTTTTTAATCCAAGATTTCCGATAATCTGATGGTTAATGCTTATTACCGTCACAAGTAACCAAATTTAGCGTTCGTATATAGAATTACGTTTTTTCATCAAATGAATAGTCATGACAAACATTTTCATCTTATAATGGATAGTAAAAACGGTCATTATTCATGGAGAATTTGTCAAAAAAATTCGACGGACTCCCAATAAAATAAACTTTCTCAAGAATTATAACAGCTATTTCATTGATTATTTTTAACGAATAAGGTTTCATCACAAATTTCTTTTTTATTACCAAAAAAAACTAACAAAAGTAAAACTTTTATTTCCATCAAAATTTCATTTTATATATCTCAACAATTTTCTATAAAACTGGTCTCCGTCGAAAATTCTATCAGAAAATCCCACATTATTTTCTAGCGTCAATAATACATCATATCCAAAATACAATACAAAAATATTTATATTTTTTTCATGTACTTATGTCAATTCCAATGAGATTCTAAAACACTAAATTTGGCATAATTTTTCTTCAAAATAACTGTAAAAATTCACTACTACACTAAATTTAGTATTTGTGAATAGTATTACACCAAATTAAGTGTTGCCAAATATTAAAACAATATATTCTATTATTATTTTTATTTAATCATCATTATATTAATATTATTATTAGTTTAAATTTATGATTAAAATAAATATATCGTAATGTTTTGTATATTTCAATAGATCACATTACTAGATATTAAAAGTATTAATTTTAATAATAATATAACCAAATAAATATTAGTATTAATTATGTCAAACTGTAAAAAATAAAAATATTTATTATTTTTAACAATATATAACATTTTTAATTCAGCTAATATCTACATAGAAAATAAATTAATATATAAATTTAATAAAAGAAAATTAATATTTTAAATAAAAAGTGAAAATTTAAATGCAAAATTTTAATAGATAAATATAAAATTTAAATATCATATAAGGATATTTAGTCAATTCCAAATAACTAATTAAATTAATCAACCTCTAATAGCTAATTAATGTATAAATTATTTAAACAATAGTTAACAATATATAATATTTGATTTTGTGTTATCTTAACACTTAGTTTAGTGTTGTTGTTAGAGTTACCCTTAAGTGTGTTAAAAAATATATATTAATTTTTTGATACAATACTTAGTTCCAACATCGTAATACGTACAATGTACGATTACCCTTGGCCCTTTTATGATAAGATATGCATGATGGATACTGAACTCACTAAGTTATCAACAATTTTTCTCAGTATTTGTTGGTTTCATAAACTAGGAATTGATATGCTCGTGGGAAGAAATAGTTTATCGTAACTCTAAATATTTAAGCATTTAGACTCTTTAATATGAATCACGAAATGACTGAAATAAATAATTATGAATAAAAAGCCTTAAAAAAATAATGACTTTGATTACTTAATGGTCGATCAATAAGAACTCATTTAGCTTAAAAGCCGGGGTGAGGTTTTACAATTGGTCTTTTATTTTGGCTTTTAACTGAATCAGTCGTTTTTATTTTGATTTTAGTTAGATAATAAAACTTTATGCTCTAGTTTTGTCTTTGAAACTATGTTTGGATTGATTTCTCGATATAAAACTTAAGTCCAGAATCGTAATGCACAATGAAACATTAGTTTTGACCTCTAATGTTTCAAACATTATATATATATATGTATATGTTCAAAATTCTTGTTAATGTTCTTAACGAATGTTTATAACCCCCAGAATAACAGATCCCGACAATAAATGTTTGTATAACAAATAATACAAAATATTAAGCGTTCGTCTGTGCATAAGAATCATCTGACGGTTACTTATTAACAAATGCATTATTAATTCAAAGATCGTCATGATAAGCTACATATTATTTGTGCTTTTAAAAAAATTTCAACCAAGCATCAAATAAATTGATATATGAAGAATTTATAAGCAAATTTTATATGTTCGTTATCGCATTAATTTTGAAAATATCACGTATTATAAATAGTTAAAAAAACTTTTTATACATTACATTCATTAATAATAAATAAATCCAATAAGTATTATACTTCAAATCACTGAATATTCTATTTTAGTTATACAAATTTTGTTTTTCACTTGAATAATATTTAATTATGTTTTTTTGTTTCTTATTTTTATCTCTTTATGATTGTAAGATGTTTTTTTCAGATAACAACACGATATATATATATATATATATAAATTATAATTTTGTTTTCAATATATTTTTGGAGATAATTTTATAATAATTTATCTAATAAATAAATAAATATTTTTAATATATTGCTGCTAATTATATAGTATACTACATAAAACTATTTATTGAGAGTATTAAAAATTTAGTTGATCTAATTTTTAACGTGAGAGTTTAGAACGAATAATCAGTTTACAAATAATAGTATGTAAATTCATTAATAATAAATAAGTTTAATAAATAAATCTTTAAAATCATTAAATATTTCCATTTCGAACATTCAAAATTTTAAATATTTACTTGGCTAAAATTTAATTACATCTTTCTATTTTTGGTTTTTTAAACTTTGTATAATTGAAATATATTATTTTTGCATAGCAATGCAATATACATATTAATTGTCTTTATTGTTTTAAAATTGGTTATTATTTTTGGTAATTTTTTTATTAGATAGTTTATAATTAATTATCTAATCGACTAAATAAAAATGTTAATGTATTGTTGGTGAAATTATAACAAAGAATTTACCTTTTTCAACGTGAGAACAAGGATTGAATAAATAAAAACTTTTTTAAAGCTATCCTCGAATTTTGTAAGAAAATAAAAATTAATGTGTAAATAATGAGGTTACAACGTTCATTCTTAAAACTCAAAAACGGCACACGGTGTATCACCAATACATAATTTATGTAACAAAAACATAACGAAATGAACAAATACAAGGAAAAGAAAAAGAATCATCAGAGCTTTTTCATCAATCTCCATCCAGAATCTTTCATGAGATTTCCAGCGGGCGATGAACAACTTTCCGACAACTGTGTTAATATATATCATCAGTATATAAAGTGGAAGCAAATCTTCATTGCCTATTATTAGCCTGCCAGAAACACACACAACATAACCTTTAGTATATAAAATACTCATAATATCTTCAAGAAGTTTTTTAAAAGAATGATAGAAAGAAACCTTTTTCAGGAACTTTTCATGGATCTTCAACGCTTCTTTACACGCTTTCTTGGCGTCAAGATTGCCCGCGATGTCTCCTAGTATCTGCAACACAAACCACAACTTTGAAGTTTAAGGACAAAGAAAGAGAGGGAAAAGAGAGAGAGAGACCTGAACAACGTCGTCTAGGCCCTTAGCTTCCTTCAAGAGACGTTTGTTCTTTGTCTGAAGAACGCTAGCGACCACGAAGACAGCAATCGTATTACTATGTCGCTCGTTCTTTCCGCTGTTCACGTATTTCCTCTCAAACTTGCCATAACGTTTTAGTAACTTGGGATCATCTGCTGCGTTGTTCCTGCTTTCTAGTTCCTCGTATGTTGCAAACATGTTTGGATTATACTCCATTGCCCACATCAGCTGTAACCAAAATCCACATTCTTCTCACACAGCAAGTAAACCAAATGGATAAGAAAAAAGGAGTGTTGTTGTTACCTCCCAAAGGTATAAAGAATCGAGGAAGGAGAATTCTCTCCTGAAAAGTACCATCAACATCCTTATAGCAAACAGATACTCCCCACCATCCAGATCCTCTGTTACGTTCAAAAAAGTTTTAGCTCACCAACCAACAAGAAGAGTGTATGTAACACAGCTCAACACATTTACCTAGATGTTGATGGAGCCGAGGATCAACAGTTTTAATGACCTGTGAGAGCACACCCAGCTGCGTCTGAACACCCATTGATGTTGCTGTTGCCCTGAAATTTTCTCTCTGAAAATTCAAGAAAACAATAAACCGTGAGGACAAAACATGAGAAGTCATGTCAAGGGGATTCTTACCAGTCTACGCATTGCACGCTCAAAGCACCAGAAAGCATCGGCTTCATCGTCAAAGAGGATTATCATTGGGGAACATATATCATTCATTCCTACATGAGTTACAAAGTGGATCAGTTCTTTTTACTTTTTTTTTAACAAAACGTTGGTCTTTAACAGCAAGTACACTAACCCTGAACATAACCGATATCAAGATTCAACCATGTATATATGGCAAGAACATCCCATAGTTTTGACTGATTACCACCATCCTCATAAAAGGAGAGATACCGATCTGTTCTAGCAACGTCAAGGCCTGCAAAACAACCATTTGCCCATTAGAAGACCGTTTTAAAAGAATATGTAACACAGTAGTGGTTTCTTCAAAAGGTATGTACGTATTTCTGATGATTTGTAATGGCATACCGATCTGATGTAATGAGAGCATCCATTGGAGCACTCTCTCGTCTCTAACAGTTTCTTTGACGACCCATCCTTGGTTTTCAACAGAAGATTCTTCGATTGGTTCCCCGTTTTGAGAAACCACAGCCATTGTGATGTACTTGCCGCTACCAACGACAGGAACCATAGTCTTACATTCTTCTTTCCATGCAGCGTACTGCTCCCTAATGAAATATATCAAAGTTAGCAATGAGGTGATGGAAACTAGGAGAGAGTGGGTAATGAATGTAAATATGCAAAATATAAGAGAACGTACCTTCTAAGATTCCTGATCTTGTTCCTTTCATCAAAAGTGCTGTCAGGATCGTAGCATCCCAACAAAAACTCCCAAACAGCGCCTTTGATAGATGGATGGATCCCCTGTGATACGAGAAACCACAAGTGAGTAACACAAAAAAGGGGCATGGAAGATAAGAAGATGATGAGAAGAAAGTAGACAGACTCCACGCTGAATACGTCTGAGAACTTTTTCCATATCCAAATGGCCATCTTCAGTAAAGGCAGCGTGCCATCTTCTAGCACTTAGAGTTTTTCCAGCCTGGGAGATACATGGACATGGATCATGCTCAATAGCAATTCCTCAAAGATTCAAGAAAAGAAAAAGAGACGAACCCTGGATTTAAAGCGGGTCCTGGGAACATCAGATAGACATTCAGGTCTAACTGGATAGAAACCTTGCAAATCTTCTCCTCCTGATCTCCACATGAATGGGCAGCAAAACATCCAATCTCCTTCTCAATCTTTCTTTTGTCCAACCAAACCACAAAGATCATTCATCAGACCACTACACAACCCAATATCAGATCTTGTCTTAGATTCAGACCAAAACAAAAAAAACGAAACTTTACAATATGAAGAAAAAAAAGGTATACGATTCTGCAACGGTGAAGCTCCCAAGAATCAATAACAATAACAATATGCTAAAATTCGAACATCATCGCAACATTACAAAATCATAAGGAATCATTTCAATATATATATACCAAATAAATAGAAGCCTCAAATTCTGTGATTGAGATCCTAAAGGGCCGGACTCTCCTCGACAACGATCTTCAGAGACATGTCTCTGTCTTCTTCTTCTTCCATCCTCTTCTATTTCTAGGGAGGGCTCTGCATTATAACCGGACCACAAGTACAATTTATGAGTTCCGGTTTAATCTATCGCTTTCAGTTTTGCCTCGGTTCGTTCAGATTACGCATTCAAATGTCTGTTGCTCTTCTACACCACAATGGGCCTTGTTAATTCTTAACGGACTTTTACGCTTTACTTATGGGCCTAATTTTCTTCACCACTCTTTATGCCTTAAAGTTCATTACTAATTTATAGGTCAAATTTGTTCGGTTAATAAGTCCACAAATACTTTAGAGAAAGGATGCTCGATGTTAGGTGCTAGCACGGAACGAATAATACCTTAATTTTCAGTATTTATGATTTCTTTTCGTATTCAACGGATATCTAATTTGATTTGTTTTGTTTCGAAAAGATATAAATATTTAGTTTTCTGAATATTCAAAAGAATTAACGAATGTTGTTAGAAAAATAGTGAATGTTGTTAGAGCACTCTAATGCAAGATAATCACTGAAGTAATCTACAAAAAAATGATGAAGAAGAAAAATAGAAGTTCTCTTTTGTGGACATTTGAAATACCCATTAGAACATTAACATTGGGATAGTCTTTTGAATATTTTTTCATAAATAAAAGAAATGGAAAAAAAAATAGAGCGAATAAATTCATCAAACAAAAGTAATTTTTTCTAAAATAATTTTATTTTTTTCATTATCATTAATTAATATTTTATGTAGTGAAATATATTGTGAAAACTTAATAATGCTTTTTCATCAACTTAATAACGTTTATCACCACTATTAAATTTTAAATACATATTCACATTTTATTAAAATATAATTTTATTTTTATTAGGTATTTTAAAGTAAATGATGATCAGTTTACTAGTTCTATTTATACTTCACAGCAACATTTTCCGTAAATTATACGGAAGAGCAATTAGTTTCAAATTTACTAGTTATCATCAAAAATATGAAAAATCAACACCAGAAAATAGAGGAAACATAATTTCGATCCTTTAATTAATTAGGAGATGCAACATGGAAGCAAACTAATAAAATAATGTATTATTTTTTTTTACAAATTTAAAATGTTCCCAAGTCAATATTGGAACCCTATTGAGAATAATATCCAATATATATACAAAATAGTATCCATATATAGTTTTTATATACACCTTCAACACCTGCAGCTTGATTGTTTTTTTTTAAAGAAAACTACAATCATGTAAAAATGAAACAATAAAAAATGTATTTTTTTGCATGTCAACAAGGATGAGACTTTGTTGGTCTTGAAAGCAAGGAGTGGTTGGACACAACTCAACTCCAACTTTCTATTTTTGATGTTTTAGCAAGCTTCGGATTCTTCCTGCTTTGGCCTCACTTCAAGTTCTGGTGGAAGAAGTTTCAGAAAGCTTCCCTGAACCACTGGAGGAACAGGCGGAGGTCGATCACCAGCAGATCTGGTCGTCGTTTCCGGCGAATCCGATGTCTCTGATGATCCACCATCTATGTAACGGTTTAAAAATATTAGTAAAAAACATGATGAAGGTTGAATCTTAAAAGATGCAAAAATTAAAAAGGATGTGTACCGAAGAGTGATTTGACCATTGGTGGTCGCTTCGACTTATTCTTCTTCTTTAACTCCGCTACAAAAACACCATGCATTATTAGTAAACAACATTCACTGAGTCTCAGAGACAAAGAGACCAGTATATGTGGTGTACCCATTCCAGGAACTTGGTAATCATTAACGATCTCGAAGTTCTTGTAAGTGTACCCTACAAAGTTTATGTCCTTGGACGACAACATCTGCAAAAAAAGTTAGTAAATGAATAAACATACTTAAAATGAATGTAGCAAGAAAGCAATGAAGAATCTTTGAGTAGATTTGCCTTCCTCCATGGGCCAGACTTGGAAGATGTCTGAGTTAGTGATTCTGACTGCATATATTTACCAAACAAAAACAAAAGATTCATTAATGATCAAATACAAAACTAATGAGATTAATTAACCACCAAAAAGAACTAATGTTAAACCTCGTCAAACTTTTCAAAATTCTGAGTGTCTAAATCGTCATTGACCTCTGGAACAAAGGCTGCATCCATATCGAAAATCGTATCCCAATCAACAGTTTCAAACCATGGATGGGCCTGCAAAATGGACAAAACAAAAAAAAAACTCAATACATTTTAGCTAATAAAAACCTTTTTCATGCTTCTAATTAAAAAACTTCAAAAAGAAGAAAACCAGTAGTAAGAAGGGCAGGGCAGGGCACACCTTGATTTCATCAGCACCTTTGGAACCAAGCCTACGTCTTACACTGCACAAAAGACTGTTGATCAGATCTTTTGCTTCCCGTGACAATACTGCTTCCTCTGGAAACTTCAAATGACTTTTCCAGTTTACTATCTGCAAACCCAAACAAAACAATGAGTTTGATATGTCAATGTAAGTCCATTTTCCTATTAGATTATGAGAGCGTATATATTAACCTTTCTACAAGTAGACATAGGATCATCTGCATAGAAAGGAGGATACCCTACTAGCATCTCATACATGATAGCTCCAAGAGACCACCTACGTACATATCACTTTTAATTGAGCAAGGTGCAAACATGTAGACAGTGTAACCATATTCTATTACAAGATGGTCACACCGTTTACTAGCTAAACAGAACTGTAGATATCAAAATATGATTGGAGTATGTATTGCTCATAATCTATGATAATGCATGCAATATAGCTTTTGATTGCTTTACCAGTCACACTCCATTCCATAGCCTTTCTTCAACAGAACTTCTGGAGCTATGTAATCTGGTGTTCCAACTGTCGAATAAGCCTGTCGTTGTTGTTTCGTGTGTTAATCAAACACATAACAGAGAGAAAAACTCTATTATGCAATAGTTAAAAGTAAAAAAAATCTCTTACTAGCTTTCTCCTGTTCTTCTGCCAATGTTCAAGCTGTTCCTGCTGTGTTCGCTTTGGAGCAGCTGATCCCGCGCCCTCTTTCTCCTCCGCAGTATTAGATCCATTATTCGGATTGTTTGCAAATTCGTTTTCTCCAATTGCACTGCAGTCCAATGGTTTACACAATCCAAAATCCGACAGTCTCAGGTGACCATATCTGTCAAGCAGCAAGTTGTCCGGCTTTATATCCCTGCCAAAATGAAGAGGAAGATAAGCTCTCATGCAAGATGACAATGATAATGTTTTTTTTTTTTAATTATACTGTCACAGTCACAGAACCTGTGGATGTAATTGTGCCTGTGGATGGACTCAATAGCAAGAACTGTCTCAGCGACATAGAACTTGGCCTCATCTTCTGACAAAGTATCTTTGCGCATCAGTAGAGTCATCATATCACCACCAGGGAGATACTCCATCACAAGGTAAAGATGGTCATCATCTTGAAATGAACAGTAAAGCTTAACAATGTAGTTACTGTCCACTTCCGCAAGTAAGTTCCTCTCTGCTCTCACATGCTCAACCTTAAATTTGAATTATATATATAAAAGTTAAAGAGTCAGGGATGAATGCTTGGTTCACATACAGACAAAAGTAGCATTAGAAAGGGAAGTCTCATCACCTGGCCTCTACGAAGCATCTCGGCCTTCTTGAGCTTTTTCATTGCATAAACTTGACCTGTCGTCTTTTCTTTACAAATTCTAACCTACAAGAAACAGCAATAACAAGAAGAAGATAGCGTTTAATAACCACTGGAGAAGAAAAAACTGTACGCCCCAATGAAAGCATGTATGCATTACCTCCCCAAATGCACCTTTCCCAATCATTGTAAGCAAATCAAAATCAGCAACGCCTAGCTTATGGCGTTGAAGGCGCATGTACTCTGTCTCCTTCTTCTCCAGAAACTTGAGAAGATTGTTCTGATCTTCTTCAGACACATCAGCATCTGCCAGCTTCTGCTCTAGCAAGCTTCGCCTGTTTAACATCAAGAACCAAACAATCACAAAATGGCAAAAAAGAAGAAGAAGAAGAAAGATTTGTACATTCTTGGTTTAGAACAAGAGGTATGTATATACCTTTCTTTCCTCTCTTGAAGAATCTTCATCTGCTCTTTGTAATGATTCTCAATGTACTGTTTAGCAGCTGCAACTTTCTGTTTGGTAGTGTTGGAGACAGCTTCTTCATCAGTTTCCACATTTGGTTGCTCATCGGCAGAGCCATTACTGCCCCCACCACCTGAACCACCCTTATATCTCGATCCTCCACGCATCTGCCGCTTCTGAAACCAACCCTTTGCAGAATCCATACCGATACTCTCTCTTTTTTTACCACACCACACAAAAGAAAATCATCATCATCATCAACGGATTGAAACACCTAATGAATCAAAAAGAAAAACGATCAAATCTTGACGTGAAAGATACAAACCAAAGTAGGAAGAAGCAATAGGGAAGGGAGAAAGAGAGGAATGGAATGAGCGTGAATGTCTCTGGAGCCCATAATTTTATATTTGGCATTTAGATCCAATGCCTTGCCTTTATTCTCAGCGTCATTTTCTCTTATTCCTTCATGCACCCACCTTCTCTTACCTTCTTTCACTTAAAATAGCCATCCATCCGACTTTATTATTATTATTTACCTTCACTTTCACTAAAATGCTTTGACTAGTTTTGGTAGTTGATAGCCAAACCAGTACAAGACATATCTGCTTCAATGGCAACCATACATGTTCCAGAGGCAGACCATTTACTCAATTTCAAGGATTACATGTCACAAGAATCTCTCTCAAGTTACAGGAAAACCATTTTATAAACTCTTTTTTAAGTCACTACATGTTATGATTTTTAAAAAAAAAAACCATCAACAAAACTTTTACCCTTGATTGAAAGCCATTTAGTTTCTTTTTTTGCATGTAATAGTAATGTATGGGACAATTCTTGTAATGAAAACACACTCTGCTCTGTTGCTGTTGACACAAATACCGAAACACTTTTTTTTTTTGGCTCATAAAGATATTGTCTCCATCTATCAATAACATGGACTCTAAGGCAGAGATAAAATCCTCTTGAGCATTCAAAATACAAGTCAAGATGGAAACCTCCTCCTTTTTATGATTCAGATGGTCTCATCACCGGGAAAGAGGGAAGTCTCAGCACAGCTTCTTCTGTCTCCATTGGGTCCGATCTCAGAATCTAAGCCCCTCCCCAAAAAAAAAGACAAAAGTGTTATGACATAATCATTCAAAATAACGTAACCTAAAGGATCCATTGGACTCAAGAATCAGTGTATTCTTAGAGGAATGGTAGAGTACAGACAGATGTTAGATGTACACTTGTAAACAAAAAAACACAGAAACAGTAAGGATAACTGTTTTTGTGGAAAGAATAAATGTTCTCCATCCTCTTCCTAACAAGAATGAGCTTTTGCCATTCTCAATTTTTTTGTGCACCAAAACTCGAAAAGCAAAAACAGTCTGCCATTTTTAATCTGAAGCTCTATAGTTCTAATGGGCTTTCTAGACATAGATATGATCTTACAATACCAAATGGTCTCTTTGTGTGTTCTTTCAAGCTATTTTACATTTGAGTTCAATTTCAGAATCGAAATCCAAAACAGAGCTCAAAAATTGCAAGACACCAAATTAGGAAGCAGAGAGAAAGGAGAGGTCCTTACAGGGTCCTGAAGAAGAGGTTTGGTGTCATCTACGGCAATTCTGAAAGGAGGTTTCTTCTCTGACTTCTCTTCCGATTTTAAAATACTCGACGATGTCGCCGGAATCTCTGAAGATTTCCTCATCGTTTTTATCTCTTTTTTTTTTTTTCTCTTGGCCGGAGAAAGAATTTTAGGAACTACTATATCACCTATACCATTTTACCCGATAGACCCGATACCAGACCCGAACCAGACACCAAAATGCGAACCTGGTCCGATTTATGAAAATACCCAAACGGATATTAAGTTAGAGAAGACTCGATAGATAACAAGAATACCCGATACATGAATGGATACCCGAAATATTCGAAAATATATACATGAATCCTAAGGGATTCTTATTGGATCAAGGATTTGACTCGATTTTGTTATTTTTTTTTCTCAAATTCCATCTTATTGTATCTATCATTTATCAATTTTATATGAAATCTAAATTTATTGGCTTTGTCATTTTTATAAATTTTCCCAAATTCCAACTTATTGAAAATATGCATTTTATCAATAAAATCCATCCAATGGAATTTGGTGGGATTTGAATGATATTTTTTAGTGAAAAACAACAAATCGAAATACTACATCCTATGATGGTATTTGAAATTTTTTAAAAGCTAAAAAAAATTCATTCGCATTTTTAAAAATAAAATCAAACAATTTGAAATGAAATAAAATAAAATAATTTTTAGAAATAAAATTTTAAAAACTTTTATATATTTTACATATTTCATAAAACGATAGTAATATCAAACTATAATAACTTAAAAACAAAAGTATTCTTTCAATTAACTATCTAATCTATTAAAATAGAGTCTTATTTTTATTTACTGATAAAAAGTAATTGGATCATTTTATTAGGAATTTTTATACTAAAAATAATATTTATATATTAGATCATTTGAAAAAAATATACTATCACACATCAGAATATTCTATTATGACATTATTTATTTTTGAATATTTTCTATTTCACTTTAACAAAATATTATAAAATATTTTGATTATCAATTTTAAATAATTCATTAATTTTGTAATTATATTTTAAATATTAAAATTTATTATTATTTAAATTTAAATAAAGAATAAATATTTTTATTAAATAGTATATTAATTTATAAAGTTAAATTATAAAGTTAGAAATATAAATTATACATGATAAAAATTATATTATATGATTTGTTATTTTAGAGTTGATGTTTTATGTTTGTAAGTTAAATAAAAGAAATGTAACTTATTTAAATTAAAAAATATTTAAAATAAATTTTGATCAGTGAGAATTATACACAAAATATAATCTATTTTCATTAGAAAACATCAAAAATTATTGAAATACAAATAATTTATATATTAATATATGTTGTTTCATAAAAATAAAATAAAAATATGATAAAATTATATAAAATCATATATTAATAATATCGAATAAGAAATATTAAGTTACATAATAAAAAACACCAAATAGTAATAATATTTTATCAAAATTTAATAAAACTTAAATATAAATATCCGCGCGGACGCGCGGGTTAAAAATTCTGAAATTTAAAAATGTTTTTTTTTCAAAAATTCTGAAATTTCTTCAAAATTCCATAAAATTTGTAACAGATCTTTTTAGAATTTACTCAAATTTTGAATTTTCTTGAATTTACTCAAATATTGAATTCTCTCAAATTCTAGATTTAGGGTGCTCCCTATATCTCTAATAGTTTAGACCCAATCATTTTCTTTTCATAGTTCACACTAAATATAACCTTGTGTTCGCAGTGGATTTTATGGTTCGATCTTTATTTTTACACCTTTCAATTTTATTGGAGATTACTCAATTTTAAGGTTGTTTTGTTAAAATTTTGCTCTTCATCTTTAAATATTTAATGGTCTTGGTTAACAACCTCTTTTGTTATTATTTATTTAATACTATATTATTTTATTTTATAACGCACACAATAATTTTTTATTTAGATTTTATTTATTTATTTATGAGCTATTTTCATTTCGATTTGTTTCTTAAAAGTCAAATTCTTTCCGATAACCCTAAAAAGTTTTTGTCACAAAAAAAATAGTGTTCAATGAAAAAAAATACTAAAATATATTTTATTAAAAGGTTTAAATATACATTTATACCTAGGGTTAACTAATCTACACTTAGGATTTAGATTTATGTGATGGGTTTTTGGAGGTGATGTTTAAAATTAAAAAAAAAATATTAAAATTTTCAAAATAAAAGGGTTATTTCAGTCATTTTCCTCATAACTATTTTGGTGATTAAAACTTAAAAAAGTATCTGAGAGAATTGTCTTTTTTATTATTTTAAATAACTTAACCCGACCCAAATTACTCATACTTGAACTATAAATATCTGAATACAACCCGAAATCTGAAAATACGCTAACAAATTCAATATCCTTATACCAAAATACCTCAAATTTTGAATACCTCGAACTTGAACAGATATATGAAGAGAAAATGGTCATTTTATACCCAATATATCGCAATATGATCAATTTATACTTGAATTATCTAACCATACAAAAATATACATATAATTTTGAAAAAGTCAAATAACGTATTCATTGTTTACTTTTTTTGGCAAAATCATACATCAGTCACCACATCAGCTGCAACATCATCTAGTTTTACTGACGTGGATGCTACATAAACTAATTTTGTTGACGAGGATGCAATTGTACTTTTTTTTTTGTAAAAGACATTTTATAAAAATATTTTTTTAGAAAATGTAAATGTTTATAAGAAAATTTGACAACTTATACTTTGTTATTTACTAAAATTAACAAATTAAATAATAAAATTTTACTTATATAAGAGATATATTGTTGTAATGTTTTAATCCTATCAATTACTCTTACATTGATCTTGGTTCTGTGTGTTTGTATAGAAAAAATTTAAATCGGTTTTATAATTATGCGGACAATTTTGTGTTAAGAGATTAAGAATTTATGATATGTTAACTTAAACTCTTTAAATGTAAACAAGATATCTAAGATTAATCGAGAGTAATACCACTGTAACACTAACATCAAAACATTATAAAAAATATTCACTTATATAAGATTAAAATTTATTATTAAATTAAGTTTTGTTAATTTTACTAATTAGTAAAAAAATATAAGTTTAGAAAAATAGAAAGTTTACATTTTATAAGCATCATGTGAGCAAAATTAGCTTATGTAATATCCACAACAAAACTTGATGATGTGGTGATTGGTGCAAAATTTGGCTAAAAAATAATAGGTATATTATTTGAATTTTTTGAAAATACACATATATTTTTACACGGTCATATAAATCATGTAAAATTGAAAAATATGTTCTTAAATGACTGTTTTCCCGATATATAAACGATATGTCTAAGGCTATTTTTAACTCGAATCTCTTATGATGAAGTTTAGGCCTGCGCATTCGGGTTCTCGGTTTCGGATCTTAGATGTGGGACCCAATAGGGTAATCCGGGTCGAGTTTGGTTCGGGTCCTACCGGTTCTGACCCGAAAAATACCCAAAAACACACATAAAAAATCTGAAAATAGTTTAAATGCCCAAATATCTAAAATTTGACCCGATAAAATGAAAAATACCCTAAATTTATTTGATTAATTGAATTATATTTTTTTAAATCTATAATTTTACATAAAACCCAAAACTATACCAAAAAAAACTAAACCCGAAACTTTTAAAAGTATCCTTAATAACAAAATATACCAAAATACCCATATATATTTAATATATACTGGAAATTTCGGGTATTTCGGGTATTTCGGGTATTTCGGGTACCCTATCGAGTCTTGGGTTTGAGTTGGGTCGGGTCCAAGACCCATGGGTCCTCCACAATAAAACTCAATTGGGTAAAATAAAATTACCCGTACCGACCCGAACCGTTTTTTTCAGGTCAGTTCCGGTTCGGGTTTTCGGATCTAGGTAAAATGCACAACCCTTATGGGGTTCTTAACTTGATTGACCTCTTTTTTTATACTTTTCGGATAATTGACATCTCTTATCTCTTTTATTTAACATTCTTAAGTTTTTTTAGTTAAAATTAAAAAACATCACTTAAGAAAAATAAGAAATTAATGCTAAGAGACTTGAAAGATGCCCTAAATTATCACCTTTAGGGACATCTGGGGTCTTCGTAATCGGACCTTATTGGGCTTACACGTTTTCTTGAAAGCCCATTTGTTCACTCGAGAACTTTATATACGTTGACGGCAAACCTCTTGAGCTGCTGCTGCGGCTCTTGAAAAACCCTAATCGTAAACTTTGAGGTAAAACGATCTTGTTTTGTGAATCTTTAATCGTCTTTCTTACTTTTAGTTTCGTTTTCATGTCTCCGCTGATGATCGTTTTCTTGTTTTCACAAAGATTAATCAAAGGACGACAATGTATCTACAGTGCTATATCAACGAGAAGGGCGAGAAGGTTTACACCACTAAGGTACTCCTTTCACTTTTCTAACTCTCGTATCTTTTTGGTTGTTCTTGTCTTTCTTGGTTCCTGAACAAAACTTACTCTCAGACATTTATTAGAGAGCTTGGTCAAATATATGTTTTATTGTTTGTGAGCTTGATTTGATTTTTGCTTGTTTAATCTCAACCTTTAGCAGATAGAAGTTCTTTCATACATATTGAGTTTGGTCATGTTTGCTTTTAGTATTAAGGTTATTTTGTTTGTGTGCATAAGTTCAAATAACTTTAGTTCTCTGCTCAATATTTTTTTTCACAAACTGTGTTGTTGCGTGACGACTGCTTAAACATGAATCAAATTCAATTATGCAGAAGGAATCACCGCTCGGATTAGCCACTGAATCTGCTCATCCAGGTGAGCCTTGCCTTTTGTTTTCATAATTTGTTTGAAGGAAAAACCAAATCTCTTTTAGTTATGAAGCAAAATCTTTGTGCTGTTGCAGCCCGATTCTCCCCTGACGATAAATATTCAAAGGAGAGAGTTATGTTGAAGAAGCGATTTGGTCTCTTACCGATCCAGGGCGCACCTGTCAAGTACTGAAAGGCTACAACCACTTTAGTTTTTCTTGTTTTTTTCTATTGCTTCTATGTTGTCTCTTAGACTTGAACCTTCTTTGTATGTCTCCAAATAGTGGAGTGTTATGAGCAATTTACGTGAACCTTAAAAGGAATGTTAACTTGGAGAGTTATTATTTTCAAGTGTGCTAAATTAGAAAAAAACCTTTAACCATCAAAGTCAAACGAAACCATTTTATGTATTAGGTATACCATTTAGCTATGCGCACCTTTAACACTGTCATCAGTGTAAAGCTAGAGGCAGAGTAACGCTAATCAACCTCTGCAATTTTGGCGCACTTAACTTGTATCCGTGCTCTCCTCTTCTTCAAACTCGAATGACCTTCTCCCTTTCTCCATTTTTCCTTTTTAGAACTTATTGTGTCGTCCTTTGTGGAATATGACTTGATCCTAACAGCTCGAAACTGCTCTCTGATGGTGGTGTCAGGTCTCAAAAGCAGCAACTCTGGCGGTTGGCTAACACCGCAGATACGCCCAAAATAGTAGAGAGGCTCCACATAGCATGAGGATGAAACCACAATGCCTTTCATGCTCTTGGGCTTGACAAGTTTAATGAAGTCTCCAATCTCCTGGTAGCAGGAGTGATCAGAGTAGTGCACCGAATACATATTGTCATGGAAATGATGCACCGCACCTTGTAGTAATTCATTCTTACAAGTAGTTGCGGTTAGAAGAGAACCAGAGAGCTTGTCATCTCCTTTGAAAGGTCTTTTCAGCCACGGGAGACCTGAAGGCATAATGCCGATGGTGGGGCACAACATATTGAGCCCCTCGAGTGTCTGGATGCTGAAACTATAACGAGGGACAGCACGGACTCTTGTAAGAGACGTATCAGTGGTGAAAATGTCTTGGAAGCCAAGGAGATGCATGGTACGGAGCCGCTCTGGCCAAACCCAAATCTAAGAGGAACAAACAAAGATGTGAACAGGATCGTTGAAGAAGAGTGAAGGGAAAGAAGAAAAAAACCTTGATGTTGAGAATACGGGAGACATGAAGAAGCAGGTCTTCCTTGCCGAGAGAGTCAACTCCGATGACGATATCATGGGAAGGATGAGAGAGGATAATGTCAGCAACGAGATTAGCAGCGACTCGACGAGAAGGGAAGGTGTAAATGGGATTGCAGTAGGTGTTATCCAAGTAGAGAATGTCTACAGGGAAGTCGTTAATAGCAGAGACGAGAGTGGTCCTTGCTGCATTATCATCATCACATTCCCAGCGGAAGTCACCTGTGTAGAGAAAACATCCAAAGTCTCCACGGAACATGAACATCACCGATCCTAAAAACCCATTCCATCAATCAATCAATCGACAGACAGAGAAAGCATTTATAAGAATAATGAGTGATACCGGGGCAGTGATGGGCGTCGATGGCCATGAAATGGAGGAGAACGGGGGAGGCGGAGGAAGGAGAGCGGAGGGAGAGAGATTGCCAGGAAGAGAGGGGGACGACGCGGAGCAAGGAGAGGTCGAAGCCTGGGAAGCGGGAGGGGAAGAGAGAGGCGGTGGTGCGGGAGCAGAAGAGAGGAGAATGGGACCACTCGGGGGAGAGGCCACGAGTGTGATCGGAGTGCATATGAGTCAAGAAGTATGCCTGACTTCCACTCCTCCACCGGTCCACCGATATCAAACCGCTCTCCATCTCTGATTTCTTTCTTTCTGTTTCACCACTTCATATTCGGCTCTTTTTTATTGGGCCTATTGTAATATCTCGACACAGGTGCTTTTTAATGGGCTTACTTATTCTATTTAAGGCCCATTATAAAATCGTATTCAGACAAAAACTAAAAAATATCACTTCCGGTTCTGCGAAATGAAATGAAGAATATCGCAAATCCAGAATCCTCCGCCGCCGCTGCCAGAGGAAAGAAGCGTCGGCGAGAAGAAGAAGAGGAGGAAGTTGGTTGCAGTCAAGATGATAATGAAGATCAATGTTTATCTCTCGGTGCGTGAGTTGAATCTGAATATTTCCCCTCGATATTTGTTATTATTCGGAGAGATTGTAGCTCCTCTGACTCGAGATTGGGTTGTGTATGTTGGTATCAGAGGATGAACTTACGTTTAGCGATACTTGTGTGGCGCTTCGGATGATGCGGGCTCAGTTTCCTCGCATTGACCAGGTATCTGTCTGAAAATTGTGTGTTGGAATGGAATTTGAGTCCCGTTGTCACCTGCTTCTGCTCATCTGTTACAGGCTTCGGTCCCTCCATTCATATTACAGTCGCAATTGTACAGTAGCGTCAACGATAGAACCCAAGTCGATAGAGAACTTGAGGTAATGCCTTTCTACTCTAACCAACCCAACCATATAGTTTCTCATATTTGCCTGTGAAAGTTTCTGTTTTAATCATCTCTATTTGGTGCAGTGCTTAAGAAGGGATAAAGTTGTTCGTGTTTTCAAACTCAACACTGGACAAGATGATCATGCAATTATCTTTTTAGATGACTATCTTAACCAGGTACCTACCTTCTCCTGTGTTTTAAAGCTCATAATCCATTTTCTTTGTATAATTCACTCCAATATGTTTTAAGGTTGATCGAATAGCAAAGAGGATGGAAGAGAAGAAACAGAATGATACTGATATTTTCAAGTGGTTCAAAGAACATGTCCTTGATTCTAAAGTCGAACCCAGTATTGCACATCATGAGCTTGTGAGTCCTCTCGATACTGATCTGCTTTTGTTCTACATGCCAGAAGTTTTCAACTAGAATTCAATGCAGTGTTCGCTCTTGTCATTGGGTGGAACTGTGAAGGATGCGCACATCACTCTCTTAATTAACGCTGGCCTTCTCGTATGTAAATAATCAATCATATACTCCTCCACTTATTCTTTTCTCTCTCTCTTTAACTCTTCATACCATTTTCTCTCTCAGACACGCCAACTTATCGATCCAGACATGTACTGGTTTGCCATTCCGAGCATTGGCAAACTGTGGAAGGCTCTACTGCAGGTAACCTCCTAAAAATAAAAACTTGTGATCAAACCTTTTTTCTAACACTCTGATGATCAGGGAAGGAAGGAGCTACTCTCGTTGCTAAAGCGAAAGCGACATAAAGAGATGTTCATGGCCGAGCTTGAAAAGAAACGACTCCGCTACTCTCCTCTGGATATGAGATTTCACATTCGAGACCTCATTGGCTCCGGCCACCTCAAAACTTTTCAAACCACTTCTGGTTTGGTTGTTCGGCTTTCAACCGACTAAACCACTATTCTCATAAGGTATATACATCCACTTATGTTGTCAATTCATCTCATCATCTTGTTAAGTGAGATATATTGTTCAAAAGGAGAAGCTAAATCCATACACGATTGTTTTTTTTTTCTTTAAAGAATAGTTGAAATTGGCCCCTTTCTTATACACACAGAATTTAACTACAAGTTTATCAAAGCCTTGCTTGCTTATGAGTAGTGTAAGTTGCTGGCAGCGATCATTCTTTCCCTTCTCTTGAACCAATTCTTTCCTCCGGTTTCCACTGTGTTGCTGGAATAGTTGGCTTCTCTGAAGAGCTTATGTACGTATCCAACAGATTTGCGTTTCTTCTTGAACACTCGAGTCTCTGTCTTGAAGACTCTTCCCTGGTCGGCGGATTGAACGTCTGATGGACTGTACAGGGTTAGCTGTTTGGTTTTGGGTGGGAAAACTTAACTCTCAGGCAAGATGGTACAGATTCAGAGGATGCAAGTTCGGATGACAAAAAAATATTCCACTTGCTGCTTAAGATTACTCAGTATTAATTAAAACTAGACTTTATGATAAATTGATAACATTGATAAAATATTTATTACTATTCGATGTTTTGTACTCCCTCTGTTTCATTATAAGTGTCATTTTAAGTTTTTGCACACGGATTAAGAAAATAATTAATTTTGCATATTTTCTATATAAAAACACAATTACCTATACACCTAACCATATTTTAACCAATAGAAAAATAAATTGCAGCATAAAATTAATAAATTTTGCATCGAAAGTCGAAAAATACACTTATTTTATAACAAAAAAACTTCTCTAAAACGACACTTATTATAAAACGGAGGGAGTATTATGTAACTTAATATGTCTTGTTCAATACCATTCATATATAATTATATATAATTTTATTCATATTTTTTATGAAGTAACAAATATTAATATATAATTTATTTGTATTTTCATATATTCTTAAAAGAATATATATAATTATATAAAAATCAAAATAGAATAATTTATTTATTTAACTCATTTTGTTAATTTTTTAATGTCTTCTAAAGAAAATAGATTAAATTGTGTTTATAATTTTTATTGATCAAAATTTATTTTAAATATTTTGTAATTTAAATAAGTTACATTACTTTTATTTAATATATAAACATAAACCATTAACTCTAAACTAAAAATCTATAATCATATAATATAATTTTTTATCTTGTATAATGTATTTTTATTAAAATTAAATTTATATTTCTAACTTTATAAATTAAATTACTATATAATAAAAATATTTGTTCTTTATTTAAATTTAAATAATATTTAATTCTAATATTTAATAATAATAATTAAAAATTTAATGAATTATTTAAAATTGATAATCAAAGATTTTATAAGATTTTGTTAAATTAAAGTAAGAAATATTAAAGAATTAATATGTAAATATTATTTTTAATATAATAAAAATCACTAATGAAATGGTTCGATGATTTTTTATCATTAGATAAAAATAAGCCTTTATTTTAATAGATTAGATAATAAAACAAATTATGGATAGTATAAAATTGGAAAGAGAGCCATAGATAGTAAGTCGCAACTAGCTGATAAAACTGAAAAAGAAAACATAATGACATTTTTTTTACCAATTGTAAATGTTTCTTATTTTCTAAATAGTGTTTTATCCCCTTGGGATTAACAAAAGTAAGATCCCTTAAAAATTAGGGGACACGGAAACTAATCAAACATTTGTCAAAACTTGTACCCCAGAAACATGGGAACTCGATTCTTCCCGGGAGATTAAGAACACGTAAGGGAAAATAGTGAAAAGATTTTGAGCAAATAATACTCTAATGGTGCATTGCAGAGAGAGAGAGGCTTAGCTTTAAGGTATAAAAGCAAAGAAGGATTTTAAATAAGAGCTTGAGCAGCACCAAGTTTACATATATCTCTGAGCCTCCAAATAGGATACATAGCTTCTTCTCCTGCCTCCACTTGTTGCATTGCCCACTTGTAGTACACCGAGTGTATCGTGTCCTACATGACACCCATCATCACAACATAGTCTCAGAGCAGTGTTGATTATATATAATGTTTTTCTGGTTTTGATTTATCATCACTGGTATTTACCTGGCCTCCTTCTTTGATATTGCCATTCTTGTCGCGCACACAGAAGATTTCTTGCGTTTGGAACTGTCATCATCAAAGATGATCAAATGCACATCTTACCTAAACTATGACCTCTCATAAGAAAAAAAAATATGGAACATCATTTACCCTGACGATGATTGTGGGCGTAGTTCCCATCATCTTTGTCTCTTCAACTTCTACGTCAGATATATGCAGAATCTGAACAACACAAAAATGAAGCCAACTGACTCACGGGCTTTACATGATCTCGTGGTGTGAACCAAGAACAAAACAAGCTTACCTTGTGATCGAAATAAAGATCATGGCCTTTTAAAGCTGCGAGCTCTGCCGTGCACCGTTCAATCACTTCCGTGCTACAATACTTCTTCAAGGTCTCAGCATCTCCCTGGCTCTCAGAGATGAGAAATTAATTAGAGGTAACCAAAAAGAATCCAAGATGGGAGTGTAGATGAACCATTTGAAAACTTGAGACTAACCTTGCTATATGCACTCAAGACTGGTTTGATGGCTTCATGAACTTCTGCAGCAAAGTCCGTCAAGGAGAACGATCTGAAAATGAAATAGATAAGAAATATCATTAACCAAGAGTCAAGCTAACCAATCAGAACCTACGACTTACGGATCTCGGCGGCGTATCTCCTTGTAAGTTGATCCAGAATCTGTTTCGTTAAACACTGCCTCATTTAAGCTGCCAAACACATGTATAAGTTGTAATTAAGTAAGTTCATTTTATAAGGAAGATAATAAGAGAGAAATTAGAGCATACTCCTGAATTTTGTGAACAATGGGGTTGTCACTGGTTTCCCATCTTTCCACAACATCTTCTGCAATCTACAGATGCCAATTAACAAGTACAAAACAGTATCTATCAAAGAGATTATTGAAAGATAATCTTTGAACGAAATGTGTAAAGAGAGAAAACAGTTCATTACCTCTTGGCTCTTGTTGACAACCGGCTCACTTATCCCGCTTAGACGTTTAAAAGCAGGATGAGCTTGCATCTAAACCAAAATTTCAAAGTAAACAAGAGGAATATAAAACATGATGGCATAAGCGGAAAAGACAAAGAGGGGTCGCTTACCTTTTCTCTTAAAGATTCCCATTTCTTTTGCCACTTGGACTGTTTTGTTGGAGTAACCACCAGATCCGTCCGTGTACTTCTAACACCTGTAAATGGTGGGGGAGGAGTGTATTCCAGGTGCTTCTTTTTAGGAGAGCCTCCTCGCAATTCATCCTTCACAATGTCAAGTCCCTTCCTCGCTAAGTCAAGGGGCGAAGAAATGCTTGATTTAATTTTTCCAAATAATGTATGTTGACCCTCAGTAGTGCCTGATTGCTGCTGCTGCTGCTGGTTTTCCTCTTTAGAGGATCCTGTGGCTGATGAACTGGCTGACTCTGCATTCTCCTCCTTACCAAGCTTGAATGACTCCTTGACCTTATCACAAAAAAAAAAATGCATAACCAAACTTAACCCCCAAAAAAATGCAGCAATTGGCCACTGAAAGGATCCAGCAAAACCTCATCTGTGGCCGCTGAGAACTTGTCTTTCACACTTGAAGAGACCTGCACCGCCAAAGCTGTTTAGTAAGAAACAATCCTATATAGCCTTTAACAGCAAACGCTTACACAGAAAGAAAAACAATAAGCACATTCTTCTTAACACAGACAAACTTAAAATATGCAAATCCAGCAAAGAAGAGACAACCCATCTTAGGAAATATTTTGCACTTGTTTTATATTTATCGATAAAGCCTTTTGAAAGCAGAACACAATATAGTACCTTTTTAGCAACAGATTCAGCCTCGGTCCAGACACCATCAACTTGCTTGTAGAGCTGCTCAGTCTTTTCCTTTGTTCTGCGTTTCCATTTTGATAAGCAAATACAAAGTGTGTGTGTCTCTTTAAGTAGTGTAGATGTAACTTACTTAACTTTGAGGTCCTCTTTGACACCTTTGAGCTCTTGTGCCTTCTCCTTGAGCTCCTTCACTGTTCGTTGAAATTCAGGATTGCTGCGAAAATGTAAAGAAAGATTGAACATGTCATATCCACTAACAATTCACATCAAAAGAAGATACCTTTCAGCTTCCCCTCTAATTTTCTTGGAGAATTCGCTGAAAATGCTGAACCGGCGATGAATTGAATACCCGTTGGGTGGCAGAAACCCTAGCCTTCCGCCCACCACTCTCTACAAAAAAAGTTTAATCAAATCGCATGAGAAGGCCATTCTCGCAGCTACAGACAAAATCGATAGAAGGACGGACCCGTTGGAGGAAGAGAGGCTGCTTTGTGATGAGTAAATCTCGAATCAGCTTTCTACTCGCCATTACGATGATTCTCGTAGTGATGATTCGATACGATACGATACAAATTCGGAAATATAGAAAAGAAATTTGCCTTGATAAACAAACCAATTTGGAGTGTTGCCCTTTCTGCCCTAAAGATACATTCGCTAAAACCTTCTTGCTGGGGTTTCTCTTTCAGACCTGTTCGGTAGCACGGTTAAGTATATTCCCTATTGGGTACAAGAAGACTAGTTTCCAAACAGTCGCCTCATAAGTATTTGGGCCATTAGCCTCATAAATAACATGAAGAGGCCCATAACATTGTAAGGGCCGAATTGAACCACTGAAACCCCCTAACACTTTACGTATTCTATTTAAAACCCCCAAACATGTAAATGTTCACTTCAAACCCCTCAGCCAAGGGAAAATGGGCTTTTTATTCCCTCAAGTATTTGAAATAGACAATTTTAATACTCCACATAATTATTTCCTAACTAATAGTTAATTGAACGAAATTAGAACCGAAATAGTCAATCGTTAACTGCTTTTACGGTTGACTATTCCAATCATAATTTTGAACAGTCAATAATTAGTTGAGGAATAAATATACGCATATAATACTTAAATATTTAATTTACCGATTGAAAATACTTGAAGAATTAAAAACAACAATTTCTTTTAAAATAAAATCATAATTTAACTTATTCTTAAGTTAGATATAACCAATATAGAATATTTTTTTAAAAAAAATATTTTTGAGATTTTATAGTGACATGTACAATAATACAAATAATTGTAATAATGAATACAGTTATAATTATTTGTATTATTGTACATGTCACTATAAAACCTCAAAACTCTTTTTTAAGTAAAAATATTCTATATTGGTTATGTCTAACTTAAGAATATGTTAAATTATGATTTAATTTTAAAAGAAATTGTTGTTTTTAATTGCTCAAGTATTTTCAATTGGTAAATTAAATACTCAAGTATCATATGTGCATATTTATTCCTCAATTAATCATTGATTGCGCAAAATTATGATTGGAATAGTTAACCGTTAAAAAGTTGATAAAAACTATTATGTTTCCGTTAAGGTTAACTATTTCGATCTAAATGCAGAGTCAACTATTAGTTGGGGAATAATTTTGTGTAAACAATTGTTGGGTATTAAATTGCCGATTTCAAATATTTTGAGAATAAAAAACCAATTTTCCCCTCACCCCAATGTATTTTATTAACTAGCACTTGTTCTTAGGTATAAACAATTGTAACTATTGTTTATTCAATACAAGAGATACATTCTACAGTGGTCAACAAGTGGAAGTTTATTCTACAACCGTACAAGACAAAGCGAAATGCAATCAAACAACCTATTAGAATATGATCCCTACACTAAACCATCTGAAGCGACATAAGTTCCAGAGGTAACAATGGCTCCAAACAATGATGTCATGGAAACTAAAAATTCAAAATTTGGGGATCAAAATGCAGATATAATGCTAATACTAGTCTCTCAGTGTGTCGGAGAGATTGGCAAGTACACCGACGATTCAAAAGTTTCCCGTTTGTGAAATAAAATAGCATTGGAGTGGAGTAGAAACAATCAACGGAGTTTAATAATGTAAAAGCTTAGCATAAGAGTCAAGCAAGTACAAGCTTAGAAGCATATCATATCACATCACATGCCACCACCAATCCAACTTTTACACAACTACAAATAGGCTCAGAGACACATATGAAATAACTCACCTTTGCAACAACATCATAATATATACTAAATGGCTGACTCTGTTCAATTTTTCCCCTTTTACCCACCACCCTCCGACCCTTCTCCCTTCCCGGCTCCACCGCATCACCCGCTTCAACCACCGCCTCCTTCCTACATTTCCCCACCTCCTCCCCATCACCCACTTCAACCCCCGCCTCCTTCCCACTTTGTTCCTCCACCACCACCTAGTCCTCATTTCCCACCGCCACCTTATCCTCGTCCCCATCATCCACCGCCTCCACCTCACGTTCTTCCACCACCTACTCCCCATTTCCCACAGCCTCCACCTCACGTTCTTCCACCTCCACCACCACCGGGCCACCATTCAACTGTTATCGTTGTGGTTGTTGTCTCTCTTGGCGGTTTGTTTTTTCTTGCATTCCTCGCTGCTGCTCTCTTCTGCTATATCAAGAAAAGAAGAATGTCTTCCCAGACCACTGAAATCACCAAGTTCGATGAACACCTCAAAGTCCAAGAAGTCATAGTGCCAGGACCTCATGGCGAGCCAACGAGAGTGGTCATGCTTGAAGAAGACATTCATTTGGAAGAGGACATTCACAAGACTGAAAAGCTCAGTCGAGTTCCCCACCTTCATTCAACTGGAGGACATGCCATTGATATATCAGAGCCAAATAACCATCTTGTCGAGCACAAGTCCTGACTCAGGAGACGAACAAAAACACAGAGATGTGATCATATTCCTAAATGTAATCAACCATCTATTTCCATCATCTAATGAATAATGACAATTTATGCTATCAAATCTTCAAATCCAAAAGTGTATAGCGCTCTGTTCTTCCGCTTATGTCCTGTCAATTAACAAACTCCATGCCACTATAGCACACAAAAATAACACAGTATACACTCTAGCGTATGTACGATCGTGCATTACATTAGAGCTGCATGGAAGCGCCATACCTTCTCCCAAATGTTTTACAAGAATTAGGTAGACTCTGTCGTGGGGTACATAACATTGACTATAAGACACACCTAAAACAGAAAGTAACAAAACAGTGTTATTTCAGGAAATCTGACAAGAGAGGGGATGATGCATCGACATAACCGAACTATCAAGGCATGTGTCACAGGACAACACTTATCATCAGTATAAACATAAAGCAAAAGTTCCTACATGACCGATCCAAATGTTACAGACCATAAAGTACAACTTATGTGTGACATCACTTATTGCACCCTCTAAAAGACAGGATAATGAATCTTCAACATTAAGCAAAAAAAAAAAGTCCCATTTAAGTGGGGGAAAAGGAGGAATCATCATCTTCTGCCGCTTGTCTCTGTCATATCTCATACAAATACTTCTCAAACAGTTTCATGTGTTCAGTTTGGAGCGCAATGGCGACGGATAAGCTGCCATCATTTGTAGGACTTGGAAGCACAAACGACAAACCCTCGTATGGAATTCCACCAGGTCCCATGAATATGGGACGGCCCCAACCAAAGTCTGCATCGTAAATAGGTAATCTGACCCAGCTTGTGATACCCAAATTTGGACATTTGTAGGTATGTGCACCGCGGACCAGGGCTGAGAGATCAGGCTGCATCTCCAGGTAGTCGAGAGCTGACCTCAGATAGTTATCGTCCATGCGAGCCAAAACATCATGAATGAGTCGAGCAGCATACCATGTTGGCTTTGATAGCAGATCCCCTGCAACAGCCAGTGGTGTGGCAGTGAATATGACATTGCCAAAGTAACCAGGGGGAAGCTGCGGACGCAGTCTTGACCTTCCATCGGTAGCAATGTACAGTTTGGTCTCTTGATCATCAGGAAGTCCGCGGGCCTTCCCAACTGATCTCCAAACATGACCAGCCAACATCTCGTAGGAGCTGTAGCTAACTGTGTTGCCATCGTCCTGGGCCTTAGCCTTGAGAGCAACAAGCTGGTCGCGTGATAATTTGAAGATGGAGACGGTGGTATTGTCAGGGGAAGACTTAGAAGGATCGAGAGGGATCTTCATGGAGGGGGCAGGCAGGTATTCAACATGACGGAAAGCAGGCTGAGGAGGGTCCCTAGCGCGGAGGAGGGTGCGATCAATGAAAGGAGGAAGGGTAAGGTCAAGACCACGAGCCATATCAGACCAGGTGTTGATGAAATGGAGACCAGAGAAACCATCAGCGGCATGGTGTTGCATGCCAACACCAAGGGAAGCTCCACCACATTTAAAAAAGGTAACCTAAATTGGGAGAAAAGGAGCCAACTTTGGCATCAATTGACAAGAAAGGCATCAAGAGTTGTTTGTTCCCTCAATCACTACTACTAGTATTAGGACTAAACAGGCATGTGGGTTACTAACAAGTGTAGATTACTAAACTCACATAGCAAACAAAAAAGGAAAGAAGAAGAAGACCTGGAGAACGAGAAGGGGGAAGGAATGAATGCCAAGGGAGTGATCAACATCGGGGATAAGCTGGCGGAGCTGGAGCGTTGGAGCGAAGTCACCAAAATCATCGATGAGGGAGGGAGTATCGGCGACGACGAAGAGAACACCGGCGGCGTTGCAGTCGATCTCGATACGACCATCGTCGTCTCTCTTCAAGCGACCAGCCATGGGGTAGAAAGGGACAAGGGCCTTGGAGAGAGCAGCCTTCATGAGGTGAGGGTCGAAGAAATTGGAGGAGGGGGTGGGGCGGTAGAAGTAGACGCTGGGAGTGTGGAACCTGGGGATGACGAGGTCAACGTTGGAGTTCCAAAGGTAAGTGGATGGGGTCTCGGCGGCGGGACGGACCATGGTGGAATCACGGATGTTAATAATCATAGTTTTTTTTTTGGGTAGAATCGAGATTCAGGATTTCGATAGAATTGAGTTTCTGAGGAGAAGAATGTATATAAATAAAAGAGAGGGTGGATGGGGGAGAGGTCGTAATCATTCACCAACCGCGCCCGCCTACTCTCTCTCTCTTTCCATCTGTCGATCGGCTCTCCCACCAACTCTCTCTTCTTTTGCCTTTCCATTTGTGAGTGTCCTGTCCTCGGTGGGGTTGGTAAACCCCATCCTCTTTCGATAAGCCCACTTATATTCTGGGCCCAATGAGATATATTGGCCTCACCACCCTCATCATGTTAAAGCCCATTTATAACGTTGGGCTTAAATTGGGATTACAATCTACGAAAAGTCTGTTGCTACTTTTATTGGCTGAACCAACGGAGGACTTTGACAGGGAGTCACGGCGAAGTTAGCCAACGCAGCGAAACAGAAGCAACATGGACACACATAATTTAGAAGAGGAACATGATAACTGAGAGAGAGAGGGAACTGGATGAATTTAGATACACAAACATAATAATAGTAATAAAGAGAAAAAAAAGGTAAACATAATTACCCAATGATCCAGAAGACAACACCAAGAAGAGAGAAAAGGAGAGCGGCAAGTGCAAATGGTAACCCTAATAAGAAACCAAGTGCCCTACATTCTCCCAAATTCAGAAGCAGTAGAGAAACCAAAGAGATTTAGAGAGGTTTTTGAATTTAAATCAATGATTAATTAGTTCCCTACCCACGAGATCCTGGTTAAGACTTTTGTATAACCACCGCCGTGACTACGCGGTAGGCGAGATTCAAAACTACCATATTATCCCTGCGGTTTCTTTTTCTTTGTTTGTGATTTAATGAAAGTCAAGGGGCCCTTTTCGGGTAAGTCAAGACTTGTCTTTCTCTCTGTCGGAAGCTTCCTTCCTTTTTTTTTTAAATTCTAGAGCAAAATTAGAGTCAACGATGTTCCTTTATGGGAAAATTCTACGATTTCGTTAACTTTTCAAATTAAATCCTTGGCTGAATGGTGTTTATGATTATCATTTTCATAAGTTTATCTCACCTTTCCTTCATTTTCCACACTATATAACTTTTTGGGATTTTTTGTTCATTTCCGTACATATGATTCATTTAGGTGGTTTTTTTGGATTGATTTGTGATTGTTTGTTTCATTTGAATAGTTCATTGAGAAGTATCTTTTTTTTACATAACACAGTTAATTTTGATGAATCATCCAAATACATTTTTGTTCATTTCTTTAGCTTAGATTCAACTGCTCGGTGTTGTTAGTTGACTGTTTCTAATCTTTAGTTTTCGTGAATTAAGTTTTATTTGGAATTTACTTGACATAGTATTAGGTTATTTGCTTTAACCAGATATAGATATTTGATGGTTCAACCTTGTTTGTTTTATTTTGAATTGATACATATCAATAGTTATGTATTACGAATTGTGAGATTGTTAATCAAATATAAAGATGTATTTTCATTGGTTAGGTGTATATATTGGGGTGATGCTATGTCAGCTTGAGTTGACTTGTAGAGTCGTAGCCCGGGTGGTCTATATAGATATTAATGTAGGACTATGATTTCTACGATATGACAAACGGAATAATTTGTTTATGTAATGATAAAAACAGAAATAAAATACACAACACTTGATAACAAAATATGATGAACAAAGAATGGTTTCGTGTGGAGACGAGACATTCTTTCCTTAATTCTTTAATTGTCCGCAGTGTGACGGTGTTTACGCAATCAGAATCTCATGATACAACCACATTTCGGCTATTCATGCATCACTCAGAATAGAAGCTAACGAACATATTTTTGTGTTGTACTCTCAAACACAAAATAAAATAAAAAATACTAGAATAACTATTTTAAGTGGGAGAATTGTTTCTTTTCTTTGTTCTTGGATGTGTGTTTTTCTATAATGCTAACAAGTCTTTTATAGAAAAATAATGAGAAGCACAAGTTACATTTTCAACATAGAAATGAAACTTCCATGGTGCACTAATGGAGACATCAATTTTTGTCATTATTATGTGAATTCATTCCACATTTTGATCAAGAAATAAAGAGGTAAAATTATTATTGTTTGACCAATTCAAACAAATAATATTCTTTAAAATGATTTTTTTTTTATATTTTACCAATATAAAAGATCAACATATATTTGGTTTATAAGATTAGGTTAATGAACATGAAGTCCAACTAACAAATCAAAACTCAAATTCAATCAATATCCAATGTATATATTTGCTACTTTGTACAAGTTTCTCAAATCACATACATTGGACCTCCATTTCTCATTCAAATAACACTCATTTTGACATATGAATATACTATTCATAATGTTCAAAAAAATAGTTCCAACAATTGATCCCATACTGGAATTCTCCACAGGGGAAAACCCCCATTGGAGGAGTGTGTGGAAATTTATTTTGTAAATAGAATTTTTGTTTGTTTTTTGGACACTTTAAGTGATGTGTTTGTTACATACTAAGGTTAACTTATATTTATTTAGAGTTCTATGTTCAAATTTATTTTGAATTTAATATTTTATACTTGATTGAGTGATTCCATTGTTACTCACTTTTATTTTCTTCTTTTTACAAGTGAGATTGACAAGTATGATATTAATCGGATGGATATGTTTTAAACGTTTTTTTTTAGACTTGCGTTTTACAAAATTCGACTATTATTTCAGTTATTTCGATTAGTAGATTTATTACAATATCTTCTAATACTAAAAGGGCAATAAGCTTGATAGTTAGGTTGTCCAGCTCAGCTTGGAAATTCGACCAATCAAAATTCCTGAAATTGCCACGTCAGACCCGTATTGATCTATTAAGCCCTATTAATCCCGTCTATATGGTCTATTGATTACCTATGCGAATTGGGCTACGAAAACCCGTCTGTTTGGTATGAAAGGCCCAGCTGGAAGCGTTAATTTCGTGTTTGCGATCTGGGCTTGACAGCGTCCATAATGTTTTCGCGAATTGGGCTATGAGTCTTAAACTGAAAGGCCCATATGAAAAAGATAAGGTCTACTTGCCGTCGATTGTGCTTCCTATTCTCAACCGAGTTACCTACAGAACCCTAACTTCTCCCTCTGAAATTCGTCTTCCCGTCGATTATGCTTCCTATTCCCAGATCTCAGAACCCTAACTCCTCCCTCTGAAATTCGTCTTCTCCAATTCTCCACTTCTAATCTCCATTTCATCCATCAATCGTGGTATTCAATACCATGATTGTGGTCGCCTCCCTTCGTTTCTCTTTCTTTATAAACCCCTTTCTTTAAACACCACTTCCTTCCGTTCAATCCCGCAATTATTCTCCCAAGAAGTTCAAGCTATGCCGCCGAAGCCAAAGAACAAGTATCATGTGTCCTCCGCGAATTCCCAGGAGGTTATGTTCTTCAAAGACATCTCACTGGGACCCCATGAAGCCGAGTTACGGTTTCGTCTGATCCATTTCTGCCGCCGCCAAGGGGAAATCGATCGTCTCCGGCGACGCTGGGAAGGGGCTAACCTTCAAAGACGTTACGTTCGGACCTAATGAAGGGGAGGTCCGGTTTAGGCTGATTCACTTCTGGGAGGCCTGGAATCCCGTGTCAAAGACGCTCATAGGCATCGAGATGCTCCTCATTGATGAAGAGGTAATGAACGTGTTTTCCATCTCCAAGCAAAATTTAGAATTTTTTTAAAAAAATTGAATGATTAGTTTTTGTAATCTGTTGTTAGCAAGATTAAATAGTCTCGATTAATTTGTTTCTATTAAAAGTTTGATTATTTAGTCTTTTTTGTAATTCGTCACTGCAGATTTTTACTTTACCAACAAATAAGTATGATTTCGTTTTGCGATTTGTTGTAGATCCTTGCGCGTTTTAATTTAGAATCTAAAAAAAAATGAATGAATAGTTTCTGTGATCTGTTGTTGTTCAATACGAGAACTATGATAGCTGATTGTTTATATTAATAGTTTTATGTAATTTGTTAGTAAGATTAAATAGTCTCGATTAATTAGTTTCTGTTAAAATTTTCGATTTGTTGTACATCCTTGCGCGTTTTTCATGTTAATTTATGTTTGTTTGTTTGTTAAAGTTGTTGTTCTGTAATTTTTTGTTAGTATAGTATAGATTTGCTGAGATTGATTTCGTTTTGCACAACAGGAAAATGTGATCCAGGGTTTCATCCCGCAAGGAAGGAGTGCTACTTATTTGCCTCACCTGAAAGCTGGTGCTACTTATCGGCTCAACAGGTTTTTTGGGTCGCAGAGCAAAACGATTTACCGTGTGGCTGACCCAACCGTCACCATTAGTCTCTCATGGAATTCCGTCCTGTCTGAATTCAAAGAGAGCTCTGTCTGTTTTCCTGAGGATAGGTTCCGTTTCCATGACCATAAAGAATTTGATGCCGCCGCAGATAAGCGAGGTGATCTTTATGGTAAGTTCAGATCCTTAAAATAATCCGAACATGTTATTTAAATTAACTGTCTATTCTAAATTGTAAACCTATGAATTTTGTTTACTCCACCTTCTGATATTGAGATGCTAATGGTCTAATCTGAATTGTAAACATAGGAATTTAAATATGTACAATTTCAGATATTTAGACCGGTTCACTGTGTTTATGAGCTTTTGAGCATTGTGTTTTACTGTCTTCACAATGCAGATTACATTGGCCACATCAAACTTGTGAATGGGGAGGTTCCCAATGACAAACTTATCATTGACGAAGCAGGGCTAGCTGCATCTCGCCGTCTTGACCTTCACGTGCAAACACATGAGTAAGTTAATATGCACCTTTTTCCCATAATGAAGATTCAGTTGACTCCAGCACCGATTTTAGAATTCTAAATTATGCTTTTCACAGCGAACCAGTGATGAAGGTGTGTCTTTGGGATAAAGCCGCCTTCGAGTTCTGTGACAAGTTCAAAGCATCTGGAGGCACTGCAAGTGTTATCTTGGTCACTGCCTTGAATCCGAAACGGTTTGGAGGTTTGTTTCACTGACTTTTAATTTGGGTTTTTGTAGAATACTGGTACAAACATGCATTTTCAAAACACTATACTGCTTATTTGAAAAAAAAAATGTATCCAATAAGATTGTATTAGATACACATTTAACTTTAATTCATTATGACATGGTTTGACTTCTTTAACATGGTTTATGTTTTGTGATAGGCGTTTTATCTCTGTCTTCTACAACGGCTTCAAGGGTATTCATAGATGTTGATAACCAAGAGACACGCTCATATCTCAGTTGGTAAGGTTTATGGTTTGATGTTTTTAGAAAAAAAATTAAGCTCCTCCAAATCCGTGATGGCTGATTTTATATTTGTTTCAGGTTGGAATCGACACTTCGAAGTTGCGAACAGGTTTGATGCAACAGTGGTGACGAAACCTGAGACAGTGACTTTGGGTGATCTCCTCACCTATATGAAGCAGGAATCTGCAAAGGTATTACACTCATCACTATCTGATACATTTTATACGACAATGTAAATAAAACATTTAATTTACAATCTTTTGTACAGGTTGCTTGGTTTGAATGCATAGCAACTATTGATGATGTTGTGCATGGTGCTGGGTGGTACTATATAGGCTGTCGTGAGTGTCATACCAAGGCAATCAAAGGGCCAACAGCTCTCATGTGTAAGAAGTGTGGGAAGCATGAAATTGATGTTGTGCCACAGTAAGCGGTTTTCTTTTGCGATCACATTTTACATTTTATTGCAATGGTTATTAATATCTCCCTGTCGTAGGTACCACTCGAAGCTATCTGTGTATGACCAGAAGGATCAAGCTGTCTTTGTACTTCTCGGTGATGCTGGTGAGGAGTTGACTGGAAAGAAAGCTGCTGAGTTGGTTGACAGCTACTACCAGGTATAACAGGAACTAGAATGTTTGTAAGCATTAAGAAGTTAATCTCATTTTTAAGAAAAAATGTAGTAACAATGTGTAAATCTATGTCAGGTGAACGAAATTAAAGAAGAGGATCACATTGTCCCAGTGCCTCAGGCTCTAATTAGTACCATAGGACAAACCAGGAAATTTGTTGTGAAGGTATCTGCCTATAATCTCACTGGCAAGTCCCAGAGTTTGACTGTGACAAAAGTGCTCCCTCTTGAGGAGGAAGAACACGAGGTGAACATTGCAGCTGAAGATGGAGAGGCACCTGAAAACGCTATGGAGGATCAAGCTGAGGAGTCGGTGACAAGGGGTGCTGATGTGATTGAGGGTGAAGAAGCCAAGCGTTCAAAGCTTGGCTAATGGAACTTAGTACTGTTTTTTGTTTCAGTTTAATATTTACCTCTGTCTTTCTTTTCCATGGATTTTCCTTTGCATCTTCTAAACTCTTGGTTTTGTTTCAGTTTAATATTTTGCTTCCTTTCACCTTTTTTGATGGATTCCCCTTTACAGCAATATAATAACCTTCCAACTGTTATTTTCGTGTGTCTTTAGTATTACTTTGGGTTTGGAGGTAATCAGACACCGTAATAAAACTGAAACAAAAAAACTCACATCAACCAAATGAATAGTGATTGCAAGTTCGTCTAGAGATTTGTCTTAATCAGACACCCAAAAACTCCATATAGTATTCCGAAATATATAACGGCCTATGTAGGGAGACTAATGTTTAGAGCCTCCAGTGTCACAATTATAAATGAGTTACTTTTATATTATTGGTTTTACTGATTTACTTCCCTCTGTCCGAATTCAATAAAAAATAATAGTAATGTTTTAAAAAAACATTCATACGGTTCCTTTCTAAAAAAAAAACTTTACATCTCAAACTGAAATAATACTCCCAGTCTTATAACTTCCACATCGAAAATTAGAAGCCAAAAACATTAAAAAAATTAACATTACTTTTTCCCCAAAAAAAATTATTGTAGTCTTAAGATAAAATAAATCTTTCAAATTATATAGAAATACAAATGAAAAATATGAGTCAAGTTCTATAAATGAATTATAACTACAAAAATTTACTTTTGGTTTTATAGTAAATCAATGTGAAAAATTATTAAGATGATGCAAGAAGGAAAATTTATCAAAAACACAACATATAAAAAACATGGCAACAAAATTCTACTTGAACAAATCTATCTGCTGCATCAAGCATTTCAAAGGACAAGTACGCCCGCGGCGAAATCTTGAAATAAGATGGCCTCAATAACATGGCGACCATCAGACGCAAAAATCTAAAGCAGAGCATCTTTATAACTATCAATCCGTTTAATATTCGAACTCTGGCAACTACTTCGGTTTACTGTTTTTATCAGTCACTTTTTAAAACGATGATTTCAATACGAAAAACTATCTACCATACATAACACAACACTATTATTAATGGTACTAAGTGCCTAGACTTTATCAAAATTATCATATTATAAACTAACAGATAATAAGTGCCAAAGGTGAGAAAAAAAAAACAAAAAAAAAACGCACATTGAAATGAAAAAACTAAACCCCAATCCAACACGTTTCTGCCTCAACTTTCATTACTAATCAAAGACACACAACTACAGAGAGGCTGACTACTCTTCCCCACAACTATTCCGGTCAATCGGGTTTAAAATCTCTCACATCGTGCTCATGAAACAGTTTAAAATTAATTAACTATACATGATTTTCTATAATAGTATTAAAAAAAATTCAACCAAACAACCCGGGCTACGCCCGGGTAACGGATCTAGTTATTATAAAAGTTGACTTTCAGCATTTTTACGGGTTTTGAGATATAAGTTGCTGTTGGTAACATGTGATTAACCTGTGATTATACTTTTATCTCATTCGTTAGTACGTTACTCGGGCACATATCCGACAAATATTGCCTTGACTTCCATTAATCGGACTTAATGGGCCGTTAGTTAAGCACTTGTGATTCAGAGGCAACCATGTTTGAGCTCATAAGACATAGCCCCAAGGTATGTTTGAGCCCTATTCTTTGTGGCCCTAAACTCCCTATTTTTAAGTCGACGAAACGAAAGTAATTTGAATGTTGGACTGTCAACGTCTCTATATCAAACTAGAAACTCGATTGTACATTACCGTTAAAAAATCAGATGAAGAGATGTTTTTATGGGAGAAAGAAAACAAAATGAGTTGAAGAAAACTGTATGTAGCTTTCAAGCTCATGGTCCCAACTCGTTGAACACACAAAGACAAATGTTTGCTCACCACAAGCACATCCACACCAAAATAGATTTTTCAATTTAAACACATATAACAGTTGAAATACCAAAATATTTGTATTTTAATTATTGGATAGAACAGTGACAAAAATCTAAAGTGTAGTCACGCGGTTGCACTTGTTGTCTCATCTTCATAAACGTTCGTATTTCTATATTTTAATCTTTTATTCATGCCACTGAAACGTAAACGTGAACATAAGTCAATAAAATTAAAAACAATCCGAGACTTAATTAATTGAACACTAATGATAATGCAATGTTTATTTTATTTTTTTGGCATTTCCGTAACAAATTTAGGACGTTGCGTTTTAAACTTATTTTTTCACAAGAAACTGAAAAAAGCATATCGCCACCTGTAGACCTTTCTGCGTTGCGATTTGCGAACTATATAGCAACGGATCAATGATCGTATAAGAACATATACATATAATATGGTATATGCTTTCTCTTTTTATGATATGATATGCTATTTACAGAGACAGAGATGATGATTGATTGCATCATAGTAAATGACAGTAGAGGGCAGTCCTTTTACGATAGTCGCACTTCATTTTTATACAAATAAATTAATTACAAGCAAGCACAGATGATATCACTTCCATTGTTGTCGTTATCAGGTCACATGTGGGTGTGGCCCTTTACATCCACTGCTTGTCAATTCTCTAATACCAAATCCAAAATATAATATGTACATGTATAGATTTTCTTCTTCAGTCTCTATATAGATTCAATACTCAATTTCCTAATCAAGCTGTGTTAGTTCAATAGTATATTATAATACTCGAGTTATATCTCTTTGACCTCTACGAATATTTTTTTTTTTTTGAAGAAAAGGCTAAGCTAGCTAGTTTTTAGATGTGTCAAACTCCTCACCAACGACTCAACGAGTGTAGGACGGTTAATCGAACTAGTTGACTATGAGGTCTTACATAGTTCCAAAAATGCCAAGTTCAATAGTGAAGCGTTTATTACCAACTCTTTAACCAAATCAGTTACGTAGAAAATTATTTAATTTAAAAGCCATTATATGGGCAACATCAAAACCACTCTTCAAACTAGCAAATATTTTAAGAAAGACCTTAATCTAGATACTCGGTAGAGGCATGCGTGTGTATAGCAAGGGCTTGATATGAGTTTAAATCATTAGTCTTACGATTCAAATACCTCTAGATATGTATGAATTACATTCACACATGTGACATGGCAACGAGCAACAGCAATTATTGTAGCTATGGCGGACCCCTTTAAAGTTCCACTTATACGTAAACGAGACAAGTCTGTCCTTTTTATAAGAGCATCTTCCACTGGGAACTTCAAAAAGGGGTACTACGGTAAATGATTATATAGCTAGACTTTTCCATTTCTTGCATCTATCTATGAAGCCCCCCATGCATGGATATATTGTGGCATTCGAAATGATACCCGGCCACGGATAAGCGGGAAAAAAAAAAACTTGACGACCATATTATAAAAATAAACGAAAATAGCAAGTCAAAAGAAAACCAATAAACTTTGTTTAATTATTTTAAAAAGATAAATTTTTATTTTCAGTTTTAAAATGAAAATATGGTTTTGTTACTCCTTTCAAAATCATCAGTTAGCTTTAAAACCATTCTACCGATATGAGTTGTACGTGACTTACATATTAAAAATTATAATTTATGATTCCAAATATATATATATATATATATATATATATATATATATATATATATATATATATATATATATATATATGAGGCCCAGTGTTACATACACATAGTAACCTAAACGTCAAGGAATTTAATACTAACCACTAAATTTATTGGAAAAATTGTTAAAAATGACTCAAAACTTGATTTCAAATGCAAACTTATATACATCGATTAGATTCATATAATATAATTTAGTCAAAACAAGCTTATATACATTGTTGTTGTTCCAAGGAGTTTGTGCCCAAGTTCGTTCTATCATAATTTACATATACCAACACTCTCAAATACTTAGTGTGAATTTAAGGAACCACATTGATGTTACCTGTGGGGAAGTAAATAAAACACATCCTTTCTAAGAACATGATCTAAGGTTTGTAAGCACCACAATGGATTCATCTCTTACGATTTCATGTACAACCAAACCACACCACAATATTGTCGATCTTACTAGATCTAAAACAAGAAACAAAACTGATACCCAACTCATGAGTTTAGAGAAAACTGAGTCAACCATAACCAACATGACGAGCCTGCCACAATAGGCGTTAACAACCCATTTTGAAATTTCTGGATCCTCCACGATCCCTAATTGTCTAGGCTCTCGAGTCTGGACCAGACATAATGACATATTAATATGAGTCGATTACGGTACTGTAATCACTGCACCAAGACTGGTATTGCCCTTACCAACATTGCATACCCTTAACGAAATGGCAAGATTTAACGTATTCTTACCATCCTTGTAAATAAATCCCAAAGTCAAAAGCTCACCAGTAAATTGTTCTCACCCACCCAGAAAAAACAACAAGGATCCCACATCACATCAAACCGAAAATACTTGACCACCCAGGGAACATACCCAAAGCAATAGATCACAGCCACACACCTCAAACACGGCTAGAATATTCAGGAACTCTTGGTACCCCCGAGCTTCCCAGTGCCCGCTCCATACATTTTGAGATCATGGAAGCATGGGAACAATGCATCGATCTAGAAAAATCAATCACAATTTGAGCTTTAGGACGCTGGATGAAGTTTCGATCTAGATATATCGAGCATGAAAGCCCGTCCACTTGCTTCTCAATCAGCCTAACCAAGGAACGACTTGACCTATACCCACCAGGGAACCTCCCGACCAAGCCCTCAATAATGTAACCCCATGGGTCCCGGCTGTGCATCTAGTTGAAATAACTAGATTCTAGTGAAACGAACACGAGCTATAACTAATATCCCACACAATTTTGTAAATCCAAATCAAGGAGGGATAGACCCAAGAAGCATTATCGACGTCAAAAAATTCCAAATTTACATAGTAACCCGAGTTTCAGAGAATTCACGCCATCTTACACATGGAAATGAACTCCACCTGTAACACCCCTAATCCATATTAAGTTAAAGTTAATGAGTTTATCGTGCAATAATCAAACAAGAACATGCACAATGAATTAAAGAACTTTAATCCGATCAAAGATGCTACTACCACATCTCCAAACATTCAACACTAGGTTCATAAATAATATAAAAAATTTCAAGTTCAAATGTGTGAGAACGGGTTTTCCTAGCGGTTCTAAGTTAAGGATTTGCAACCCGAGTTTGAAACCGTTAGTTGGTTCATCCCATACTAGGACTAATATCATATGAAACTCAAACATTTTCATAAACTTTTATTATTCATATAATACTTAGGTTCAAACATCATCAAACAAATATATGGTGCACCACTTTCAAACTTATTCTATATTATAATGCATACTCATTTGCAAAAGGCACAAATACTACGCTAGCAACACCTGCTCCTCTACAACCTGATATACCCAGATGGTTACCTGTAATATAAAGAGTCTAATGAGAAACTACTTTGTTTAGTGAGTCAAAGTTCCCTAACAATTTAAAAATCCCCCAAATATGCATAATCATCATGCAGAAAAGATCAATTATCTCATATAACATCCAAGGCGAAAACAAAGCAATCAAGTAACCCATGCATTTACCCTTCACGGGTGGTTAAATCATCATCGACGTCAAGGCCTCCCTCTCGCCATTGGTTCCATTCTAAATACAATGTCCATCCCACACCCATTGACTCTAGACACAAAGTCTAAAAAGCCAATGGCCCAGATCACACATTTGTCGCATCATCATGCAACCACCTGAGAAGCAATAACTAGAAACACCTATAGCAAAATACTACTAATAAACCATACAAAAATAATATTTTTTAATTTTCTTATATCTAAGTTAATTCGCTTTAAGTTTGTGTTAGCATTACTGTCACGTTCATGTATCTATTTTTTAACATCAAAAGTTTATTCTATCACTCAACCTAGATGTGGTTTGTGAATCCGGACCAAAACAGAACAACCAACAAAAACTAAACTTTTACAAAAAGATCGTGCCATTTTGGCTAGAAAATATGATGTCCAATTATGTTCTCTTAGTATATGTGTGATCTTGAAGTCCTGATTTTTTTTCTTGTAGTGAAGTTATGTCTATCAATTCTGTTGAAAATATTGGCCAAGCTGATGGTTTTTTTTATCATTGCAGTAACATCCTTGCAATCCATCCTAAGAAAACTAACATGTTGTGTATTGAAACATATTCTCCATCAACCAAAGAAGGGCATCTAATTTGAAACGAAGAGATGATTTACGTAATATTTGTGGGTTATGTATATATTTATACATACAAAAATAAAAATATATAGAAACATAATCATTTTCTATCAATACATGGTATATATGAATACATACAAAGATAATAATATATACATAAAGAAATATAATCATTTTCTATTAAGTAAATGGTATATATGTATACAATATTGACTATGCTTGGGATTCCAAAATTGGGCATATATATTTAATAGTTTTCTTTCTCATTTTTTCATTTTGCATTATTATTGTTTGATTTTCAAGTTATATTTAGCTCTGGGAGAGCTTATCAAACATGTCTCGCTCCCTATTATAATACCATCTAGCATCTCCACATCTTTTTCTCTCTCAGACTATTTAAGTTGAATCTCAAAAAAGTGAAGATTGCTCGATGTCAGCTCTCTCTCCGACCAGGAACTCAACAAGAGATGATGATGGCTACGATGGAGAGTCAGAGTTCCTTGCAACGTCGTGTGGATTCACCATCAATCCCGAGGAGGACTTCCAGGAGTTTGCTGACCACGGTGATCTTCTCGACATCATCGACTTCGATGATCTGCTCGGAGATGTTCTTCCTGACTTGGAGATGGACCCTGAGGTCTTACCCGGAGACTTATCCGATCACATGAACGCTGCGTCGACGATTACTACGACGTCGTTGTCCGAGAAGACTGATAGTCAAGGGGAGACTAATAACAAGGGTATTTCGGGAAAAGGCGAAGAAGTCGTCAGCAAAAGAGACCGTAACGAGACTCATGTGGCGGAGACGGTTGTGAGCTATGATCGTAAAAGGAAACACTCATCGTCTGGCTCTACCAAGAACAATACAATCAGTAACAACGAAGGGAAGCGAAAGGTGAAGGTACTAAACCCTAGCTACATATACTCACCGGTCCACAATGGATTAGTTTTTGTTTTTATAAAAAGTGGATTATTCATTCAGCTTTATGATTCCAAATCTTATGCAATTTATTATTTCCAGACATGTTTCGAAAAATTATACTAGGAAGTCACGTGAATCTTTTATTTCTAGCGAGTGGGAGAATTATACTGAAAACAAAATAATCATGTTCATAACACCATTTACTTGTTAGAAAAATACTTAACCAATTAAAATCATACTCCCTCTTTTCATAACGATAAATTTTTTAGTGTTTACTCAACACATTAAAAAACTCATTAAATCTCTATAATAAATATATAATTTTCTGTATTTTTAATTTTTAATAAATTTTAACCAATAATAAATTAATAAAGTCAATTAATTTTCTTGAAGTTTACAATATTTTCATAAAAAACATAAAAGTTTTTCTTTGTGATATTTTTTTTTTTTAAAAGTCTATGTAACGGATGGAGTATATGTTAAACATATTGTATTATTTGAACTTATAATAATCAAGAATGGTTATATATATATTGATTGATTGTTGGGATGTGTGTGAAGAAGGTGGATTGGACACCAGAGCTACACAGGAGATTCGTGGAGGCAGTGGAAAAGTTGGGACTGGAGAAAGCTGTTCCTTCTCGTATTCTGGACCTTATGGGAGTCCACTGCCTCACTCGTCACAACGTTGCTAGTCACCTTCAAGTATATATTTTATTTATATATACACTCATGTTCTATTGTTTCATTTTATAACCAACCAATTTGATTAACGTGTTATTGGTATAATTATTTATACCAGAAATATAGGTCTCATCGCAAACATTTGCTAGCTCGTGAGGCCGAAGCAGCTAATTGGACACGTAAACACCATATCTACAGTTTAGACAGTACCGGAGCTAATACTAATGGTCGGAATATAAACGGATGGCTCGCACCGGCACCCACTATCGGATTTCCGCCTGCGGCTGTGGCGTCGTCACCTGTACACCACCATCATTTTAGACCGTTGCATGTGTGGGGACATCCCACTGTTGACCAGTCTGTAATGCCGCACGTGTGGCCCAAACACTTGCATCCACCTTCTACTGCCTTGGCTACTCCGCCGTTTTGGGTCTCGGATACTCCCTACTGGCCTAAAGTGAGTTCTCATATACACACCCTTTTTATATATGTAGATACTTACCACATGTTTTATGTTATTTTTTCAACTCAAATATACTTTATTTTCGTGTATATACCGTTTTGCTCTTATATATATGTTTTAATTCGTGTTTTTTTTTTGATTGCTGATTGTGTAGAGGTTTAGAGCACTGCCGGTTGCTGGAATCCCACAGGCTCTGCCGCCTCATCACATGGTATACAATTACAAGCCAGATCATGGCTTTGGTGGTTCTCGTTCTCTGGTGGACTTACATCCGGTAATTAAAGATTCTTAGAAATAATGGATATTGTTTGTTCTAGAGATTGGCTTTTCGTATTCGCTAATCTTCTTGTCATGTTTATGTGTGTATATATATAGTCAAAAGAGAGCGTAGATGCAGCCATAGGAGACGTACTGACAAGGCCATGGCTGCCACTTCCGATAGGATTGAAGCCACCAGTTGTTGACGGCGTTATAACGGAGCTTCACCGTCACGGTGTCTCCAAGGTTCCTCCAGCCGCGTCTTGTGCCTGAACCAGACAAGCACCGGAGGCAAGCTGAACCAAAAAAAATTCGACGACATGTCTTTCGATTATTGTATTTTGTTTTGTTTCCAAGGGTTGTTTTTGTTATAGCCCTTGTTGAGTGTTGAGAGCTTGGGTGTCTTTCTTGATCGACCCATGTAAACTAATAAGGACATATCGGGTGCAAAGCCGTGCCAGCTTTCATGGCTGCCTGAAGGGAATAAAGAAATAAAAACATATGAAATATAAAAATTATTATATAAACATATAAATAAAACAAAAATAAATTTTATTTCTACAAAATTATTAATCCAGTTTTTATCATAAGACTTCATAACTAGTTTTTAGATAAAATAATTCATGGCCTTTTTGCAAAAGTAACTCAAAACTTGGAGTCAAACAGAAAACTAACATTTTCTGTTTGACTCATTTTTTTTTTGAGATTTTCACCCCACACCTGCATTTTATCTACGAAAATGCCATTAACTTTTTTTTTTTGGTTTTTCGAAAATGACTTCTTTACTGTCTCAACCTCATCATCTTCAAGTATTTACAATATTGCCATTACCATGAATAGTTCAACAACCTTGTACTACCTGTTTGGAGCTTTTAATGCCTTTTAATGAATAGTTCAACAACGTTGTACGACCTGTTATGAACTAAAAACAACATTTCTTTCACTTTCTCTCCATATTCATCCAAAAAACTCAAGCTTTTGATTCAAAATATTTTACGGTTGACAGAGCCATATTTCTTTTGTTTTGACTTACGGTTGCTTTCGTTTGAGGTTCTGGGTGGTTGGAGAAGACCCTGTTTGCAAACGAAGTCATCTCACCTAGTTTAAGGTACGAATTTGAATTTTTTTCAAGATCTGTTCGCGTAGAAGACTTACTCTTAAGTCATCTGTATGTAGAAGACTTACTGATAAGTCTTCTGGTCAAAACGAAAGACTTAATCTAAGTCGTCCAGCGACTTATATATAAGTTGTCTACGAAAAAGGGCTAGTTTTGCATTTGACTGAATCGTGTCAGATCTTTGACTATTGCTGGACGACTTATAATTTAGTCGTCTCTGAGAAAGTTAAAATTTCAATATTTTATTCAAACTAGACGACTTAAACGTAAGTCGTCCTAGGTTAGTTTTGTAATTGAAAAATAAAACTTGAAATTTAACTTTCTCCAGACGACTTAATTGAAAGTCGTCCAGCCAGACGACTTAATTTAAAGTCGTCCGGGAAAGCAAAGTCGTCCAGAAATTTTCCCAAGTTTTCTGGTCAAACCTTGCTTCACCCGGACGACTTTAAATTAAGTCGTCTGGATGGACGACTTTCAATTAAGTCGTCTCGAGAAAGTTAAATTTCAAGTTTTATTTTTCAATTACAAAACTAACCTAGGACGACTTACGTTTAAGTCGTCTAGTTTGAATAAAATATTGAAATTTTAACTTTCTCAGAGACGACTGAATTATAAGTCGTCCAGCAATAGTCAAAGATCTGACACGATTCGGTCAAATGCAAAACAAGCCTTTTTTCGTAGACGTTGAGAACAATGGTTTGTTCGGAAATAGTGGGAATTCAAATCGCCTTTGATATCGCCTTTGAGAGAGAACTGTTAGGGTTTTTGCGAAAAATTAACAAAAAAAAAAATCACCTTATATATCGGGTAAATAATCCGGTTAGCTTTAAAAGTACAGTGGTAAAATTTAAGGTTTGGTCCGGTTTAGAAGACTTACAAATAAGTCGTCTGGCGGATAATGTACATCAGACGACTTAATATTTAGTCGTCCGTTTACAGACGACTAAATATTAAGTCTTCCCAGACCCTAAAATGACTAAATTAACTAGCTAACCACGTTATAAAATCAAATTATACTTCAATACTGTTTACTATACACAGAAATGAACACGCTTAGGTAATTTTTAAATTTGTGTTAGAATTTGTGTTAGACTTCTTAGACGACTAATAAATTAAGTCGTCTGACAAATCTTCCGGCTGGATGACTTTCCAGACGACTTAATTATTAGTCGTCTACTAAGACCATCCACAATGGTGTTACCATGATTTGTACATAGAGGAAAAAGGAGTTGTAGTTATAAAAGTTGATCATCCATTACAAGTCATAGGTTTAAAAACATTTTGAAACAAGGGGACAACAACATAGAAGTCATCCATTACAAGTCCGCTAGAAGCAGATTACAATAAGACAATAGCAAGACAAACATCCATCATTTAGGAAGAGGCGAGGAAGTTGAGGCACAATCCGCAGCATCATCCCCTTGAGGATGTGTATACTGAATCTCAGTACCACTACGACCGAAAGGAGTCACATGAAATACCATGTCTCCTTCCTTTTTGAACACGAGAATGTCACCGATGCAAAGGGAGTGTGTTTGGGCGAAGTCTTCCCAACCATCGGTGAGTCTTCTTCCTTCTTGTATAACTTCCCAAGTTTGGTGTGAAGCATCCGATCATAGTGTCCATTTTCCTTCGTTCGGCTTGCCTTGTACGTGTTTTGAGTAGAAGGCAAATGGTATTGTCTACAAGTCAACAAAGGAGAAGATAAGCAAAGAAAATAAACAGATGAGAAATAGAGAGCGTGTGTATACCACGCCACAGTCGAAACAAGGAAGCAGAGGCTTCAAGAAGTGAGGTTCATGCTGATTCGCCATCTGCAAACAAGAAACGAATTGGAAACATTTTAATTCTAAGTCGTCTGGGTCGTCCACCTGAAAGACTTAGATTAAGTCATTTGGGTCGTCCACCTGGAAGACTTTCCAGACGACTTAATTATAAGTCTGCCAAGACTTCCAGTAGAACATTTGAAAGCTGACCAGACGAATGAGAGGAGAACAACATCCAACCTAACTAGACCACAAATCGATTGAAAGCCCCAATCTTTGAAACCCTAATTTGAAATGAAAATATCCACAAATTGCTTGAAATCACAAATCGTAACCGTAAAATGAGAGAAAAACAACATCCAACCTAACTAAACAACAAAGGAAGCGGCGGCGCTAGGGTTTAGAAGAAGCGGCTTATACTACCTGTTTAGAGGAAGCGGCGGTGAGAACGGTGAGAATGAAGTGAGATAGATAGCCGACGTTGAGAACGATGGTTTGTTCGGAAATAGTGGGAACTCGAAATCGCCTTTGATATCGCCTTTGAGAGAGAACTGTTAGGGTTTTTGCGAAAAATTAACACAGAAAAAAAAATCACCTTATATATTGGGTAAATAATCCGGTTAGCTTTAAAAGTACAGTGGAAAAATTTAAGGTTTGGTACGGTTTAGACGACTTACAAATAAGTCGTCTGGCGGATAATGTACATCAGACGACTTAATATTTAGTTGTCCGTTCACAGACGACTAAATGTTAAGTCGTCCTAGACCCTAAAATGAAACCCTAAACTAAAATGACTAAATTAACTAACTAACCACGATATAAAATCAAATTATACTTCAATATTGTTTACTATACACAGAAATGAACACGCTTAGGTAATTTTTAAATTTTTCAAAAACGGTTTTAATGCTTTCCAAAATTTAACCCTAAGAACACATACAATACTACAACATATGTTGATGAAACATAAACTAAAGAATATCATGACTCACTACTTTCACTCATCTATGCTGAAAACAATTGAAATTTGTTATATCTTAATTTATATCTCTTAAGACATATGTTAATTACATAATTCCCATTTTTCACTTATCGAAATATTTTTTTACAAAATTTTTAAATTATGTTTAAGAATAACTGTCCAGACGACTTTAAGTTAAGTCGTCTGGACGACTTGTTTTTAAGTCGTCTGAACAGACGACTTGCGAGGGTTAGAAACGTAAAAAAAATTCTGTTTTTTTGTTTGTTCACAAGGGGATAGTTGTAATTTCAATAGTCTTTTAAGTTACTTTTGCCTTTGACCCAAGTTTGGGTATTCTTTTGGGTTTGACTCCAAGTTTTGAGTCACATTTGGCAATTCTCCCATAATTCATTCATTCATTATTTCTTATGCCATACTCAAACAGATGTAAAAATTTATCAACTCTAACTTAATTTTTGTTTCCAGAAAATTCATCTAAAGCTATATATTATACTCAACCGTTATAGTTACTTTAGTTAATTAATAATTATTTACATTGTTGTTACTTAAGAAACCCATGTTTTCATCATATATCCATGTTTTCTTTATCCTAACTACCACAGTGTTTTCATCATATAAACTCACGTTTTATAATTGTATGCTCTTGATCTTTATATGACTAGCACTAGATGATGCCCTTGATTTTTTTTTTTTGCTGCCCTAAGCGAAGGTTTCTTTGTTTTTTTATGGAGGCATGCCTATGCGCACTTTACTCTCTATAACGGAAATAAAAGACATATATTGATATACATATCTTCTCTAGCCGTCTAGTGGCATTCTTGTCGACTGGAATTCAATAAATATGAAAATTATTCAAAGAAAAAAAGAGTCACTAGATACTAGCTTCAGGCCGTTTAAGATCTTGGTGGTTTAGAACCTGATTTTTTTAAAATAGTCTTGAAATTTGAACAAATCTAAATCTCTCAAATAGACATTTTAAAATTTTGTCACAAAAACAGATTTCAAAAATGACCAAAATAATATTTTTATTTAGAAATTTTCAATTTTTTTTTAATTTTAAGCTCACTTCAAAAACTTCACCCAATAACTCAAAACCCTAATTATAGATTAGTTAACCCAAATAATTTAAATATATATATTTATACCCTTAAATAAAGTCAATTTTGATTATTTTTTTCCTTCAAAACTATTTTAATGACAATTTTAAAAAAAATCTATCTTCGAATATTTTCCGTAGATATTTTGTGAGCCATCTTCTTACTTACCCCCATTTGTTGTTATCCAAATAATATGTAGTGACGGAACTCATACGAAATAAGAAACTTCATGTCCTGGTCGACAATTATAAAGGGAATAATTTGACTATATAGAACATCAATTTAAGTTTGTGATTGACCATATAAAACATTAACTTAATGTTAGATCAATGACAAAATAACAATGAGAATTGAGAGAGGGAAAGGACCACATGCAAGATAAAGAGGATCAGAAGGGGAGTGCATGGAGGCAACGTAAAATCCAACGTAACGACCTCTTCTTTCTTTAATTGTGACCACTCTTTCCCCCTCTCTCTCGTCTCCTTCAAAATTTGAATGGTCAGTCTCTCTCTCGTCATCATTCATATACATGCGGATACTATTACTAGCATCTCATTTAATTTACACCCACACATGTAAAAGCATATATACATCTTTTCTTTTCCTTTTTGCCAACAGTAATATATATATATATATACATATGATATTTCAATAATTAATTTTCCTATCTTCATGTTCTAATAGTTTTAATTTTTTGGAGGATTAGAATAACTTTGTTTTTTTTTTGACAAAAGAAATATGAAAACATTATAAATAAAATAATTTGGAATAAGAATGAGCACAAAAAGTTATATGGGCTGAAACTGAGAAAGAAAATAAAAGTTAGAATGGGCTGAACCGACCCATCATAGAAATCTTGATGGAGGGGTTATCTTATCTCCTCCCAAGTACCAGGCATATTATCCCAAAAAACCCGAAAACCAAACCAGAACCGAACCGAAAAAATGAAAACTGAAACTTGGTCGAAAATTACAAAAACCTGAATAGTCATATATTTATAAACCCGAAAAACCAAGACCAAACCGAAAACTGAATATTTTGAATATATTAAAAAAAAAATATTTTTTAATTTTAATATATATATATATAATATAATTTATAAATAAAAAATATCCAAAACACTTGAATTACTCGTATATTTTTCGATTTTTACCACATTTAGATCAATTTTTTGGGTTTTTTTTGGATTTTTGAATTTTAAAACCGAACCAAACCGGAAATATTTATAATTCGGTTTCATTTTGAGTTTTATAAAAAAATAGAAACTCGACCCGACATTACCCGAACCAAACCAATCCGAAGATGTCTAGTTCTAAACGGTTCCTAAACACCCGAACCCGAATAACCCAAAAACCGAATAAACCGAACCGACCCCAACAGAAAAACCGGAATGTTCGATAGCAGAAGCTGCTCAATTCAGATTGATCTGCTGCTACTGAGAGATGGCTCCTACTCCAAACAGTGCGAAGAAGGATGAAGAAGCCTCCTTGAAGGTCCTGTCCAGGTCCTGTCCAAGGATCCCAAGAAGAAGGACGACAAAAAGGAAGACGACCTCGTGAGTTCTTTGGTACATCACAAAGGGATTTAATTTCAAAATCTGCAGCTGTCAGTTATTAGTTGTAAATTCATAGGATTTGCTTTAGAATCAGGTTTTTTTTCTTTGTGAGAAGGTTTTGTATTTATTTGATGGGATGAACATTTTTCCTCATGGCACTTCAAAACGCAGCTCTTGAAACATTTTGTAGCTGGTATTTAATGACTTGACTTACATTGTAGTCTGAAGAGGACTTGGAATTAAAGCAAAACCTTGAGCTCTATGTCGAGAGGGTTCAGGATCCTAATCCGGACTTGCAGAGGGCTGCTCTTGAAAGCATGAGGTACTAGTTTTTTTTGGTGTTCCTAAGTGTATGTGTTTGTGTTCTTAATTACCCTAACTCTTATGTTTATTTTTTTTGTCCCGTAGGCAGGAAATCCGAGCTTCAACAAGCTCTATGACTTCAGTTCCCAAGCCACTAAAGTTTCTCCGTCCCCATTATGGAACTCTTAAAGCATTTCATCAAACAATGCCTCATTCTGATCTCAAGGTATCTCCTCATACATTTCTTTGTTCCTTTTTCTCGGTATGGCTTAAAGATCACTTTTCTTTTTCAGAAATACTTCTCCGATATCGTCTCTGTCTTGGCCCTTACCATGTCTGCGAAGGGTGAAAGGGTATGCTTCTTCTAGCTATTGAATGGGCTCAGTAAAGTAAAACATGTTTTCCTACTTTAATGATTCCATCTTTATATGCCTCTGGCTTCCTTTTCATTTTTATTTTATTTTATTTTATTCACTTTGTTTTACAATATTTTCCAGGAGAGGGTAAGTTATAGGTTGATTGGAACAGAGGGTGACATTGGATCCTGGGGTCATGAATATGTTAGGAATTTAGCTGGAGAGATTGCGCAAGAGTATACAAAGCGTCAGGTCAGAAAAATAATCTTCCGTGGCAATTCAGTTTCTCATCCTATGACTTTTGCACATATTCTTAGGTTATCGGAAGTTGTGTTTGGGTTTACCCTTTCTGATTGTTGGTGGTGTTTTAGGAGTGAATATAGGATTTCTTATCCAATGAAAGCTTACATACATATATGATTATCGACATGTTTGTTTTATTATTTCAGAGTGAGGAGGCCCCTATTGATGATTTATTGATGATTTAATGGAGCTTGTGCAGCAAATTCTTGCTTTTCACATGAAGGTGAATTTCTTACCCTGTTTTTCTTTTGTGTGTTTTCGCGCTTGCCGTGCATATGTAGGAAGGCAATTTGTAACTTATAGTCTTGAGGCTATTGCCTTTGTATTTTTTTTCTTCTGTCTAATAAATATTATAAATTTCATTTTATTCCTTGCAGCATAATGCAGAAACTGAAGCTGTTGACCTTCTAATGGATGTTGAGGATCTGGATCTCTTACTCGAGCATGTAGACAAAACAAATTTCAAGAGGACATGCAACTATCTCACAAGTGCAGCAAAGTACTTTCAACAAGTTTTTTATTTTTTCCACTCTTATTTGTGGTTTTAGACGAGTCATTGTCATTTTACTGATCTTGATTTGATTTAGGTCATTCATGTAGAAACAAGTGGTGAGCTTTTTTTAACTATATTGCTCATAGAAGTGTCTTTGACGTCTTATATATTTTGCATTTTTAGGTATCTTCCTGGACCAGATGACATGTTGGTTCTAGATATTTCCTACATGATTTACATGAAGTTTGAAGAATACCCAAACGCTCTGCAGATTGCATTATTTCTTGATAACACGCAGGTAGGATTCTGATCTTCCTGTGGGCGGACCTCTATGTTAAGTATTTCAAAGTATATGTGTCGAATTTTTTTTATGTAAACTAAAGTGTTCCTTTGATAACTTTTTATTTTCTATTGCAGTATGTTAAACAAGTATTTACCTCATGTGCTAATCTGCTGAGGAAGAAGCAGTTCTGCTACATGATTGCTCGACATGTAAGTCCTTAACTATCTCTACTTTACTATATTTACCATTTACATCTCATTCCTTTGTTGTAAGTATGTTTTGGTTTTGGATATGTTCTCGTATATGCTTTAAGAGTTGGCTGTGTGTTTATTTGATTATATATATATATATATATATATATATATATATATATATATATATATATATATATTAATATACTAGATAAAAATATGAGAACAGTGCTTGAAGTTATTATCAAGCATTATCTAGAGGGAGCTTGAATATGTTTTTTTAATAGCCATGGATGTTGGGCATGTTACTAGTCTTTTCTCTTGTTTTGGAACTACTTGGTATTGTTTGTCTGTGAAGACCTCGTTCTTTCACCTCATGACCTCCTATTCTCTTCTAAGGCAGACACCTAAGAAATGCTGCATCACTGCTTAAAATTTCCATCTATATAGAGTTAAATGCCCGATGACACACGTTCTTATACTACGTTTCTCTTCGTATGCCTCCATGCAGGGTATAACCTTTGAACTTGACGATGAGATGGTTGCAGATGGAGATGACCGAGAAGCCCTACAGGATATTGTTAACAACACTAAGTTAAGTGAAGGATATCTGACTCTTGCAAGGGATATTGAGGTTATGGAGGCCAAAACGCCTGAAGACATCTACAAGGTAAATCAGTTTTGATGGATGATGCTGCTCTTTTATTTTGTTGCAAATTATGTTTTCGTCAGTCTTTGACCTGGCTTTTTGAATTCTGTAGGCTCACTTGCTTGACGGCAGGGCCAGCTCTGGTGCAAGCGTGGATTCAGCTAGACAGAACGTAGCTGCTACCTTTGTCAATGCATTTGTAAATGCTGGTTTCGGGCAGGTATGGTTGTAGATTGTAATATAATAGAGCTAGTAGCAGACGCATCTTCTTAGTATATTTTCTTATCGCAGGACAAACTAATGACAGTACCTTCAGACTCAACAACCGAACAACCGGATCTTCTGGAAATTGGCTCTTCAAAAATAAAGAACATGGCAAGATTAGCGCAGCTGCTAGCCTGGTATGCCTTCTTTACCTGATGAATTTTTTTACTGTGTTCAGATCATGAAAATAGAAATTGTAAGCAGATCTTGTTGTTTCCCTGTCATAGGGTATGATCCAACTGTGGGATGTGGAAGCGGGACTTGCCCAACTTGACAAATATTTTCATAGTACTGATAATCCTATCCTTTCTGGAGCACTGCTTGGAGTTGGGATTGTAAACTGTGGCATTAAAAGCGATTGTGATCCTGTGAGTTGATTTCCTGTTTGATTTTGCGGAAATCACTAGTGCTAATGTTTCCAGCCATTCTTCATCTTACTCGGCTTTATTTCTCAGGCATTGGCACTTCTTGGAGACTATTTAGACAAAGAGGATTCGTCTGTCAGAATTGGTGCTATCATGGGTCTTGGAATTGCATACGCAGGTTCTCAAAATGACCAGGTCACTAACATTTTCGTTTCTGTTTCTTGTATTACTAGTTGATTGTTTTGCGTGTTCACGAAACATTAACATGCTCATTGTTCCGACAGATAAGAAGCAAGTTGTCGCCGATACTGAATGATGCGAAAGCGCCTCTAGATGTTATTGCATTTACTTCACTTTCTTTGGGGATGATCTATGTTGGTTCCTGTAATGAAGAAGTAGCACAGTCTATTATATTTGCTTTGATGGATCGAAGTGAGGCAGAACTGGGGGATGCCCTCACGCGTTTCCTGCCCCTTGGTCTTGGACTTCTATATCTTGGCAAACAGGTTGGCAATGTGTTGTATTTAATCTGCTATTTGTACGTAAATTTCGTTATTTGCGTTCCTTGACATCATCAACCTGTTCTAATATCTACCAGGAAAGTGTAGAGGCTACGGCTGAAGTTTCAAAGACATTCAATGAGAAGATTAGAAAGTACTGTGATATGACACTTCTTTCCTGTGCTTATGCTGGGACTGGCAATGTCCTAAAGGTATCCAATCGTGTGTGCTGGTGGTTGGATGACATAATTCAGTACTTGCTATTTTAGTTGCTAACCCTCCTTAAGATGTCCAGGTCCAAGACCTTCTTGCTCAGTGTGGAGAGCATCTTGAGAAAGGTGACATCCACCAGGGTCCAGCTGTGCTTGGATTAGCCATGGTTGCTATGTCTGAAGAATTAGGTATTGATATGGAGATCCGGTCTTTGGAGCGGATGCTGCAATACGGAGAACAAAACATTCGGCGTGCTGTGCCTTTGGCCCTTGGCCTCCTGTGTATATCAAATCCAAAGGTGAATACTTTTGCATATCTAGTTTTATTCCATGGTTGTATAGAGTAATGGTGGTTTTTTAATTTTTCTTTTCCACAATTCCAGGTGACTGTAATGGACACCTTGAGCCGGCTTAGCCATGACACAGATTGGGAAGTTGCCATGGTGAGTAATCATTTTGTTTTACAGTGTTCAGTAATTTGATAACATTTGAGAGGGGACTAATTTTCTTCTCGCGGTTACAGGCAGCAATTATATCGTTGGGACTGATTGGCGCTGGAACTAATAACGCAAGGCTAGCCGGGATGCTTCGAAACCTCTCCAGCTATTATTACAAGGACGCCAGTCTTCTCTTTTGTGTAATGTTTTCCTAGAACCGCTCATTTTTTGTTTTCCATGCGAAATAAAACTCTTCTTCTTGTTGAAATTATTGTACTCACGTGGTAAGTCATTATGCAGGTGCGTATTGCTCAAGGGCTGGTGCACATGGGAAAGGGTCTATTAACACTAACCCCCTTCCACTCTGAACGATTCTTGCTATCACCGTAAGTTGGCCATTCTCTTTATTTCCATGCTATAGCTCGAGCTTTTGATAGTTGGATGTTCAAAGTGTTGTTGTCATGTGAATCGGTTACCCTGCTCATGTGAACCATATTCATGGCAGAACGGCGCTTGCTGGTATAGTGACACTCTTGCATGCATGCCTGGACATGAAGCCAATCATACTCGGGAAATACCATTATGTGCTCTACTTCCTCGTTTTGGCGATGCAAGTGAGTTCTCGATTTCAGTGCGATGTTTTCATTTATAGGTCTGATGATCATTTTGATATAATTGATTTTGATCCAAGTTAAAAAATATATAAATATATTGTAGCCGAGGATGATGTTGACAGTGGACAAAGACCTGAAGCCACTGTCAGTGCCAGTGAGGGTAGGACAAGCAGTTGATGTGGTTGGACAAGCGGGTCGGCCAAAGACCATAACCGGATTCCAGACACACTCGACACCTGTTCTCTTGGCTGCTGGTGAGAGAGCGGAGCTAGCCACCGACAAGTATGTTCTTCTTTTATACCCCTTTTTGATTTGATATGAAAAGCTTTGGTATCTGATGATAGATACTGGGAAACAGGTACATTCCGTTGTCGCCGATACTAGAAGGGTTCATTATTTTAGAGGAGAACCCAGACTACAGAGAAGAGTGAAAAGCTCAGGAGACAATAAAGAGAGAAAGAGATGTGCATTCTCACTAGTTTTTCATGTGTTCGTCTATGTTCCTATGGTGTTTTTGTTTCTTATAAAAAAAAAGAAGGTTGTATCGAGTTTATATCTTTATTTCACGATAATTTATATCTTCCTAGTTTGTTTATTTTCTGTTTTGTACTTGCAAGTCCGCACATGCCTGAATCAACTAGATGACCTTTGTGAAAAAAGTGACCGCCAAACGATTCTATAAATTTTCAAATAAAATTTGATTTACATTGGAATTAGATTTATTTTGGTCAAATTCATTATCGATAAAAACTAAATCCGAGGTAAAAAAATCAATCCAAGTTTACATTATAGTAAAATACTTTGTATTGTGCATAATTTAAAAAGTGGGCCGAAAGAAGTAATTGGGCCTTAGTTTGGATACGCACGTCTATAGATTAGAGATTGACCTCCACCGGTAACGACTTTTATAGGGTTTATCAGTTCCCGTAGATCGTCTTTTCCATCGATTCTCTCCGATGGCCGCCTCCGCCGTCGCCAGATCGATGCTTCGAGCTGCTTCGTCTCGGGGAGTCGCTGCTGGCCGTTTCGCCTCTCAAGCGAAATCAGTTCCGCCGATGTTTAGAGGCACGGCTAGAAGAAGCTCACTGGTTTCACCTCTACGGTTAGTCTCTCATTCATCTTAGATCGATTGTTAATGTCAAGGCTGATTTGATTTGATTGGTTGGTAGGAATCCAGTGGAGATGAGCTTTTGTGTAGAGTCAATGTTACCATACCACACAGCTACAGCTTCAGCGCTAATGACTTCAATGCTTTCTATCTCTAAGGGACATACCTATGCCTGGCTCTCTGACGGTACTTCCTCTCTTCCTTTCTTGTTGTTTAGATCGCACTTGGTTTGGTTTCCATCACTTTAGAACCTTTTTCTGGTTAAAATGACTGGATCAATTGTTGTTGTTGTCTTTCTGGTTGTGACATTGTAAAAGAGATGGCTCCCCCCTCAATTGGTCTAGTTTTTCTAATGCTGTAGGCTGACTGAAGACAATCAAGCCAAAAGAGATGTCTGTTCCCTGCAAATAACAGTTTTTCAACTTATAGACTAGATAAATTCTGTTTCAAAACCTTCCTTCCTTCCTTCATATAAGATAACATGTACCCTACAAGAGTGTCTTCTTTTCTTGTTGGTTATTGCATTTGACTTCTTTTTTTTTCTTTAATGAAAGAATCATTAATGCTTGGTCTTATACTCCCAGCTTGCATTGATGATGTGTGATGAGTTAGCCTGAAGATCACTCAAGCTACAGTTTATGTACAAAACTCTCCCTTTTCCCCAGAAAATTTAGAAACTAGAGAGCCCTCTTTATTTTCTCCCCCTTTTTTTTTGGCTCACTTTCTTGGAGAGATTGTGTTTCTTTTTTTAGCCTTATTAAGACGTGTTGTATTTCATTAGACTGGTAACTGATGTTTCGTATATACCTTTATCAGCTTGCAAAGAGGACTTTTGATGATGTCTACAAGTTACCCAAATGCGAATCTGAGAGAAGGTTTTATGAGAGTTTAGGCAAACAAATAATTGTTGTACTTTTCAAACTGAAATGATCTCTTTCTCTTGAATTTTCCATATCAAAGACACATTCTTCATCTTTTAAATCAGCTCTCTATTATCTCTGTTACATCAACAGTTCAACACACTTAAAATTGCATCTCTGTTATCAAAAAATCTCCTTATCTTAAATTCTCATGTGAAAGTAATTGTCTTCAATTTTTCCATTGTAAGACACCGTTATAATCAATCTTTTAATACTCTCTATGATCGCTGTTACATAAGCGCGAACTCAAATTTGCATGTTCTCTTATGGTAAAACATCCTCCATTTCTTTATCATATCAACTAGAGATTTGAAAATGCATCTTTATTGAATGTTGTTACAAACTGTTGAATTTCTTTGATCCTTTAGTTTCTGTAACCACCATAACTAACACTTGCTCTTCTTGTGGATGCGTCTCTTCTTCTTGTGGAAGTGTTTTTTTCTTCTTGCTTCTCAATTTCAACATGCTTCTTGTGGTCATGTGTTCCCATGATCGAAACTAGGAAGGTCCACTGCCTGGCTTAAACCGTTTAGTCGAGCCTTTTGGGTTAGATGATGCTAGAAAGAGCTGAACAAAGTTAAAATGATTAATTGTAAGTAGAAAAGTTGGATTGATGTCTAATAGGGTGAAACTGGATGAACCCATTGGTCTGAACAAAGCTAGGATCATAATTGTTTTTGAGCCACTCAAAGCTTGGTCAATCTGTCTTACGTTCGGATCATGCCATAGTAGTCTAGTTCACGAATTTCGGAAGTGTTCAGACGGCTACTCAAACAATGCAAAAAAATTTGACAGCATTGGTCGGAATTCAGACAAGTGTTGTCGGCTTCAAAACAAGATGGTTGAGCTGGTGGGTTAGACATTAGTTGTTGGAAATCAGAAAAAAACAGTTGTGATTGTCGGCTAAAATAGGATGACCTGATTCAGACAATGATGGTCTGATTAAGACAAGGAGGTTTAACTTGTCAGCTGGGACAATCAACCTTAAGATCGAGTTATTACCTAAGTAAAGCTGGCGGGAACAGTTATTTGCTGAATATGAGAAAGTCGCATTGGCAAGGCATTTGAGCATATGGTGACAGTTTTCTACTTTTATTGGACAATTTTACAAGTTGATCAATCAAGTCTGAGTCAAGTACGATCGTATGTTGGGTGATTTTGACTGTTGAAACGTTTGAATGTTCGAGATCTGAGGAAAAGTGTGCAAGAACTGTCTAAAAGACCGAATCAAACCGAATCTAAAAGACAAAGGTGAGTGTGTGACCGCAACCTAACCTTAGACTTGTAGTCTTGCATGAGTCGTTTAGTATCCGAGGTTAGAATATAGTTCTGAGATATCGCTTATCATATGATTCACTGTACGAATGGCTTGGATCGAGTACATGGTTCCTTTCTTTGATGCGTCTAGATCAGTTTATACGCTTAGAGATTTATGCCCTGCTAAGGTATGACTGGATTGGGAGATGACTCAATGGCTTGAAACGGTTAAGACAATCAAGCGACTATTGATAAGCATAACTGACTTGATAGATTTATTGTCTTGATACATTTGCAAGCTTGTTGGCTAAGTGAGACCGAATGAATCCTCTCACTAAGCAAATATGTTGCTTATTCCTCCTTTGTGGATGCATGTCAAGATCAAATCCTAAAGGATAAAGACATAACATGATCGCGGGACTAAGACATGAAGGAAAGATTGTGAATTTGGTTATATATATAACAAGTTGAACTTTTAATAGCTTATTTAGCAAACTCACTTGTAACTTGAACATCAATTTATTTATCTAAATTATGTTATGCTTGCTTGACGTGTCTAAAAATGAACTAAAATGCGGAAATAATTTGAAGTATAGAAAAATTGAAAAATGACCTAAGTCTAATTGAGGAAGTCGACTTAACCTCATATTGACAATACAAAAAATGGTTCGGGGCACTTCACTCAGATTCCTCAGGAATTAGCTGTAGATTCCATCTCCTATACCGGAATATCACCATGATAATAAAAGCTGGAAAGAATGAAAGATTTATAGGTTATAGTTTGGTATCAAGCAAAAATAAAATAATCTGTTAAGCATTAGTTGGGTTAGTTACCTGCAAAATTTTGGGTTCTAATGCTTGTCAAGTTCCAAAACGCTGTCATGGGCAGAGTCTGCCAAAATATTTTTATGTGAGCACATATCACAAGTATCACCTATTGTTTTCAATCTTTCAGTTGCCTAATCAAACTTAAACCAAGTCAACATTGGAAAACATTGGACATGTGAAAGACCTCTACAAACTGTGACTTGAATACTTAAGGTAGTATTTTTGCTTGCTTGTGTAACTCAGTTGATAATATCAGTTCTATTTTTATCCCACCTTTGTGGCTAATCTGATGTGTGTAGCAAGAACACAGCTTTGGGACGGTGAAGTTGAAGAAGAAATATGTTTTAGTAACATAAACACATGTCAGTTTCAGTTCTCATAATGCTTATTTTATCCACAATGTAACGAGGTGACCATACTCGGCTCCGATTAGCAGAAATGGTGTCGGCTGGGGCAAAATAGAAGAGCATATGAAAACAATGCAACACATTGAACATCAAACTAAATTTTAGCTAACAGAGAAGGGCAAGTGTGTACACAGCTTTGACAAAGAGTGTTTGGCAAACGTTGATCATGTTAGGGCAAAGGTTGATCTTTCGTATTCTAGGCTTTGCGACTTGGTGGAGCACCACTATTACATCAGCTTCTATCTCTTTCAAGACCTCCGACCATTGCCTCGATCTTAGAGGATTCATGAGAGAGAGAGAGAGAGAGAGAGAGAGAGAGAGAGAGAGAGAGAGAGAGAGAGAGAGAGAGAGAGAGAGAGAGAGAGAGAGAGAGAGAGAGGGAGAGAGAGGGAGAGAGAGGGAGAGAGAGGGAGAGAGGGAGAGGGAGAGGGAGAGGGAGAGGGAGAGGGAGAGGGAGGGAGGGAGGGAGAAGAAATCATTTAGGTCAGTTACAAAACTACCTTGCAATGAGCAATAAGATGTTAGAAAAAGAAAAGTTAGAAAAACAAATAAAATAGTTCATTGCAAACTAATCTATGTATTCATCAATGTTCTTCGCAAACAAATTTGAAAACTTTCAAATATCATTTTTAGATCGGGTGAGATTCATGTTTATGTTCTCTAAACACACACATTTTTAATGATAGTTGTTTACTCGTTCTTGACAAGAAATCATAAACTTGAGTAACTTCGATCAACTTTTGAAATAAAAAAATTGAAATTTGGGATGAAATCATAGAGAAAGTAAAAGAAAATATCCTTTTTATGTTTTTGTCACCAAGAAAACCTTAAAAATGATCAAAATAACTCTTTTTATTTTGAAAAATTCTAATATTATTTTTTTTAAACTCATCCCAAAATCTCACTCATAACTCTAAACCATGAGTTAGATTAGTTAATACTATGGGTATAAGTGTATATTTACACTCTCAGTAAAAAAAATTGATTATTTTTTCTCTTTAAAAGCTATTTTGTGACAAATATTTTTAGGGCTAGGGTATTTTTTTTTTAAAATATTACTTTTGTGTTTGATCACAATTTTGAGTCATATTTGAAAGAACCCTAATATTTTTTAGGTATTTATTTTTGAAATATTTAAGTAATTACTTAATTTAGTAGTATAATCTATATATTATTAAAATAGAAGTCATGACTTCTTTCATGTGTGATATTTTAAATGGACTATCCCTATAAACGTTGTTTACATTATTTTTGTATTTTTATAGCAAAATCCTAATAACATATTTAATTCTATTTTTATTACATCAAAATATTATTAAATATGCATAATTTCGAAAATATAGTATTCCATCAGTAAATAATTATATTTGCATATAACCATTTCTAGTTTACTTAATGATAATAACATTTCATTATTCTAGAATTAATACCGTATATGATCTAATCAGTATTAAATATTGGCATAATAACTATCTACATAAATTTTATTATTATTAATTATATTATACATTATACAGTATCTCAAAAAATTATTCTCTACTATATAGATCCAATATAATTTGCTTCCATATAAATTTAAAATAAAAAGTATGTAATAATAATGTTACATAATAATATTTTTAAAATAATTTTTGTCACAAAAATACAACATTTATAGTAATAATATTTAAGATACGTAAACGCAACTATTATATAATTACATAATATATAACACTGAATTACAGTAAGTTATTGGTAAATTTAATTATCTAAACTAAAATATTTTAGTATAGAAATAAAAAAGCCTCATAATTGTACGAATCAAGATCTAGTTAATTTGTTAAACAACATTTGAGGATGCATGTTTAATATATGGATAATTTTAAGATTACTTTATTAATAGTTTTGAAATTTGAAAATTGCACCTTCTATTTTATTTTTTGACAATTACCCTTTATTAAGAAGTTGATTGGTTGTGTTTTTTCAGACATTGTTTTTTTTCTCCAAACCCTATTTTCTTACCAATCAAGATTTTGAGAAAATAGATTTTCTAAAATATAGAGAAATTAAATTTTTAAGTAACTACCTATTTTCAAGCAAAAACCAAAACCCATATTTTCTTGGTTTTTACCAATGTACGTGGGGGGTTTATTTTTTACTCCCTCCGTTTCTTAATAGATGAAGTTTTGGCTCACGGCACAAATATTAAGAAATTTACATTTATCTATAAAGTACTTTTAAAGATATAATTTTAAAATCATTCAACCAATTATAAAAAAGACTGTAAAATTTTATTGGTTGAACAGTTTCCAATAAAGCTAAAGTTAACCTTAAAATCTCAAAAGATACCTTAAAATCTTAAAACATCATCTATTTTGAAACAACATAAACCCTCTAAAACATCATGTAAAAAGAAACGGAGGGAGTATTTCTTATTAAAGTATTTGTATATTTATGTACTAATATAATAAAATTAATAAGAAAAGATTAAAGTGATAAAATAGTAAGTAATTCCAAATCATTAAAGTTAAATAAAATATTTTATGACACTATAATTCATTTTATTTATGAATCTAGCTATTACTTTGTATGTTTTACTTACATAAATTTTCTACTTTTTACCATATTTTTAAAAATATAATTATTTTAATTCTGTGAACATATAACCTAATTATACATTGCTACAATCAAATATACTTTTAAAATCCAGATACTGATATTTATTTTCTAAAATTGGAATTGCATAAATTTTATTCATTCTTACTATATTTTAGAAATTATAATTAAATTTTATTTAGTTTTTTGAAAGTTTAATTAGTTATCTATAAAGTTACATTTATCTAGGTAATAGCGCCAATTTATGTAAGCCATTCTTTCTGTTGATAAATAAATTTCACATATAAAAAAAATTCCCCATATATAAAACTTATTATTGGTTACCAATAGTAACAACACCTTATAATCAAAATCATGTGCATCATTATATTATTCTTGGTTTCCAAAAAATAGCAATAGTCCACTGGCAATAATCATATTTCATATTGAAATTTTAAATTTCAACAAGATTGTTATTAATTTAACCCACATGCATAATATTATGCCTTCCATTTTATGTTTTTTTTCACATAAAATTATTATTGGTTATCAATAGCAACAACACCTTTTTAACTATCCAATCAATAACATTGCATGAACATATTTGTATAGTCACTCTATATGAACTTATTACTTTTGTTTCATAAATATTTGCGTCACACTTGCTATTCTTACAATCAAAATTAAATATTATTTAATTATCTGGTAGATCTAAATATAGTTGATATTTTGTGTTACAATTTTCAACAGTTTATTTCAACAAAAATGTAAAATATTTATCAAGCACGATATGGTTAAATAAATATATAGTTTATTATAAATATGTAAAGTGAAATAATAAATAAATTATTATATTTTAATTTTAAATCACTAAAAGTAAAATTACTATGAGCATACTACATAAAGTTATTATCAGACTTTTTTTTTATAAAAGTATATCTATATAATTTTATTTAATTATCTTTACTAATAAAATAAAATAAGCCTATAAAATAAATAAATTACTTTAAAATATAATCATCACTATATGATGCTTTTAATAAAAACTAATCTTGTGCTTTCCAAATCTACTATACACATTTTTTTTTTTGCTATAAAGACAGCCACTGAAACACCTGTTATATTCGAAAATGTATCACCACTCTCTCTTATCAAAATTTCAAATGCTAAAGTTCAAATACTAATTATATTTAACATTCTATCAAATAAAAGTTTTGTAACCAAACTTTATTCTTCGCTTTAGAATCGCATGTCAAAACCTAGAACAATGGTTGAGTATGTCACTATTTATTTACAAAAAGTAGCTACTGTATTTATACAATAAACCCCAATATAATAAAACAAATTGGGTTTATCATTGTTGTATCATTCTTTAGACTATAATATTTTATTATGATTGACAATCCATATTGTTATTATATTTCACTAATGAAAGCACATGTTCTCTACTTTAGAATGCCAACACTAATTAAATACACACATCATTTTTAAATCTCTTTTGTATTAGATTATACCAAAAAACAATCACAGATTTTTGACTGATAATCTGTATTTTGTACTACTATAGAAACAAAATAACTTATAAATATTTAAACTGAAATATTAAAATTTGAATAAAAAAGTCGTAGATGATTTTAAATCAAAAAGTTATTCGTGCTTTCAAAATTTAATATCACATAGGAGTAGTTAGTTAAGGATATTTTCAAATTGTGTTTCTATTTTAATAGTATAGATTATATGTAAAATTATTATGTAAACTTTTTGTAATCAATATATATATATATATATTATGTGACAATTTGACGGAAAAGTATAGAATAGACTAAAACCATAATTATATATTCTATTCTAACAACACCTTATGTTTCAGTTTTCATTCTTTTCAGCCATTTTGATTTGTGTGGAAATTTGTTTTCTCCTTCTTCTTTTTTTATTTAGTAAATGTAAATAATATGTTTTAGAATTTCTGAAATTTGGTAAACATAAAATTATCATTTTATTAAAATTTCTGAACATTCATTGAATTGGTGTTAAAAAAAGAACATTCACTGAATTATGTAATTAAATTTAGTGTGATTTGGTTAAAATGTAACTATCTTTAAACTAATAACTATTCTCCAACAAAAAACTAATTATGAAAAGTTATAGATATTTATTTACATCTTATGAGCCATTTAATAGATTGTGGATGACACCAATTATACACGAAGTTAAAATCAATGTTCAAGGAATCGCTAGGCGGTAACTATACGCTTTGTAGAAGAGTAGCGCATAGACGGATTATTCAGGGTGTAGGCGGGGACTAGGCGTTAACAATTATTAATTTATTTTATATACGTTGTACATTTATAGAATTTTTTTTAGGTTTAACTATATAATTATTTTGATAAATTATCATAATTAGGTATACAAATAAAATATATTAGACATTTTTTTGATTTTTACTTAATTTAACAGATTTCTACAAAGTTAAATCGATTTAAACTAGTTTAAATCGTTTTAGAACGGTTTAAACTGATTTAAATCATATGAACTGAATTGTAAGAAAATCATTTTGTCTAGAAGGGAATTACCGCCTAGCACCACCTAGACCGATTTTTAGAACCTTGGTTAAAATATTTAATTATTCAAATTTATGAATAATTTTGTTGAACAAAAGAAAATTAATAACATTTTGTATTATTCTGATTACATAGTTAAATATACAGAATAATTAAATTTAAAGGGGATTGTTCTTTAGATGCACTTTAGACACCAATTCGATCCAAACCGACATTTTATAATAATCACAATCAACGTTATTTAAATAATCAAATTAGTAAGAAATTATATTTATTGAAGTATTCATGTGTAATCACATCAATTCCTTTATATATAAAATGTAATGCTGTAAAATTATATCAAGTTTTGAAATAGACCGAATGAATTAAGAAAAACTTTTTTTTGTCAACAAAAAACTCTGAATAAAGAAAAACCATTTAATGTTGTTGAAAGACCAAACGCAGAGTTTAGTAAAAAATATTCTCCAATTAAAAAAGATGCATATGAAAGTATTATAAATAGCCAAATAGAAGTTGATTTCTTCAAAAATTATATAACAATCATATGATAAAATAAGAGAAAAGGTACGACAAAGTTTGATTTGTAGGATCTAAAGAAAGCCAAAATTAAGTGCGCTAGTATTATTGACAATGATTGTGGTGAATGTTATGGTGGTCACCGTATAACCAAAGCAAACAAAATATTGGATTCAATGTTAATGTTCTAAACATTGTGCAGTCGCGATGGTAATTGTTTGACCGTTGTAAATTCAAATGTGGTCAAACAACATTGGGGTGATCTAATAGTTTTGTTGGATGAGAAGTCGCCATGTTGATAGAAGTTAGGGATTAAATATTTCTTTTGAATGTGAAATCACTAGTTTTTCATGTAATTATGTAGCATAAGTTTTTTATTTTCACATAGAGTAACCGAACTTACATGTTACGGATGAATAGACTCTAAGATATAAGTTGTTAGGTTTCGGTCAGTCAAAGATCTTTCGTTAATCAGAAAAAAAGAGAGTCAAATGTGGTGGTCCAAACCCTCCTTGTGGTCAGGGAGGACCCTCCCAAGTCCCCATAGTTTTATACGGTACAAAATTTTCTATTCCTCTGGTCTACAATTCTAGTTTTATTTGTTAATCCGCAGAAGGAAATAATGATAAGAAAAGATTTGACAGAAGAACTGTGATCATTTCTAGCATTTTTACCTTATTTTGAAGTTAAATAAAATACTGATAAAACAAAAAAATATTTGTAGTCTCTGTTTATACCTGTGTAAGGTTTAAAAATATATTCAAATTAAGAAAATGAAAAAAAAATACAAAACTAGTGATTTATACTATGAAAAAAATCTTAGTAAACCAATATTATGATTCCTTAAAAATAGGATGAGCTGGCAAATGTTGGTTGACTGAACCAACATGTCCATATGATCTTTCACAAAAGCAAGGAATTTTTTTTTAATATATTAAAGATCTAATACTGTAAAAGCATATCAAAATATTGAACATTGAACATAGAAGGAAACGAATAAAGAAAAATCATTTTAATGCTGTGGAAAGACCTAAAACAATTTTGCCAAAAATCTACTCAAATTTAGAATGATGCATACAGAAGTATTATAAATAGAGGTTGATTTCTTCAAAATTTATATAACAATCATAAGATAAAATAAGAGAGAAAAAGTAGGATAAAGTTTATTTTTCAGGATCTAAAATGGCAAAATGGAGTGCAGTAGTAGTGATAATGATGGTGGTGACTGTTATGGTGGTCACCGTAGAATCAGACAAAGCAACTGATTGGATGTTTTGTTTCCGCAGATGTTCTGAACCTTGTGAAGATCACGATGGTAATTGTTTTGAACGTTGTAAAATCGATTGTGGTGGTCCAAACCCTCCTCATGGTCCAGTAGGACCCCCTGCTCATAGTTTCCGACGGTACAAATCTTTTTATTCGTTTCATCTACACTTCTAATTTATGTATTATTGTTTCACACAATAAATTCTAAACTTATATATGGTTTGTTTGCACAAACAGAACTTCATCTGGGATGGCATATGAGGAAGTTCGCGGAAGGAAAGAATGATAAGGGATATTTTCAAGAACAATTGTGATCATTTTGTTTTTATGATGTAACATTGAAATAAATTGATCCTATTTCATACTAGTTCAAATTTATTTCAGTATTTGATCAAATTAACTTTAAAAAATTTCAAATAAGAGTGTATCGTATTACTAAATGATCGTATTCACAAAGACTAAGGATCACGTAATAGACTATCAGTTCCAGTTAAACTAAATCAGAAATATCAACAATATCGCTTTGATATTAAAGAGATAAACAAAACAATAAGATAAATCAAACCTTTTGTCAAAAAAAACAATAGGATAAATCGGTTTGTAAGATATCATGAAAATTTCTAGATACATGGATTTATTAGTTAAAAGATTCAAAACAGAAATCAACAGATGCCAAGGGTCTAATTAGGTTCAATTCCAGAACCCGAATATCAATTGTAAATTACCAACTATCGCTGCAATAAACTATCAGATGCCTAATTCTAATCAAATACCAGCTCTTGTTATGAATATGATGAATCAAACAAGCATTAGATCCAATTCGATATTTTCAACTAAATCCTAAACCAACTCTCACTACGAATAATTATTTAGTCCAACATGATTCAGGTTTTGTTAATCTATTACACTCTCGTGTCTCTCGATTGTCCTATGATCCTAGGTTCTAGTTAATTACTCTAGATCAATTTGACATTAAGCTTATAAAATGTTGGTGGGATGGAAAGGATGGAAATCACAAAATGGCCTGGGTCTCCTGGTCAAAGATGACCCGACCGAAGGGAGCTGGAGGACTAGGATTTAGAGACATCCAGAGCTATAACGATGCTTTTTTAGCTAAGCTTAGCTGGAGAATCCTCAATAACCCCAAGTGCCTTCTCAGTCGTATCCTGAAGGGAAAATATTACTCTGACACGTCGTTCCTCCAAGCACAACCCCGAGCTGTGGAGTCACACGGATGGAGAGGTCTTCTAATTGGACGTGACCTCATCAGGAGCAACACGGGTTGGGCAGTAGGAGATGGGAAAACGATCAGTATCTGGAACGATCCATGGCTCAGCTATAAGGAACAAAAGAGACCAATGGGACCTATCCCTGAAACTCAACAAAACCTGAAAGTTGAATGCTTATTCTTGCCACACAAGATCGAGTGGAATAGAGAAGCAATCACCCGACTAATACCGTCTGAAGAAGAGAACATTTTGATATTAAAGCCAAGCAACACCGGGGCTCCGGACAAGCTAGTCTGGCTTGGAACAACTTCAGGAGATTATAGCACGAAATCAGGCTACTGGACAGCCATGAAGCTGCAAAATAAAACAGAACCAGAAAACCAGATGGAACCTTTTGACTGGTGCAAGAACATATGAAATTTACATTCTTCCCCGAAGATAAAACTTTTCCTATGGAAAATAATGAACCAAGCTCTCCCCGTAAGAGCCCAACTAGCTGCACGAAATATCGGAGGTACAACAACCTGTAAGAGATGCGACAACGTAGAATCTATCAGTCATCTTCTTTTTCACTGTGAGTTTGCTCAAAAGGTCTGGTCTCTTGCTCCTTATACTCACCGCCTTGATTCTAGAGGACTGGTAGATTTTGCCTCTTGTTGGTCAGCGTTATGTGGTTTGGTTTGTCTCCCACCTTCCGGTATCAGCTCGGGACCGCTGGCTCCATGGATCCTTTGGACCATCTGGACAACGAGAAACAACCTTCTCTTCAACAACAAAGCAAGTACACCAGAGGAGACAATATCCAGAGTTCTGGCTGCAGCTCGGGAGTGGCTATCGGAACAGACCACTAATAGCTCAGTCTCGCGACGAGCCCCAAGTCTACCTGCTCCTACTCCATCGAACTGCACTGAAGTCTACACTGATGCGGTGTGGCATTCGGGACCCCTTCTTGCAGGTCTTGGATGGACCATCAACATGGGAAGCAACAACTACTCATACATGGCTCATTGTCATTTTGTTAGCACATCACTGGTGGCAGAGGCACTAGCACTAAGGGAATCACTCTCATCATGCATCAACAAGGGTATCCGTCGAGTGCACTGCAAATCAGACTCCCTTCAACTGATCAAAGCTATCAATTCAGGCTCTCCAAGCCCTGAAATCTATGGTGTGGTTACTGATATTATCAGCCTCTCATCTACTTTTGAATGTATTTCTTTCTCTTGGACTCAACGTGGCAACAACAAGGAGGCAGATGCTTTAGCTAAACATGCCTTGTTGAATGAATCCTCTGTATTGAACTCTTTGAACATTGGAGCTTAACTCCCTTATGAATGAAAGTTTGTGTCCAAAAAAAAAAAAGCTTATAAAATCCTTAAATCTAACAAGTGGTTTACTAACACATGATCAAATAAATAGAGTCATAGACTGAATAAACTGCATAAAATAGATAGAGTAAGGAATAGTTGAGTTCCAATCAATCTCTCTGAATGAGCTCCCTGAACTTCTCTCCAAATCTCTCTAATGTTAAAATAAGGCAAACTGATTAGGATCGGATACTTTGTAATAGCTTAGAAGGCAAACTCTCATTATATCAATTTTTTTTTTGTGAAATAAATAAAGAATCGTTTTATCTCTTATCATACTGACTCTAATGTACTCGCATATAGACTCTAATAAACGAATCACATAATTAAACAAACTGAATATTTAAAGGATAAGGCCTTAAACAAATCAAATTCCTTATAAAATTTCAGAATTGAATCATAGCAACCTCATTGGACTTAGAGTCCGGGTTAGGGTGCTTTAAAGGATCTACCAGAGAGAAGACCAGGGAGGAAGTACTATCAAAGGAATGAGATATGGAGAAGGATGGAAATGATACCGGAAGCCTAGAAACTATCAGTACGGAGGAGGGAGAAGAGTTAGAGTAAGGTGAAGTTATGAAAGTATGGTCTTGTGTATCGCTTGGGAAAGCAAGTAGAAGCCCTAAGGCAAAGACTCTTGAGTAGGGCCAGGTGAAAATTGCAACCCCATCGATTGTTGTTTGCAGCTCTGGATCTGCACAATGAGCAAGATGAGAAAGGTATGGAAGTGCAAGTATGGATCTTCCTACTACTTCTACTGCTATTGGAGGAACCAATTTGCGACCTTCTCTGCTAAGAATTTCAAAATCTAATCAAAAGATCATCCATGAACTTCAGACAAGGATACAAGTAACCCTGGTACTCAGGGAAGATGGTCTCGCAAATCTTCCCAATGATATGTTTCTTCTGGAATTCTCAAGAGAGGGTGACGCCGGTTTCGGTTCTTCAGGAGGGTGAAACATAGGAGTTTCTCTACTCTTTTGTATATGTAGAAAACACAGTGGAAAGAAGGAAAGAGTTATGAGGAAGACATTAAATCTCATCATGACTCAACAATGTTTAGGAATAAGGAAAGGATCAGCATGGGAGGTTTTAATGAGATATTAGAGGGTGGGGAACATTCAAGGCAGGGGATGCTCTGATCATTTAAGAGGTATATTTCACTTGAGATCTGAGGCAGTACGTAAGCAGAGACCTTATAAGTTTACAAATGCTGTTGCAGACATGCTAGAGTTTCTGGAGATGGTCTCAGACTACTAGTGCAACACTAAACCAGTGTTCCATTCAACCCCTAACGTTTTTCTTTTCTCAAAGTATCTCAAATCCTTAAAGTTTTTGGTCAGAACATTGAACAAAGAAAAGATAGGAGCAGTTACAAAAAAGGTTAAAAGCGCATCTTGATCTATGTGAGAAGCAAGAAAGATTACCTGGGGATCCTACTAAGGAAAACACCCATGAAAAACAACTAGCAGCTGAGAGATAGCACAGAGTTTCAGACATATAGGAGAATCTTCTGAAACAACGCTCCAAACTTCACTAGTTACAGGGGAGGAAATGTAATTATGAGTATTATGTGATGTCCATCATAGATCTACTTCTATACCAAGGTTTACTTGACCTCCAAATCTACTTGGTTTCCAAGCTATTATATACTTATATCTATGGTTCATTATCAATGGAATAAGACACACTAACTCTCTCTCTCTCTTCTCTTTTTTTACTTATAACAATGTGCTCTTTATTATTATTATTATTTTTGTCAACTATCCATAGCACTAGATCAAGTTCTGATCAAAAGATACTTTTTTCCGAGGAGCATCTGGTCGTCTCTGATCTATATGGGAGAGTAATACGCCTCTGCTCTCATCCTCTTTTGCTAATGAATCAATCCAGATATTTCTACCCATGGGATGTGAAATAGGGTCACATTCTCAAAATTTTCATGTAAGCTTCTGAATGCATCAATCTCTGAAGCAAATGTCGACCAGTCAAACATTTCTAAATGCATCAATCCGTTAAAGCCCAAACATATAAGGCCGGGGACATTCAAAAAGAAAATGATTAATCAACTCCACCTAACAACCATATCTAGGACATCTCTTATCGATATTCAAGTGTCTATAAGTAAATATGTCGATCGTCGCCACACATCAAGAGAGAGAGTGCCACGAGAAATATTTCATCTTACTATGAGTTTTTAGTTTCCACACATGTGATCTTCAATCTATAAAGTGTCTTTTAATAAAGTTGAACAAAAAAAATTCAAAACAAAAGTAAAAATTTTGAATAAAATATTTTCCTCAAACATTTTTATCTTTGACTTTTTAAAAAACTATCAATATTTTTTTCTAAACAGTAAAAAAAAAGTGGGGAAAAATAGAAATGTTAACTAAAAAAGTTTTGGAAATTTCACTGAAAGCATTTAAATTGGCATGCAATTACACTTTAAACATATAATTTATTTTAATAGCATATTAAAATATCATGTTGGTTTTTCTATCACAAAAAATCTTTAATATAACTTATTTGACATCAAATAGAAAAGGTGTGTGGCTTAAATGTAAATCAAGTAACATGTAAGTTTTCTTTAAATATTTTTTTATTATTTACTTTATAAAAACCGTTAAAAATGAGGAAAATAAATTAAAATTAAAAACAAAACGTATAGGAAAAATCTATCAAGATTCAAGAGATCTTAAAATAGGTTTATTTGACCAAAGAATGACAAAAAGAGGAAAATGACTAAAATAGATTTAATTAAAGAGCTAAACGATCTTTCTACTCTTACTTTTATATATATATATATATATATTAATAAAATAAAATATTTAAATAAAGAATAGAATAAAAATAAAGATAAAAATAAAAGTTTATTATTATATTTGAAATCAATTTCTTAATTTTTTATTTTGTTTATATTTACAAAAATCTTTTTAAATTTTATTTTGAAAAACAAAAATTCTTTTTGGAATTATTATCAAAACTATTATTATAAATATTAAAATTTAAATCCTAAACTCTATCCCCTCTCTCCTCCCAAATTCTACTCCTCAAATCTAAACCCTAAGCTTTATATTGGTTAACCTTAAAAGTATAAGGGTTATTTTACTTCTCTAATAAAACATTTGGATCATTCAGTCTTATACTAAGGAATTTCTTTTAAAAAAAATCAAAAATTCAATTTAAAAATATTTTTTTCTTTCATAATATTTTAATAAAAATAAAAATAAATAATTTTTTAAAAAATAAAAAATAGGAAAATATATGACCCAATTTTAAAATTAAATAATTATCCATAAAAAAGATTTTAAATATATAAGAATTCAAATATAATATCTCAATTCTTTTTCAAAAAAAAAACTTAATTTGTTAAAATTACATTGATCATCATCATTAATGATAAAAATTTCCGATTGATGATAACACTTGTTGTTTTAGGAATATCACCAATAAGAATAGTTTTCTTGACATATCTTCATTAATAGTAACGATTTTTATCATATATTCTCTCCGTTTCATATTAAGTGTCGTTTTAGAGAAGTTTTTTTGTTACAAAATAAGTGTCGTTTTTGACTTTCGATGCAAAATTTATTAATTTTATGCTGCAATTTATTTTTCTATTGGTTGAAATATAGTTAGGTGTATAGGTAATTATATATAGAAAATATGTAAAATTAATTATTTTTTTAATCTGTGTGTAAAAGATAAAGTGACATTTATAATTAAACAAATGTAGTATCATAAATGACAGCGGTTTCTGACATGGACATATTGATAATAATGGTTTTTGACACCACCAATAAGCTAATACCGTCGTCATTAGCTATATGACAAAAAAATGTTACTGATAGTGGTGATATATCCAAAATTATCACTCTTAGTGGTGCTGTATATAAAAATGATTAATTTTTTCAGAAAATTTCATAGCTTTTAGTTAATTTTTTATGAAAAAAATTTGGTTCGAAGAGGAAGGAGATTCATAGTGATAGATGGAACACACTTATTAATGCATGGACTGATCCACCGAGATGTATAGCACCTGAAACATATATGAAGGAAAACGTAATATGTTTTTCTTTGAGGAAGGTCAAGAATGGGATGAAAATAAACTTCGTGGAACGTTTGTTGCGTAAGATGTCTACAAGATCCTGCGTATAACCCTTTCAAAGGCCCGAGGCAAAACACAATGATATATATTCAAAATAATAATTATAAAAAAGTTTTAACTAATATAAAAACAAAATGACATTAAAATTATAGTATTTTAACAGATTTTTTTTTCTTTTTCTTATAAATCATTTCATATCTATTTTAAATATATTTTAATTTTCTTAACAATTGAAAATAAAAATAAATAATATTTATAGAAAAAAACTAAAAACACATCAACATTCATACTACTAAATAAAAAATAATAATTTCTAAAAAAAAAATTGTTGAAAAAAATTAGGAAAAAATAAAACAAATTAAATTTTTATAACTTGAATAAATAAATAAAAATATTACCTTTATATAATATTAATAAAACCTATTTCTTATTGATGTTTGGTTTTATGTTCAAGTAGAGAACATAAACATAAATATTTTAACTATCTGTCAATATTTTATCAAAGATTTAGGGCTTCAAATTTTGTTAATTATCTGGGGCCTAAGGCTAATGCCTTTTTCCTAACACTATAGGCACTCCCCTGGCTAATGCAAAGCTTGATCTTCTAGGACGGTATTATAATGATGATGGTATATATTCAGTCAAATCTGGTTACTCAGTTGCGACTCATTAACCACAAGGAGTGAATTTATCACCAATTTGAGGGGATAATATGATCAAAAAGAGCATCTGGAAAACAAAAGCACCTTCAAAATTAAAATATTTTCAGTGGAGAATGTTGTCTAGAAACCTTGCCATAGGAATTAATTTAAAACGACGACATATTACTCGCAATTCAGTATGCATATTACTCACAATTCAGTATGCAAGTTGTTAGATCTGAGCTAGGTCGATCTTGGCAAAGTGGACCAACCTCGATTTGCGGGCTGACTTCGAAGATGTTTTTGTAATTCAAAAATGATGATTTTGAGATTGCACTTATAAATAATGATGTATTATCTCAGAGAATAAAGGTTGGCCGAAAATAGAAATGTAAACCCTAGTGTCTAACTGTTTTTTCCTTGCCCTTGTTTTCTCTCTTTTGGTCTCCTTTTATAAATTGTCCTTCCTTCTTGTTCGTCCTAATCCGGTTTATTTTTTAACAGGCCAGGCTCTCTCTGTGGACCGAGCAATTGGCTAATTCGGCATGAAACAAATTCAGCCTTATCAGCTCGTGGCACCGAGCTACATTTTTTCAATGTGTCCCACGATACTATGGGTCGTTTGTTTACTATCAGCCGCCTGCCGAGCTGATATTCTTTCCTCGCCATCAACTGAGCCACGGCCACTCAAACATCCATGTTTATTGGGCCGGTATTTTATCTGATGGGCCATGTGGAGGGATGCAATCCATCTCCAACACAAGTGATGTTATCAGACTGAGGAGACAGAGGCACATATCTTTTTGAATGTAACTACAAAAATCAGTCTGGCGAGCATCAGGTATATTGAATACTATTATTAACAGTCCAACAACAACTTTAAAAGAAAAGCTAGAGGAATGTCTTTGATATAGCGCACACACGAGATTAACACACTTTCAAGACTTACCCTCATGGATTCTCTGGAGGATTTGAATAGCTTAAACATTCTTATCTTTCAGAAGAAGATGTCCACTGAAAGACTTTATTACAACAAGCTAAATCTGATGCTAAAGAATGGCACGACAGCATAAATAATCAAGATACACAGAGGAATAGCAGATTTCAGAATGTTCATCATGTGAGACCATGGAGGCCACCGGAAAGTTACATAAAATGTAATGTTGATAGTTCATTTGTGAACTCGAATAAGCAAAGCAAAGCAAGTTAGATTATTAGAGATTCCCAAGGATTATATCAAGGAGCTACTCAAGGGATGGGAAGCCATTTCAAAATGCTCTAGAAAGTGTGTTTAAAAACAAAAATATTATTTCTAATAAAAATTGAATTTTAAAATATTTCAAACTTAAAAATTGATATTTTGGTTTTTTTTGTAAAAAAAAAAATTATTTCTTTTTTTCCTATTTTTTTTTGGTTTTTAAATTATTTATTTTAATTTTTAATGAAAATGTTTTGAATTTAGAAAAAAAATTAGATTTTGTGAAAAAACATTTATTTTCTAGTTTTAACTTACTTTCCCCATTTTATCTGTTTTAGTTATTTTATTAATTAAATAATAAAAAATTGACACGTCAACTAATTTACAGGTAAATCAGTCACATGTATTATTTGATGTACAAATAAATCACTTTGAAATTTTTTTATGGTAAAAAGTCAACTTTTTAATATTCTGATTAAATAATTTGAAGATTTAAAGTATAAGTGAATGCCATTTTGAAAGTTTTCATGCCATTTTCCCTAAAAATTTTAGTTAATTAAAATTAAATACTTCGAACTGATAACTACAAGGTTTTAGTTAACTAAAATTATATATATTCTAGTTATGGTTTTGCGAACGATAGACTTCCAACTCAGTTCATCCACTAGATCAGACTTTATATCTCAACAGCTACTTTCTTAGTCTCTGTTCATGAAATAATTAATTTAATACTTGATTTTCTTTGTATGAGTAACAGAAATTTAGACTTGGTATTTGACTTGTTAGGAATAGAGACTTGTTGTATCAAGTATCTGTTTAAAAATGTGTTACTTGCAAGTTATTTACCGTGATCTATTCTTTGTTATTTTTTGTACTTGTGAGTTACATATAAGTACTACCAAATATTTAATAATTATTTACTGAATAATAGTTTACTAAAAGTGGATATGAAAGTTTATTTTGTTAACTCAACTAAGAAAGAATACGAGAATTACAATAAACGAAATATTTATGCATATTAGAAAAAAGAAAAAGAATGCACAAAAACAATGAATCTCTCGATATAGCAACACTATTTATTCCTTACAACAAAACTTTTTTGTCTTTAAGTAACGAATAATATCAAAGTGAGTAGCTAATTTTTTCATATTTGTCATTTGCTTTATACTTGCAAGTATCTTAATTCTATTAATTGATGCCAGAATTGTGTGCTACTAGATAATGACGAATACTTAGAAAATCGAGCACATGATGAATAACTGAGTATAAGATGAATGACGAGTAATTGTGCCCCCGAGACACTAGATCCTTAATGCTATATGAAAAGTCTATAAACAACATTTATTAAGAGAAATAGAACTAAAAAAATATATTTTTAAAATAGTTTTCAAAGAGAAACATAACTAAAATATATTTTATCAGAAGATGTAGACTTAGAGATTAGATTTATGAAAATAAGATTTAAAATTTCAAAAAAAAAAAAAAATCTATTTTGGTTATTTTTTTGTCTTGAAATATACTTATTTTTGTGACAAAAACTTAAAAATACATTTGATTTTTATTTAATTGGTTTGAAATTTAGTTTAGATAATTAAACAGATGGAAAGCCTGATATATTAGAAGAACATTCGCCTGGCACATTGTACGCAAGTCACACACGACTTGGGGAGTGTACAATACATGTAATATCCAATATCCCGAGACTATTATTATCACTCATTTTCAGCGCTTGAAGGTGACTCAGTTACTGTATCTGTGTTCTTGGTATGACGTGTACAGAAACCCTTGAGTCTCTCAAGTGCATCCTCAAGCATATGAGCTTCCACTCCGATAGTTATCCTCATCCAGTTCTTCAACCCCAGAGCCTCTCCTGCAAATAAATCTATTTTAGCATCAAGATGCACGTTTCTTGATTTATATTTTGCTTTACCTGGTAGGAACACGAGGTTTTCCTCTCTGGCCAGCTTCACGCAGAAATCAATGTCATCCTTGATGTTCTCCAACAATGACAGCTCCAGCCTTGTCTGCAGTAAGTGAAAGTGTTAAAATGAATGCTTATGTATTCATCAGTTCTAAAGTCTTACCAATAGATAAGTGCAAGACTCGGGTTTCTTGGGACAGACGACGCAGGGAATATCCTTGAGCCTATCACACACCAAATCGACATTGTGTTTGAGTATCTTGTTCTTCTTTGCAAAGAAGTTTTTATCCACTTTCTCCAGGATCTGAGGAAGTGCAGCCTGTCAAAAGGAACATAATTCAACGACTAGTTTAACTTAACAACCAAGCCCAATTATTCTATAGCAATACACAAACCTGAATTATAGTGGAAGGGTCGGGAGTTATGTCAAGATTCTGCTTGATGGATTGAGCCACCTGTCAGATAAACTATACATACTGAGATTACTTGGTTACAGAAGAGCAAAGAGAAGATGGAAGCAAAGAGACCTTGGTGGATTCGAAAACGCCCTCGGGATCATTCAAGGCGATCCATCCAATCTTCCATCCAGGAACAACCCATCCTTTAGATATGCCTCCCAGCGTCAACACAGGGACAATCGATGCAAACTTGGCCATTGGAACGAAAGGGTTGTCTCCGAAAATAGTCTTGTCGTACACTTCGTCTGTGATCACCATTATCCCCAGCTTCCGAGCAGTCTCTGCCACCTAAACATGTTCAAAAGTCAAAACCTTCTGCAAGTTACCAATCAGAGAGGATGAATCAAACCTTTTGGAGATGGTCGTGAGAGTAAACGTTTCCACATGGGTTGTTTGGGTTAATCACAACAATGGCCACAGTGTTCTCGTCTGCAACGGCTTCGACGCCTTCGAGATCAATCTCCCATTCTTTGTCGGGAAGAAGATCGAACTTGCGGATCTCGAGACCACTGTAAACAGCACGAGCGTCGTAGTGAGGGAAACCGGGACGTGGGAGCAATATGTTTGCGTTAGGTCGAGCCAGCGATTCGAACACGAGCTCTATCCCTTGGTTGCATCCAGCGGTCAGGAAGATGTCGTCCGGCGTTAGCTTGTTCGGAAGATCTTGGTTCAGATACTCGGCGACGGCTCTGTTCGCGAAAAATCAATCAAATGAGGATCAATTTAAAAGTTATGGGGTCTACTTATAATAAAACTAAATAATAGGGTCTTCAAAGTCAATTTTAAAATTCTACACGACAGTGTTGCTGTTGTGTTCTGTCGAGTGAGTGGATAGATAAGCTGAAGCTCGAATCCGATCAAGATTGATTCAAGATTGATTCAAAAGACTCCGATTACTTCGAAACTCTAAGCATGCACATCAAAAATAGCTAAGATCGAGAATTGACTAGATCGGAATAATGTAATTATTCACCTTCTGGCCGGGAGAATCCCAGCTCCGGGACAGTAAGAATTGCCTTTGCCGGAGCGAAGAACGTTGACGACGGCGTCTTCAGCCTCGATACAGGTGCGGAAGCAAGGGTAGACGGAAGGATCTCCATGGCCAAGGGGCAGGATTGTCTTTTTGACGTCCTTGCTGCAGTTGTCGAAGAGCATGTAGATAACGCCTCTCAGCGTTACAGACGAGGCTTTCGCGGCCTTATCGGCTCCACCGAACCGCCAAACAGTACCGTGGCCATTCTGCTGAGTCTGCGTTTTGGGCTCTTTCTCAGTTCGAAACGCGGGGACCGCAAGGTTGGCGTGTGCTTGTTCTTCACTCATCTTCTTATATCTCTATTGTGTATTTTTTGTTTTTTTGGTTGGTTGCTCTGAGATTCTTCCTCTATAAGAAGCCCCAAAAATAAATGTAGAAAGGATGTAACTGTTGAAGTTTCAAAGGGCAGGGATTGTTGAATAATGACATATATCAAAGGTTGAATTGCCGAACGTGATTACAATTCTTGGTGATACCTAACAGCTTAACCAAAACAAACACGTGCCAAAAACCAATAATAAACCAATTGTCACATTGTAGACTTTGTATTTGGGCCTGGTCTAATTAAAATTGTTGGTAAGTAACACCAAACCGACTAATGAACCGGGAATTGACTTGTTACACGGGTTCAGTTCATTTTTAAATGCGTTTTGACACACCAATTTGGAACCAAATTTCCATGAGTTAGGGTTAAGCAACTAACTTTTTAAATGTGTTTTGACATCATAAGAGAAAAAAGATATGACGCCAAGCCTCAAGATGAAGCAAACTATCTTTTCATAAGAGAACCCAACTCCAACTGTATTCTGTTTTGGGCCATTTGAAATTCTAAATGATTTTATTACACGTTTATAACTGCAATTTGTGTTGCCTAAGCAAAAACCCCTTTCATCCGTTTATGACTGTTTAAACTCCAAACTAAAGTGAATAACCTCCCTCTCAACAGGCCAAGAAGAACCAACTGTGCTATGATGGTCTGGTGGTGTTGTTTGAGCCAAGCGTAATCTTGCCGTGTTGGTAGTAATAATATAATACCTTAAAAATGTGAGAGGTAAATGATTTGTTTGTATATATTGCTGACCAAAAGAGCCAAATGAATGGATGGAGATTATGACACAATTCATTCATACAAAATACGTCTCTACAGATTCTATCCCTGTTTGGTTTTCTTCTAATCTCTTCCCAAGACCTGAAACCAAAGAAGCACCCCCACATGTCTGTTTCAGTTTCCAGAGAGAACCAAAAAAAAAAACAGACAGGGAACAAAACAATCCAGATTCCTCCGTTCAGTCAATCCACATATAACCAATAGCTGTGGGATTTCAACTGTTACCTGCAATTAATGTGGGTGAAGTTAATAAGATGACTCCCTAGGGAAACCGAAGCAGAGATGATCCTCTTAAGCTGGAGGAAGTGTGCGACGACATGTTGGGCACTCCATCTTTATGTCCATCCATCTCTGTAAGCATCCCGAGTGGAATAAATGCTCACACGGCGTTACCATGCAATCATTGGGCCGCCGCCTGAGATCAATTGTGGCCATGCAGATTACGCAGTCCCTGCTTCTGTTTACATCATTATCTAATCTTTTGTAGTAGTTGTATTTCTCAGGTAGCATCTGCCAAACAAAACACATGAGCTCTTGATTTGTTTAAAAAAAACGAAGCAACTTACTATCAGAACCACCAACACACCTTCCGTGGAACAAAGCAACGCGACCCAAAATAATGCTGAAGAAGAAGAACAGCAGCTTGAAACCCGATGAATGCGCACAGGCCTATACACCAGGCCTTGCTGGGCTCTACACGCATGAAGTTCTTGGGGCATCCAAATACATACAACGGTACGGCAAGCCGTGTAACCGTCATCCCCAAAATAAAATAAGGGTGCAAAGGCTTTCTAGAATCACGAACAACGTTTGCAACTATCTGCGGTATCCAAAATGAGTACATGAGGAGGAGGATCCACCGCATGTAGTTGTGGAGCTCATACATTATCAATATGCCTCCAAGTAGGATTCCATCTGTTGAAAATTATTACAATGAGAGAAGCATCAAACATCTGTGAAGATCCGAAGCATTTACTTGATAAACAAAAACCAAAGACCCTTACAGAAACGGCTGTACAGAAAGGAGAGCTCACGCCTCATTGTCTCCCAGCCCTCACTGCTGTTTGAAGGCCGGGTTGCTTTCCATATGGCCAGAAGATATCTCATCTCAAATATCGAGAACACTACAAACTTGAAGAACGCAGCTGTTGCAAACGCGTTAAATAATGATTCTGCATAAAAAAAAAGAGAGTAAATCTTAGCTTACAGAATGACTGAGAAAAGCATGACAAGTTCAAGAAACAGATACTTCAACGAAATCGTTCGATACTTTTCATCAAGATGAGAAGAAGTGCAAGGTTTCATTGATATATAGACATACCAACTAAAATCCCGGCTGTAAGATGTAAAAGGCATAGATAAGAATCCATGATGGCTTGCTGCCCTATCATTACAATGGAGACCTTTGCAGCACCCTTGTATACAAATACAAAGAAGAGGTATCCCAGTGTTAGCATCATTATCTTCCTTTAAAAAAGATCAGATTAACAAAAATGAGAATCATACGGATTGTGTGTTACTGTGCTCCATTTGCCGGATCAACAAAAGAACCTGGAGGAAGGAGACCTAAGTACAATAATAAGTTAAGGAACCCACTAAAACTGCTATGGTGTGTGATGGAATGGAAAAGAGATTGGAACAAAGGATACAAAAGTGACCATCAAAGTATAGTTCACAGCTTTGTTGTAGTAGACTTCAACGTTAATGGAGGTTGCATTCAGCAACAAGGGGGAGAAACAATCTCCGTCGTCATCTACTGCAGGACTTTCCATCAATCCTTCAATGTGAAAATAATCTTTGCCCCCATCTACCAAAATAAGTAAAAAATTCTCTCAAAAGAAGGAAAGAACTCAGCAGGCAGCATCATCATTTCAACGTGTAATGTTATTATGTTAGAGAGCATACATACTGTTTTGAGTAGAAGAGGCTCGGGATATCTGAGCAGCTATTTCGATATTGCAATGCTTCTCCATCTCATGTATTGGAGCTGAACACACAAGAAGGTGAGATGTAGCAGGAAGGAAAGCACATATCAGATGGAAACACAGTAAGTTCCTACTCACAGGCCTTTTGTTTCGACATTCTGTCTCTTGGAGATTCTTGAAGTACTTGAGAGGAAAAAATGCCGAGCTGTCGGACAACACAAGTAGTAAGCTCGCCGCCAAAGAGAATAAAAGGAATCATAACAGGTGGGAAAGTGGATCAAATCAGGTATTAAATTACCAGATGATAGGGGTTGGAGAGAAGATAATCATCTTCAAGGCCAGAATCACCATTCTTTCCGCTGAAATGTACAAACTTTTATGGATATAGAATCTTTAAAAAATCGCAATAAATCAATACAGAGATGATATATATAAAAAGACACCTGTTAGCAACAAGACGGAGCTGTCGGAAGGGCCAGATATAAACACCTTCGATTTTAATTTGGGCACCACCAACATTGTGTTGATTGTCAAAAACGTCATGGAAAACAACAGCACCCTGTTCCGGTTCAAAAGAGTGAATGAGGTGGGGCAAAAAGAAAGGATAGTTCAAAAGAAGTAAAATAAATACCTGAACATAATGGACACCAGTGATCTTAGTAGGAGAAGTGAGTAACTCAATGACAGAGTTACCATATTGATTTCTGAAGTCAGGGAACTTGGTGGAAGAGCTATTCAGGGTGTCTTGAAACTTCCAGGTGCCTGTGACATTGGCTGGTGATTCAAAAAATACTAAAAAGAAAAGAAAAGAAAAGAAGGAGAAAAGCAAAACCTCTGTAAGTTCCAGTAATATTCCAGGCGGAAAATGGTGCAGATGATCCGCTGCTTAGTTGTTTTTTACCAAAGAGCCACTGCAAGAATCAGACAAGAAGATAAGGATTACAAGTCAAGCGAAGCAACTCAGTCATTAAAGAGAAAGAAACCTGATCGCCCCAGGATGGAGAGCTCTCTCTGATGGGCCTGAGTCCATTGGCTTCTTGGGAAACCAAAATCGATAGGCACAACAGAAACCCTAATCCCAAATTAGACTTCATATGGCAGTCAATAAAACCAATGAATGAATGATTTTTCTAAATTACAAAGGCGAAATCAAATGCATCATAAAAGAGAGAGAGAGAAGAGGTTGCTTCAAGTGAAGTCAAACCAACCGAAATGGGAACGAAAGAGAAAGTGAGAGCCCAACCAACTGTGAGATGTTTGAGAGACAGACGGAAGAAGAAGATTAAGAACAACAACAATTGATTTGATTTGATGCTTTCTTTCTTTCTTTACAACCAAAATAAATTATTTTAATTTTTATTGTTCGTTCGTCTGTACACCAAACTTATTATACTTCTCTGCTCAGATTCCAACACCCCCTCCATTTCGTATCAATCATACAACTGCAATTGACTTTGACATATTCAACCAATAAAGACACCCAGGCTAGGCTAGGTCTGCTGCTGCTCCCTCCTTCCTTCCTTCTCTCCAAAGTTGATGTTTTTATTTAATGGGGGTAAAGCCAGCCAACATAACTACAAAACTTCGATATAGGAGTTACTTTCACTCTCTCTCTCTCTCTCTCTCTTTTAATCTTTAGCTTCTTCTTGCTGTTTTCAAATACTAAGTTAATTATTCTATTATTATTACTAGTACTATGAATATTACCGACCATTTTATACCCACAATTATACATGTCTTCAGAGGATTTACTTTTAACTCCACAACTAGATTCTGACCCGTTTTTTCAAAGAGCAAGTTTATTTTTTATTTTAATTTTTCTTTTAAAAAAAATAATTTTTATATTTATATTTTTTGGCATCATATTTATGTTTAATATTAATTTAATTTAATTAATTTTTGAAAACTATACTAAATATGTCATAGTTAATGAATTTCAATAAGCTACGTGAAAATTACAAATTTAATAGTTACAGATTTTTAAAATTCATTGTAATTTATGCTAAATATATTTATAAGATATAGTTTTATTATTCTAAATTTGTTTTTGAGGATTTCAAATAATTTTGACTTGTATTATGATTTTATATAATTTATATTTTTAATTTTTTTAAAAAAGTTTACTTTTAAATTTGTGTACATGATTTTAGGTAAGATAAATTTTTAGTTTTATTATAATCCATACTATATAAAATATTTTCATGTATGCTAGGCGTTGACCTGTATTACAATACAAAATCATAAACTAAAATTAAACTTTTGATATTTTATTTTTTATAACAATATTATAAATAATTTTGCGTAAAGTGATAGATTGTAATTTAGTCAATCAATATACATTATATGAAAATACTTATCAAAATAGTATAATTCAGTATTATTTTTAAATATTAATTTTTATGAAAATAATTAATATTTTACTAAAATGATTAAATATTTTTGTTCAATTATTTTGTATTTGATAATTATTTTGTATCTCTCATAAAATAACCTGTAAAATATTTTAATCACATCAAATGTAATTTGATTAATAGTGTAATTAAATATTGTAATATTAGCCAATTTTAGTCTTTTGTTTTTATGAAGTAGATATTTTTGTATCATTAATATATATTGACTTTTATTTCTAAAATTTTTAAAGTAAAGATGAACATTGTTTAATGAAAATCGTAACATATCCTTTTATAAGTGCATATGTCGTAATAATAGTAACTTGAATAGTTTTAGTGATTTTGAATTTAGAAATTAAATGAATAAATAATAAGAAGTAAGCATATTAATTAATCAAATTTATTAAATATTAATAGGTTAGTAATCAAACCAAAAGGAAATAATTATATATTTGTAGGAATGAGTAATATTTCCATCTCACATCGACTCCTCAATTTTTATCTCACATCATCAACATATGTAGCATATGTAGAGTATATCTTGTAGTGAAATTAAAATAAAAGATTTCTTGCCATATATATCAATACTATTAAAACAAAAATAATATTTATCTACTTGCAAGTAGTATATATTGGACCATTAAACTTATTTAATTTCTTACTTATTCTTCTACAACTAACTTAGTTATTAATAAATATAGATTATATATAATCAATTATTTTAGAATTTTCAAAACAAGATATCTAAAAATATATTCTTAAGTAACTTTTCCTAATATTAGATTTTAGTAATATCTTTGAATATCTTTTATTTAAAATGTAAATGTATATTTCTTTTTAGTGTTTACTTTTAAATAATAAAAGTCATAATTAATATTAACTATAATTATAAAAGAATATTAATTATTTTTTCATTTATATAATAATAAAAAAAATTCTATAATATTGATATATACATAATTTATATTCATAATTAAATTACTATACCAGTTAATAAATATAAAGTAACTTAATTCATTTATCAACTATTTTATAAATTATAAAATATATTCATGTACTTACAACATACTTCAATTTATTAAAAAATATAAAAATAATTTAATATATTTATGAAATATGGGACGAGTAAAATGACAATATTTACCTATATAATAATTCTAATAAATAAATATAATAATAAAATAACTTTTTACCATAATAATAAAAAATTGTATTATAAATTAAAGTTTTAAAATATAAATAAAATTGATGCGAGGCATGTTATATAAATGAATTATCTTATTTTCATAAACTTATATTCATGTAAATTTTAATTTTATTATATATACTTTAGAAACAAATGTTTTTATAAAAAAAGATACATACATATAAGATTTCTAATTTTCAGTTAATAAGTTTTTGAATAATAATACATCTCGCACTTTAAAATGCGGGTCAAAATCTAATAATAAACATTATTATTATCAAGTTCAAAATCTCAAGGCACTGCGTCCTACTAGCTTCATTTGTGTTGCCCATCTCTAAAAATGTGAAATCATCAATCACACAGTAAATATGCGAAGTGAGTCTTGAGTTCATGTTTACGTCCTCTCCGCACACCGCCGCAACCCTACTGTGTATAACAACAATCATACGTGTAGTCAGTTTCATGATATGGTTTCCAGAATTACGCATCAAGAAGCACCCTAAGCTCTTGAACTTGTTCCTCCCCCTTGCAACACCAAGCTGAAACGATGTCATAACCCCACATAACATATATTCCACTGCTTCTCTCTTGTTCTTAATCCCAATAGCTCTTTTAAATCTTCTCTGCATCACGACCACCAGCAGGTGTAAATCTTCTGCCATGTTCCCATTTTTAACTTTTGTTCCTTTAACCACTCTCTCCCTAACAAAAGCTCATACTGCTCAGTGACATGTTTCCCATTCCAGCATTTGCATATTCCTTGTACCCAGGGACTCCTGAAAGATGTCTTCTTCCCTGATATTCCTGGTGGAGACCGCCTCTCGAGCCAGCCAAATCCGTTGCTCATCAATTTCTTTCTAAATTTAGCTCTCTTCCCGCTTGTGAGAGACTGTTTCCTCATGAGATCCACCAGATGAACATCAAAATTTCCAGGAAGCCTCGTTTTACTCCTTCCCGAGTGACTCTTCATGTGCTTGTTTGCAGCTCTTAGCTTCTCCCACTCCATCAAAAACTTCTTCCATTCCATTGCACCAAGCGAGAAAAGAATCCCATAATTCACAGCAAATTTTGTTCTCTTTTTCACCTTGTCAGTTAGCAATCTCATTAAAAACCCCAGCTGTCGCTCTTTGTCACACCTTTTGTAGCCATTTTTTTGGCCTTGTCTCTTCAATACGACCATCTGGCCCCGTAGTGGCTTTGCCAACATCCCCATAAGCTCGATCACCTTCCACTCATACTCCCTCGGTGTGTTTTTCTGTCGACCCATTGACGACAGAAATTCAAAGATCAATTCCTCACGTTTCTCTTTCTTTCCCAGACACAGCTTCTTCTTCCTTTTAAGGTATTTCCTTTGAAACTTCACTTTCTTTCTACCCATGAGATACTGCTCCATTCCCTTTTTTGCAAACTCCAATAGCAGCATTACCTGAATCATTGTATTGATGCAATTGATGGACAGTTGTGGTATTTGATTTGCCTTGTGGTGCCTCTACTGCTGTAGTTTACTTCTAGGCTTGTGCTTGTCTCTAGTTTTCAGTTTCTTTAACTCCATCAAGAGCTCTACTCCTGCTGCTGTATCCAGCGAGAGATTCTTTTTACAGATACAACGTTTGTATTTCCACTTGGCTCTCATTCTCGTATAAGTAGCTAACAGTAGCTCACACCCCATCTTCTCAAGATCATTTAGCCTCAGCCATTTTCTGTTCTTCAAGCATACTCTGCCAACATGATTCCTTTTACACCATCCCTTGAAGTTCATTTTGAAGTAATCCAACACCAGTTAAATATTCCAGCGAAGAGAAATTTGATTACTTAACATCCATGCCTTGTTTGTTTCCTTCATCTTCTTGTGCAGTTGTTTGAACTTGGGTTCCTCCCATAGGGCACATCTCATTCTCTCTTTCTTCTTCGCTATAAACCTCAGCAGCCACTTTTCGTTGTACATTTGGTGATTGTACAGCAATTGACACCTTACTCTCTTCCAACAGTTCATTATACTTTTTCTTTGACTCCTAAACATGTTCTTGCTCTGAAATTTAGCCGCCTCTGAGTTAGCCTCCTCCGCTTGGTATTTCCATCCCTTATACTGAATAAAATCCTTCTTCTTAATCTTCATTTTCACTTTCTTTCCTCTCAGGTGCATTTCATCAAGTATCCGGTGTGTATACCCACTCATGTCAGCCTCAGTTTCTATTTCTTCATCTTTATGATGCTCCTCCTTCCTGTTTGTGTCATCAAACTCAATCAACTCACCCACACCTTTTCCCCTCTCGTAATAGTTTCTTACTCTAAGATTCAAGTTGTCTTCATTTGCCCCTTTGAACCCAAGCATCTCACTCTCCTGACTCAGTGAATCGTGATGTTTCTCTTCTTCCGGTGAAGTCTTCAGCTGATTCTCTTCCACCTGATCCATGATTTGATCGGTCTTCCGCAACACACACCAACGTCTTTTTCTCCTGATGCTTCTTGGCTTCATCTTCTTCATCCCATTGATCAAGCATGCGACGGCACTCTTCGAGCATTTCCAGCCGGGCCTTCCTTTCCTCCTCAAAGGTCCTCACCGGTCTCTCATAGTTTGTCATAGCTCGGATCTCTTCTATCTCCTCCATCGAGGTACCGCCCGCCAAAGCGATTTCGATCCAAGCTCGATCCAGTACTTCTCCCTCCGCTCCAGGTATGAGGATCTGCTACACCGCTCTTGGACAACCATGGCCGGCTTCGGGAACCTCATGTCCCTTTTCGGTTGTTGCTCCACAACCAACGGTCTCATCCTCCTCACGCCCTGTTGCATTTGGTTCCACACGAGATTGATTTCAGCTTTCGTCGACATGGGGTCTCCGGAATCGAATGGCTCTGATACCACTTTGTTACGATTTGGATCTCAAAAAAGTAACATGCTGATAATCAAAGATGAGATCTGTTCTTATTACTCAGGAATGGTATACAAAGAAAGGAACCATGAGACTCTCTCTCTGCAACAACTTTCTAATTTCTCGATAACCCCTTTCCCAAACCCTCTCACATTATTATAAAGCTAAAGATTAACTAAACCATAGTTACTTTTAGACTAACCATACTTTACTAAGGTTACTTTGCCTCCTGTAGTTATTATCCATTATCCATTTCAACCTTTAACCATCGCTTGTATCATAAACTCTCCAAAAACGGTTCTTCTTTAGTAGTTTTAGGAAGTGATTTTTGCACTGTTCATGGTCTCCACGTGTCAGTAGGGCCCGCGAACAGTGCAAGAACCCCTCTTAAGAACTTGGGATAATCATGCTCTAAAAGAAAAAGACAACGTCCTAAATTTTTCTTTCAAAGAAGATACAATGACTCATACCAAAGCTAGCGAAAATACAAGAAAACCCCAGTAACAAAAACCCATAGAAAGGCAGCTAAAACTCATTTTGGGGCATTTTGCATGAACAAGGAACAAGAATACATACGCTCATACAAAAAGAAAATTACAAACCCATCATAATACTAGTACACTAAACTTGCAAAGGCTTCAAAACGTAATTTATCGTTGTCGACAAGGAGAGGTGGTGTCGTATTAAAACATTGAAGAAGAACAAGGGCTTTGAAATTAGGGTTTGAACCTATATCAGAATGTAAAGCCCAGACCCAAGTTAACCTGTTGAACTTTGATGACTGTATGGGTTTTACAGATGGGCTCTTAATAGCCAAAGAATGGGCCTGGCCCATCCAGGTGCAGATCTGATTAGTAGTAGTAGAAAGTATGAAAAGAGCATCTCACCTCAAAAGGCAAATCCAGAATTCACGCCACACACTTTGACAATAACATTGAAGTGCTTGAAAATTTGTTTGTTAAGTACTTTTTGGCTTCGCATACTTCTCTCTCTCTCTTTTTTTTTTCCGAACCGAACAATCAAGTCCGGTTGTTGTAGTGGTAACTTCGATCTCTTAATATAAGTATGGGCATTCGCATTTCGTTTTTGATTCTGAATGAAACAACCTCTTCTTCCTGTCTTTTCTTTGTGTGTTTAAAAAAGAAATCATCTTTGATCTGAGTATCGGCTTGCATTTGTCTCTGGAAAGTGGGTAAATTTTTGGATCAAACCTGTGAACAAAAAAGCTGGCGAGATTACAAGTGATCGTGAAATATCTGAAGCTTATAGCACCAGGCAGAAGAAGCATGGGGAACGGCCCATTGATACCTATTCTAGGATTCCTGACATGTGTAGCGTTTATCTATCTCTCCTTCTTGGGAGATTTCAAAGGGGAGCCCGAGCTAGGGTTCGTGAGTCGAAACGGGACACAGTTCGTGTTGGATGGTAAGCCTCTGTATGTGAATGGGTGGAACTCCTACTGGTTCATGGACCATGCCGTGAGTGATCATAGCAGGCACCGTGTGGGTGCAATGCTCGAAGCTGGTTCCAAAATGGGTCTCACTCTGTGTCGAACATGGGCCTTCAATGATGGAGGCTACAACGCTCTCCAGATCTCTCCTGGCAGATTCGATGAACGTGTCTTCAAGGTATCTCCCTAAAACCATTCCTTCCACCGAACATATGATTATAAATATATCTCTTTGAAAGAATATGTAATGTGGTTTAGGCCTTGGATCATGTAATCGCAGAGGCAAAAACACATGGTGTTCGGTTGCTTCTTAGCTTAGTCAATAACCTCCAAGCCTATGGAGGCAAGACTCAGTACGTCAATTGGGCATGGCAAGAAGGTGTTGGCCTCAGCTCCTCCAATGATTCTTTCTTCTTTGACCCTTCTATCCGCCGATACTTCAAGAATTATCTCACCGTATGTTTTTTTAATTAATCCTTGGTCTCTTTCTCTTTCTAGCCTTAGCCCCAGGGAGTTTGTTAGTGGTGTTGAACACTCTCATTTTGCCAGGTGCTGCTCACCCGCAAAAACTCCATAACAGGAATAGAGTACAGAAACGACCCTACAATATTTGCGTGGGAGTTGATAAACGAGCCTCGCTGCTTTACTGATATCTCTGGGGATACTCTCCAAGTGAGTTCTTTTTGATTCTTCCTTGTCCAATATAGTTACTACTGTTTTGCTAACCAAGTTAGTCTTTTTTTGGTGGGAATCATTCCAAAAGGACTGGATTAACGAAATGACAGCATTCATTAAATCGATTGACAAGAAGCATCTTCTTACCGTAGGCCTGGAAGGTTTCTACGGTCCCAAGAGCCCAAAACGGCTGACTGTAAACCCTGAAAAGTGGGCCTCTGAGCTTGGGTCGGATTTTGTGAGAAACTCTGAGTCCCCAAACATTGATTTTGCATCGGTTCATATCTACCCTGATCACTGGTAAGCACCCTCTTCCTCTCTCTCTGTTTTTTTTTTAAAAATTTTTGATGCATACGTGGGATTCTTCATTTTTGTGTGTGCATGGAAGTATTCAAACAAACAAAGTTTGGTGCAGGTTTCACGATCAGAGGTTTGAAGACAAAGTAAAGTTTGTGGTGAAATGGATGCAATCTCACATTGAAGACGGGGACAAGGAACTGAAGAAGCCTGTTCTCTTCACCGAGTTTGGGCTCTCCAATCTGAACAAGGACTATGAGCCGTCGCAGCGTGAACGGTTCTACAGAACAATCTTTGATGTTGTATATAAATCAGCCAAGCGGAAGGGGTCAGGCGCAGGAACACTGGTATGGCAGTTTTTGATACAAGGCATGGAAGGATTCAACGATGACTTTGGGATAGTCCCCTGGGAGCAAGATTCGATACACAGACTAATGATGGAGCAATCTTGCAGATTGGCTCGTCTCACTGGACGCCATCTGTGGAGAGAAATATGTTCGCACAGACCATGAGACTCAGAAATACAGTTTCTGTTTTTTGTCTTGTCTTGTTGTCGGCCATATATACAAATGGATCCAAATTGTATGATCTGTTACACATTTAAAGAGTTAAAGAGTATTATTCAATTCACTCGCACAAATATCTCAAATAGCATATTTAAAATTTTGTCACAAAAATATATAATTTTTATTTTGAATATTTGAATATTTTTTTATGTTTTTTAATTTTAAATTTTATTTCTAAAACTTTATCTCATAATTCTAAATTTTAAATCTAGATTGATTAATTTAAAAAATATAAATATATATTTATATTTTTAATAAAATATATTTTGATCATTTTTTTCCGTTATTATTTTTGATGACAAATGTTTGTATTTCTTTTTTTTTGTCAACAAATTGTTTATATTTCTTAAGTAATAGATGTTTTATATTCTTTTAAAAATAAAAGATGTTTTAGATTTTCACACTTTTTAATAAAATACATTAAAACTTAATTATTAGTGTATAAATTTTTGTAATTTTATATTCTTTTTATATTTTTAAACCAATAAAATTTTAAAAAATGTAATTAATATTTTTAACAACTATAATTTTTTATTATTAATCGATAAAATAAATTGAAAATATAAAAAATATATTTTTTGATTTTTTTTTTAAAATATGTATATTTTTGTAAAGAGGAAGTATAATTTTTTGTTTGATTCAAATATATTTGTACTTTTTGGGGCTTTGTCGGTTTAGTAACATCTAATTTTGAGATTGCAATTGATCACACCTACAATCCAGAGACGTGGTTGAGAGTATAACTCACACCGCCGACGATGATGATGGGCACTCACTCTCTCAATCTGCTTCCCAAATTGGGAAGCTTCACTTCGCTCAGACCGAATCTCCTGAGATTTGAATCATCAAAGGTGACATGTCGGAGGAGGAGGCAAAATCTGAGCATCCGATCGGTGTTCACGGGAATCGTGGAAGAAATGGGGCAAGTGAAGAATCTGGGATTGGCTGAGCACGGCGGATTCGATCTCAAAATCGGCGCAAGAGTGGTGCTGGAGGACGTGAAGCTAGGCGACAGCATCGCCGTCAACGGGACTTGCCTAACAGTCACGGATTTCGACGCCGAGGAGTTCACGGTGGGGTTAGCACCGGAGACGCTGCGAAAAACGTCGCTGGAGGAGCTGGAGAGAGGGTCTCTGGTGAATCTGGAGCGGGCGCTGCAGCCGGTGAGCCGCATGGGAGGACACGTGGTGCAGGGGCACGTGGACGGCACGGGAGTGATAGTTTCGATGGAAGCTGAGGGAGATTCGCTGTGGGTGAAGGTGAAAGCGGAAAAGGGATTGCTCAAATACATTGTCCCCAAGGGGTTCGTGGCGGTGGACGGGACGAGCCTGACGGTGGTGGATGTGTCAGACGAGGAGAGCTGCTTCAACTTCATGCTCGTTGCTTATACGCAGCAGAATGTGGTGATTCCCACCAAGAAAGTTGGACAGAAAGTGAACTTGGAGGTTGATATCATGGGCAAATACGTTGAGAGGCTTCTCTCCACTGCCATCAACCCACCACTGGTAACTTATCAAATTCTCTCTTCCTATGTTTTTGTTCAGAGTATCTTTTAGCTCATGTTCTCTTCTATGGGTTTCAGGAAAACAAGGGATGAAGCTTCTTTGGTCTATATGTAAGATTGATCTTCACCTCTGTTTCTTTGTAATACCTGCTACACTAAACTTCAAAGTAGATGAATTGAGTAATGATCATCTTTTCATTTGTGTCCCTTTATTCAATTGGAGAATAAGCTTATGATGGTAAGCGAGTGAGGGCACATTTCCTACGATCAACTACTGTACAATATGAACATTAGAGGCTGGAAGACCAAACATTAGAGTCTTGCTTGAGAGACCATTTGGATAAATAATATATAAGCTTTTTTCTGTTGCTTGAGGACTACTAGATTAATGATGTTTAATCAACTATATAACATATTGTTCTGATTCATATATGCTAGTCTTCTCCACCAACGTATCCTCCTCCTCTCATTGCCTCCACCATCTTCAAACACAATCTGTTTTTGTCCATTGCACGTGACACTTGCTCTTGTTTGTTAAGCAGTTTGAGAATCTCAGCTGCACTTTCCATGTCTCTTCGACCCTCAACATACTCCACGCAGGCGTAAGCGGACAGAGTCATACTGGTCTTTGGGTTCCAGCGTTCGTGCAGCCTCCCCTCCAAGGCCTCCGTCACTCTCTTCCTCCTCTCCTTTTCTCCATCCTCGTCCCCCTCCGCCAAGTTTTGCTCTAACATGTCAGTCAAACTCTCCCACCTGCTCTCCTTCTTCCTCCCAAGCATGTTGATAACTTTATCAGCCTCCTCTTTCATGCATCTTTTCCGGTGACCAAAATCTGAAAGACCAAGATCGCCAGCCCCGGTATCCCACTCTTCCAAGATCTCGTGAGCCCCATCAAAATCGTTCTTCCTAGCAAAGAACTTGATCATGTCAGAAGTTGCAGAGGTGTCAAAGGATATCCCGTGCTGTTTAGCCAAGTTAGAGAGACGGTAAACGTCCTCTCTTTCACCGTAATTACAATAGACTCTCATGAGAGATCCATACATGGTTTTTCTGCAGTTATCATCATCGAGTAATTCCTCAGCCTTACGAAACAAAGACAAGCTCTTATCACAAGATCCAAGTTGCATATAGAGGCATGCAGGGAAGAAGAATGGGGCCCATGGCTCCATCCGGTCCCCCCACTTGTTGACAAAATTCTCCATTCCCACAGAGTCGGTGACGCATGATGCGATAGCGAAACAAGACAAGAGCTTGCCAAGGGGAACTCCTTGGGGTTCCAATCTTTGGTCGTCCATCTCGAGCAGGAGCTTGACCACCATGTCGTGATTTGCAGCATTGTAGTAGAGAGAGAGCATGGTGTTGTAGGGTTTAGGGTTGTTGGCAGCCAAACCAAGGTCTCTCATCTTCTGAAACGTGGTCTCGGCTATGCTCAGAGAGCCGTGGGTTTTGCAAGAGTTCAAGAGAGCGTTGTGCACGTAAAAGTCCCTCTTCTTCAAGGGAATGGTGTCCAAGAATTTGCTGGCTTCTTCAAGACCACGAAGTTTAGCAATCAAGAGAAGCCGAATCTCAAAATCTACCGTTGAAAGATTGTAAACTTTTTGATCACTCATCCACTCCGAAACCTAATAAAACAGAAAAAAGGATCAAACTGTTTTGTACAAGTAGGCAAATATTGATTGATTGGTGCCGAAAACTAACTAACTAACCTGGAGGGCGTGGGAGAAGCGGTCGAATTTGTGAAGGGAGGAGATGATGCTCCTGAGTTCAGAAAGAACCGGTTTGTTTCCGAGTTGTCGCCATTCGTGGAGCAAAGGGGTGAGGGAGGGCATCGTATCTGGGGCTCGTTCGATACGACGCTTGAGAGAGTCATGAATGGGATCAGGGCAAGGAACGGTTTTCGGGTAACGAAGGAAGGACCATCTGAAAGGAAGGTTAGTCCTACTCACAAAATGTGTGCGGAGAAGATGATTCATCCTCAAAGCCGCCCAGACACTGACACACTCCTCGTCTTTCCTAGGTTTTCGCTTCTGTCCGTGCGTCAGCTCTAGAGCTTTTGACTACATATATGTATTTTTTAATAAAAATAAAATACGCTTGTCTTCTAAACCGGAAGACTGCCCCAATTAAGTTTCCAATTAATTTCGAAATTACGGGAATCCGGTTCGGTTTCGAACAGTTGAAGTCTATCGTGTTCTGTGTACATCAGATCCGGAGAACAGAAACAAGTACGAATTTTTTCTTTTTTTCTAACAAACAAGTACGAATTTGTTATAATATCTAAATGTAATTTTGATCCCTGCTTTCGACTCTTTTGAATTATAAACAAAGTTTGATATGAATTAGTATTTTAGGATTGTGCTACATTATTATTATGTTACAAAATTATATTATATTGACAATTATATAAGTTATGAATTAGTTTATTGGAGATTATATATATATATATATATATATATATATATATTTATGTAGTTTTTTTAAGCCTTGTTATTTATTCGAATCTAAAAAACAAATTGAAACCCGATCGAATTCGGGTTTAAGGAAAAATACATATTGAATATTTTTTTTGGACCAACGGATTTTTGTTCGGTTGAGATCCTACTTAAGACCCAATTAGGTACCAAAGTACTTGTGTATATTATGTATATTTGGATATTTCAAATATGTTCTCGATAATACAAATATCCTTTTGAGTTTACAATTATAATTTTGTTTTGAGGTAAAGTTTCAAATTTTCAAAAATATATTTTGGATATTCAGATAAATTTTGGGGTATTTTTTGGTTTCTCTAACTAAATTTTTGGAATCATTTTGGATATTTTCACATATTTGAACATAATTTGGGTATTTTTTTGGATTCTCGGATATTTTTAGATTCAAGATAATTTTGAGGTTTTCATATACTTCTAGTTTGTTTCAGATTTTAAATACATGAATTGATCTGGACCAGCTACGTACCTAAAAATTACATGTATTTTATGAATGCAAAATGACCATATATGATAGGAACTGACCCAAACCAAACCAAAAAAAATTCATATATCTTGATTGATCTAAATATTTAAGACCTAGAGAAACCATATAGAATGGAACCGATCCGAAGACCAAAATGCACAAACCTACTCTTTCACTATATTTTGTGTGTATTTTATAAAAGTTAAATTTGTTGAATTGATAAGGATTAAGATTTACTTGGTAGATTTTCTAACGAATTTAAAAACCTAGATTTTTTTGTTATCATTAGGTAAAGAATCCTTGTGATATCGCATGGACACTCATTTATGAAAAAAATATACCACATTTTATATAATATTTTTTGAGAAAATACATAGGTTACAAAATCATCGTAGTTATATTTTTAGAAATTTTTATAGATTAGTTGTAATAAATTACAATATGTCAGACCAATCAGTAAGGTACGCATATTAAAGTATCTATGCATTCTAAAGTTATTATCGTGAACTAATTTATTAAAAAGTATATGCCGCTTGTAGAATTTATTTTTTTTAACTCATAAATAACATTCATTTCACCAATATTTGATACACAATCTCTTAACCTCACATGAGATTATACCACAATTACAATAATACAATGGAAAAAAGCAGCTACAACGAAGTTTACCCTAATACGGTGGAAACCATCCAATGTTTCATAATGTGTTAATAACTACATGATGTTTATATTAATACATGCCACATATACAAAGTAAATGATTATATGGTGGGAACATCACAATCGGGTTTAATTGATTCTAAAAAAAATTAATGAGGTCAAACTGTAATTAATCAAAAAATCAAATTTAAAACAAAAAGAACTAAGTTTTAGAAACAATAATTGCTACATTAGATTTTGATTTGGTAAAAAATATAGAAAATATTTGAGAATAAAAATAAGAAATTTATAATTGAAATTTAATACATTTTAATATTTATGAAAAATTAAAAAATATGAAAACAATAACTTTGATATTGTCGATCATATTAGTTTCCAATATAAACATTTTAAGAAATTCATATTTTGGGGTTTTAAATTGAAAATGAATTTTGGTTGACGGATAGTGAATATATTAACAAGGTGAATTATTTTAATAGTCAAAGAAAATGAATGTTACGTAAATTTTAATATCATAATATATCAAGATTATGTTGACATAATTAATGTTTGCAAAAAGAAATGTTAATGTTGACAAAAAAATCAGATATACATACATATATACAAATACATATTTTTTAATGTAAACATCATGTTATTTTAATATCTATAGGTAAGATTATAAATTTGGTATTCATAAACAGTGTGTCAAATTACGGTAACATATTACAAAAAAATTATAATGCTTATGTATGTTATATCATTGTAATTATTGATACTAGTAATATATTTGTAAAATGTATTTTATAGTTTTATGATGTTAATTGTAAGTGTTATGAGACGTAGTATTTCTTTTATTTGACTTCTAAACTAATTCATCTTGTTAATCTATTTAAAAAAATTCAACCAAAATTTATTTCTAATTTTAAAGTCCAAAATATGAATTCTTTAAAATGTCTTCATATTTTTAAAGTTTTCATAAATATTAAAAGAAAATTTCAATTATAAATTTCTTATTTTTATTGTCAATTATTTTCTATAATTTTACCCAATCAAAATTTAATTAACACAATTAAGTTTTATAAAACTTAATTCTTTTTGTTTGAAATTTGATTTTCTAATTAATTACAGTTTGACCCCATTAACTTTTCCTAGAATCAATTAAACCCGATTTTGATGTTCCCACCATATAATCATTTACTTCGTATATGTAGCATGTATTAACATAAACATTGTGTAGCTATTAACGTAACATTGGATGGTTTCCACCATATTAGGGTTAACTTCGTGTAGCTGACAAACTTTTTTCCTAATACAATCTAGAATTACCCTGAATCACTACTTGAATCCAAGGCTTTCTAATCTACATCATTGTATGATCAGCCCAGTGAAATGAATTCACCACCTAAAGAGAAGCATCCCTTAAACCCCTAAATTCGACCTCAATACAAGCCAAAATGACATAATGAACTAAGCTTATACTTGATATTATTCCTTGCTCAAGCTACTAGTAACCAAAAGATTAACATGATGTACTCGTACTAGCAGCATCCACACTGTAGGCGCATAATCAACTTCAGCCCAATCCACCGGTTCTCAAAGTCTTGATCTTTCAGCCACAAAACCGGACAATGAGCCCGAACTGAAAACTTGGGCATCAACAAGGTTCTGCAATTACAAGATTCCGTAGGTGTGGAGTACGAACCGTCGGTCCGAGACAAAGCTCAGCTCCAACGCTGGGATGAAAGGCTTTGCCATGTATGCTTTTGAGGTCTGCTTCTCCAGTTGACCACTTCTCCGGATGACAAGCCTCTTTTCGCTGAACCATCAGATCTCTCTTCCACCTGTCTCACCTTCACTAACGATGGGAGAACAAAGGTTGATGAGACGCCTAACCGCGTCACGCACTGCCTTTGAGATTGGACTGTCGTAGATCTTGAAAAAGGTATATTAGATCTGACAGTCCAAAACCCTAAAAGCTTACCCTTTTCAACTTCGTCGCTGCTCTAGATATGACCTGAGATTGGCTCCGTCAAACTTCAGAAGATTCTCCAGTCAAACCAAAACCGCTTGCATGTTGACAGGGGAGAGAAGGAGAGGAAGAGAGCAAAGAGAAATGAGGAGAGGAAGACAGAGAGCCTCTGAGCCGGACCGGAGAAAGAAAAAGAAGCCGTGGAAGGTTTTATTATAGAGAAGGAGGAGGCTTTAGAGAGAGATAAACTTAGAATTTACTTATATATAAAGCATCTTATTTTGCTATCATAGAAGTTCATTTGTCATCAAAGTATACTAAAATAAGGAGAAAAATACATAGCTTTTGGTTTTTCATGAACTTAAAAATGTATAATATAAGTAAAATGACAAATAACCACAAACCGTATAAAAATATTCTAAAAAAAAACGTGATCCCTAAACCGTAGAAATGTATGTTATAAATGTTATTTTATTTTATCTCCAAATTTTTATTATGATCTATTTTTCTATAATTTTTTAGATTTTTCACTGTACTGTATACATTTAAAAATGTCATTTATAAAATTTCTTTAATTATGATCAATCATACTATTATTAATTTTAAGAATTATATGTAAACAATACGATTATTTTCTTTCTTTAATATATATATATCATCATCCCCGAGAGGTCATTGGACTACAGTACACTCCGGTTAACCGGAAAAACAACAGAGGCTAGGTTACAAGGAGCAAAATACAGAGAGAGCAAACAGACATGAAACAAAAGAGATTTAGGGTGCGAGAAAGAAGACAGAAGAGGCTGAGGCCTCAATCTCCGATTGAACACCGGTGGAGCATATTTGATAGCTTTAAGACATCACCGTACCAGGGTGTCCAATTCTGGCGTTAGATCTGTCGTCAGTACCGTCAACGCAACCAACCACCTCGGAGTCGTCCCGCGGCCATCACACGCCGACGTTCCATAAAGGAAATCGACTCCCAAGCCCTCGCCGCCTCGTTCGTCATGCGTCTACATCCACTCACGGGTCCGAAGCACCGTGTATCCTCTCTCATTCAACATGTCACAAGAGATTCCGCGCCGGACTAGATACTAACCCAGAGAACCGCCATCTCCAAGCTAGCGCCGCCGTCAACGAAACTCACCCCAACCGCCGTTACAAAAACCCTAGATCTATCCTGATGACTAACCTGCATAACCAGAGGGTGACCCCACCGTCCTCTAATGGAGTACATCAACCATCGACTTGACGAGCTACCAGAAATGCCAGAGTATCTTAGGGGTCCGCCGCTCCAAGGACCCAAAACGGACGGCGAAGAAGAGATAACACATCCGGAAACCTGGTCATGACTGTTCTATCAGTTGCCAAATAAAATGGGGGAGACCACGACTCGAGACGAACGGAGGCGTCGGAGAAACGGTGGTCTTTACCCAAACTAGATCTAAAATTTGAGAGAGAAAAAGTAAAGCGCGTGGTGCACACTGCCACTCAAAAGCTCACGATTGCTTTGGGTAATAACATGTTATAAACTATATAAACATTAAAGGTTAATAGATAACTTTATCCTAATAATATGTTAATATTTCATAACATACTTAAATTGTGGTAATATTTCCTAACACAAAATTTATATATTATTAAAATACAGTAGAAGCATTTTAGATTATACATCTATTATAAATTTAAGGGAAGTTAACTCAACTAGTATGAATTTTATTAATTATTATCACAACCATACAAAACTTTTTTTTATTACTACCTTTTTTTTAATACCCAGCGTGCCTTTTTTTTATGTTGTGAGAAAAAACATATTTACAAGAATGCCATTACTTTTTTGTGCCACGTAGGCAAAAAATCGGGTCCACGTAAGAATGCGGCATAAAACTCAGCCGCAATACGATATGAACTTCGTTACGGCCGAGATATAGGTGCGTTGCGGCAGACTTAACTAATCTAGCTGACTTGTGAGAAATAAGCTGAGTTACGTACATAACTCAGTCGATGGTTACGTCTGACTTAAAAAAATCTGGCTGGTTTATGTGATAACGGCTGAGTTACGGTTAGATATTACGACTGACTTATACATCCTTAGGCTGGTTCCTGGAAAATCCGACTGAGTTCTAGTTACCATACGGCTGAGTTAACCATCGCGGCTGGTTAATTGATCGTTGACCGGCCGAGTTATGAGATGTTTTTACAGCTGAGTTATTTTTAATCAGCCGTAGTAAAGTGGAGTAACAGTAAACTCAGCTAGTTTACGGCTGACTTTTTAGCGAAAGATTAATTACTAGAATAGCATTCATTTGCCGGCTGGTTTATTTAACGATAGAGCTGACTTCTTGCGTTTCATCTTTGTTATGGTTGATTGTTAACAAAAAGTTAATTACTAAAATAGTATTCACGTTTTGACTGACTTACGGTGTATTAAGTGGCTGACTTATTGTGGCTGACTTAAATGTTTGTTTGGTGGCTGAATTACTGATTTTCCATGTCATCATCCATGTCAGCTTTTATTTTCCATGTCATTACTAACTACAACAACGAAATTAGGGAATTTGATAGCCGATTTGATATGTTCGACGACTCAGATGGTGCGTCATCCGAAGATGATAACTTTAGCTCATATGGTGAGTCTCCAGCACAAGACGAAGATTCACCGACACTACCGCCTAAAAAGAGATCTCAGTCGACTGAAACTTCTTACAATTGGACCGGATCTAAGGGGGATTCAGAGGTTCTAAGGTTGGAGATGTCTTCGCTAAACCTTGCTGTTGGGCAACGATACCAGAGTAAAGCTGAGTTGGAAAGACGACTGAAACTTCTTACAGTGAGAGATCAATTTGATTTTGATGTGGAAGTATCCAATCCAGATTTACTCATTGTTAAATGTTGGGTTGGTGGATGTCTCTGGAGAGTTTGTGCTTCAACACAAGGGGATTCCCCGACATTCTATGTTCGTATTTACGATTCGGAACATACATGTTCTGTAACTGAGCGTTCTAATCGATCTCGACAAGCAACACCCGATATTTTAGGAGAATTGTACAGAAACTTTCTCGGCGACGTTGGTCCGGCCGTTCGACCTACGAGTGTAGGAATAGCTCTCAATAAACAGTTCGGTCTCAAGGTAATTGTTGTAGTATGGCTGACTTATATCAGCGTTACAGCTGAGTTATATCTACACTTTGTGGCTGACTTATATTAACGTCCGGCTGTGCTAGTTAAGTGATAGGCTGAGTTATATAAACATCGAACGATGCGGCTGAGTTAGTTGAATTATCTGGCTGGTTTATTTAAACTTCAACGTTTCGGCTGAGTTAGTTAAGTATATGGGTTGGGTTATTTATACGTTACAGCTGAGTTATTTAAGTTAAGTTCGAGTAAGCTAAACCTGATAGGTTCATCACCAACTAGACTCCAAATCTCCTTCATGTGTACTCGAAGCTGTCGACATAGTAGATAGTGGACAGTCCTACCAGACCACACGCTTTTGCGTTCAGCTAGCTTCACAATAATTCCAAGAGGACCCTGCCTCATGTGCTCCCACACATCCTGTCCTATTGCTTCTCTGACGTTAGGGAAATCTCCCATCTGCAAACTGTTATTAATCTCTTTATTTTCTAGATTAGAAGCCCCTTCAGCGTAAAGTCGTGGAGGATAATCCCGTGCTTGATCTTCAGAAATAGCCATCTGATCCTAAAACACATATATAGATAAATCAGCCGCAATAGAAATAAAACTCAGCCACAACATAATAAATAACCCAGCCACCATATAAGGCATTCGTAATAGAAACAAAACTCAACCGAAACATAATCAATACCTCAGTCAAAACATAATCAATAACTCAGCCAAATCATAAATAATAAATAACTCAGCCACAACATAATATATAACTCAGCCACAGTAATCAATAACTCAGCCACAATAATCAATAACTCAGCCAAAACATAATTAATAACTCAGTCGGATCATAATCAATAACTCAGCCAATTCATAAATCAAACTCAACTCAGCCACACTATACAATAACTCAGTAACAACATAATCTATAACTCAGACACGTCGTAAATCAAACTCAGGCACAACATACGATTACGTCGAAACTCAGGCACAACATACCAGAGAAGATGATGTCGTAGATACGATTACGTCGAAACTTTTGCGGAGAAGAGGATGTCGACGAAGATGATATCGGAGACAATTAGGGTTTAACGAGGTCGACGAAGATGATTTTCGGAAACACTGTTTGAAACGAGAGTATTAGTTGTGACGAAGATAATTACGTGATATGGGACTGTTGATTTTCCAGTGTGACATTAAGACGTTTTTTTTATTCACCGGAGATATGGGACTGTTGATTTTCCAGTGTAACTGTTAATGACACAAATTAGTTAGTGACGTGGATTGTCAAAATTCTGATGTGGATTTAATAATTAAAATTTGTATCAATAGTAGCAAAATTAAACAAGGGTGTTCATTGTAATTTACTAGGAGTCTAAAAACATTCTAGTAATTTTTTAAAAATGTATACTATTCTAGTCATATACAAGTTTTTGTGTATCATTCTAGTAATTTTTTCTAAATTTAAATTAATAAAATAATATACAACTAAATGAGTTCCAAAAACTAGAACGAGCACTCTTAATGATATAATTAATTATTACTTTATCATTCGAATTCTTTCATATAAATCACAATGATTTATATGTAATTTTGAAAATTAATTATATGACCATTCTTTTGTTTACTACCTTTCACTAATTCAAGTTATGATCTTTCTATAAATTAATCTAATAATCTTTCAATTATTACCAAAAACAAACATAAATACACACTAGCTCTTATGCATGTTACGTTCATTGGATGCCCATATTCTCATTAACCGGTGTGACTTTTCATCTACAGATAATGGTCACGTGTTTCTAATTTTCTTCTTGGTCACTAAGGGGTTGACTGGTTTTCCCGATAACACCCGTAAATGTAGCTTTTGCGGTTGGTAGCGGTTGTTGGCGTTTTGTAACAATCATACAAAACGCAATAAATCGCTTCAAATCACTTCAAACCACTATAAACCTCTAAAATTTAAAAGCTGGTTCCAGCTAGCGTTTGCGGTTGCGGGCGGTTGCAGGAGGGTAAATATTTTTTTTTCAAAAAAACTATATAATAAAAAATAAATATAATCAATTAAAATTTTAAATTAAATAATAAAATACCAAAATGTATACATTATATTGTAATTTATATTATAAAACTTTGAAGAAAAATAGTTCTATAATTTTAAAATAATTTAATAGTATAATTTTATAAATATTATTTTTATATTTAGTATAATAATATGATTTTTGATATTATTATAATTATATAAAATATAAATATTGTTAATTTATTATCTAACCACTGCTGCATTTAGTAGTTAACCAGTCATAAATATCCCGCAAATGCAACAATTTTTAACCGCTTTACCAGTCGTCCAAATCTCTTAATAACACATAAAACCGCAACCGCCCGCATCCGCAAACACCCGCGGTCGCAAACGCAACCGCTGCGGTTACACCAGTCAGCCCCTAAACCAACAAACACTAACATTTGACCGTGAGTTGAAAGTAATCATTTTATCACACAGTTCCTTTTATTCTATACTCCTTCCGTTTCAAATTAGATATGTTATAGGAGGTTTATGTTATTTTGAAATATATGATGTGTTGAGATTTCAAGGCAACTTTTGAAGTTTTAAGGTTAGATTTAATTTTATTGAAAATTGTTTAATCAATAAAATTTTACAGTCTTTTTTATAATTGGTTGGATGATTTTAAAATTATATTTTTTAAAAGTAGTTTCTAGATAAATGTGAATTTCTTAATCTTTGTGTATTAAACCGAAACATCATCTATTAAGAAACAGAGAGAGTATGTAATACTCCCTCAGTTTCTAATTATTACATATTTTAAAATTTTCACACATATTAAGAAAAATTTAATATTTAGCTATTACTGCATGAAAATTTTAAAATATAACAGTTTTCCATAAACTTTAACCAATAACAATTCAATAATTTCAAAAATTTTAATTAATATTTCTTGGAAAATTACAATTCATTATTAAAAGTACATATAAAATCTAAAACATTGATCTTTTAGAAATAAGTAAAAAATGTTAAAACATGTATTATTTAAAAATAGAGGGAGTACTTAACAACTTTAAAATACTATATTATCGATACATTTATATAATAGTGACTTTTCGTAATTTTTTGTGACCTTTCACAATAGTACAAATTTGAAATCGTCACATAGGGTTTTTTAGTGTAAACCGTATGCATGCAAATCATTAGTCTTAGTATACATGCACATGTGGACAAAACATTAAGGGGAAATTGCCAAAAAGGGACAAAATAACTATTGTATTGTCCCCATAGAACAAAATCAATTTTTGGCATGTTTGGACCTTCACTACCCTTTTTGTCTTTGAAAATTCATATTAATTTTTTTACAAGGTAAAAAATTATGGAAAAATAGTAAACTTGATGTAGATAAGCATGTTCATATAAGAAAAATATTTTTGTTTTAAAAATATCTTTAAATTGTAAATTTAAAAATGGAGTAAATGTGTTAGTATCTACGATCTACCATCTACGGAGATGTAGAAAATGTAATCTAACAGAAAGACAACGTTCTAAACGGCTTAGGATGCGCAATATATCAAAAACATATATAACTACGAGCTCAGAATATATGGTCTACCGAAGTCTCTGTAATATACGGTTTTGGTTGACTGTAAGTCGTAGAGATAAACAGTTATCTAGCTCGGTAGGAAGTGGATTCTTGACATTCCTTTTTCTATCTACAATCGTCGTATACCATATCCTAGTTCTTCGTCTACCTTCTAAAGTGGTAGAATGTAAGTTCTGGAAAAAATATAAACAAGATCCGAAAATCTAGCCAAAAATGGTTATGTAATATTCTGTAAATCTTTTTAATATTTTAATTTCCTTTTTTAAGTTTTCTTCCAAAAAAAATTGAAAACCTCCTCTTCTCACACGATTTAGGGATTCATCGTGTGTGTTTTTCATCTTTTCTTCTTCTTTCAATTCTCTTTGCGACAAAAAAATATGAAGATTCACATCTACGCTTCATGTGGTTTGTGGAAATCGTCAATACACAGTGGATGGGAGTTTCTTGTCGATGAAGCAAAAGGAGGGAGGTTACTTACTTTGGACACAAGTTTAAGCTTCGAAAACGTAAAGTTTATGGTGTGTGAAGACTTCGAAATTGATGTAAACATGGTCAATATGGAGCTCAGTTACTTGCCTTCCGATTTGTTCAATAGCATTGACTCGCCTCTGGTCTTCATCACCAATGATCGGCAAATTAGAAACTTTCTTAGTTATGTGAAGAAGAAAGCTTCGACGCGGTTGTGTGAGTATTCAATCTAAGGTGGAGAAAAACAATAGCAGAGGCGATTTTGACTTGAATGAAGAAGCGGCTGACTCTAACAGCGACGAAGAGCCTATGGATATTGACGATTCAGTTGATATGGATTTTGAAGAAGATGTTGATATGGATGACATCGATCACGACAACAAGTGGGAAATAGAGAAGAGCAACAGAGATGGTGTTCGCTTTTGTTTGGTGGATGTCGCAAAGAAGGATCAACATTTTATTTCCAAAACACTTTTGAAGGCAGCATTCGAAATATGTGCTATGAAACATAATTTCGACTATAAGGTTGTGAAATCGGATAAAAAAGTGTGGTACATTCGTTGCTCAGATGATGATTGCAGCTGGCGCGTTCGAGCAGAGGGTTTAATAGGTTCATCGTATTTCATCATCAAAAAGTATGTACTGCACCATCGAGAAGGGACGGTTCTGTTCGTTCAGCTTCAGCCAAAACTGTTGGTACTCTGATTATGCATAAGTTTGAGACTTCTAAAGAAGGCCCGAAATCCAATGATATAATCGAGTATATGCGTAACGATCATGGAGTTGAGATATCGTATTCTTTGGCGTGGGATGGAAGGGAATTTGCAATCAACGCAGTGAAAAGTATTCCCGAGAAAGGTTATGAAAAAATTCCCAAATACTTGCACATGATGAAGGAAGCTAATCCAGGGTCACACACGGCTTATGAAACGGATTCGAAAGGGAGATTCAAATTCCTGTTCATCTCGTTTGGTCAGAGTCTGCGCGGTTTCTATGATGCAATTCGGAAAGTCATTGTCATGGATGGGACGTTTTTGAAGAGCAAATACAAAGGTGTATTGCTGGTTGCTACTGCATTAGATGGAAACTCGAATTTATATCCTATTGCATTTGAAGTTGTCGACTCAGAGAACGACCTTGCTTGGGATTGGTTTATGAGACAACTTAATGTGGTTATTGCTGACGATGATAGATTATCTTTTGTGTCTGATAGGTGTACCTCAATTAATAAAGCTATTGAGGCAGTATACCCGCAATCTCATCATGGAATTTGCATTCATCACTTGCTGAATAATGTTGTAACAAATACCGGTGGGAAAGGTGTGGCTGGTTTGGTTGCAAAGGCATCTAAAGCTTATCGAGCTGCTGATTTTCGTAAGATATTCGCTGCTGTTTACTCTATTAATCCTGACAATTGAACTTATCTCATACTAGCCGATGTCAGGAAGTGGGCTCGTTGTGAATTTCCTGGATACATGTATGATATTAGGAAGCAAGCAGCTCGTCATAAGCGCGAAGACCCCACGGAAACATTCTCATTTTCTCAAAATCCATCACCAAACGGATGTATTCTTGAGGGATATACACTTTCGGATCCTTAGCCACGATGAACCCATGTATAAGGCACAGATACACTAACCTCACCCTGTCCACATATGACCACTGGTTACACACCTTAAGTAGCTCGTCCCTTATCATGTATATGTTGATATTGCTATTTTGCTTCAGCGCTTTGCTCCAGAAACCCTTATCATCCTCCCAATTATTGAAGTCTATGTCTGGTTCTTCTTTGAACTTCAACCCAGTGACAGCATGGAATTCTTGCATGGAGAACCTCAACGGCCTGTTTGCAAACTCAAACCACAACTCGTGAAGCTTGGAAACCTTGAGCTGCTTGCATATAAAGCTGTGAATGATCTTCCTTGAGTAAATGAGTTTTTTGTCTACAATTGCCAGAATCGGACCGAAGACAGGGTCTTTCAAAACTTCTTCATACTCATCCTTAAGAAAATCCTTCAACAATGCAAGCATCGTACGTCTACATGTATTGTTGATCTTATCAATTCGGAGCTCAGCTCCTTCTTCACAAATCCACTTTGGAAACTAGTAAGCCATTACTACAAAACAGGAAATGATACTTGAACTCGTTAGCCACACGTTTAAGAAAGTCCAGAAATGGTCAGAATACAAAGCATAACCATCTCACATTTACCAGTATATTAGACACGACAAAGAAACAAAATCAGTGTCTAAGGTCTCCACCAAAACCAAATTGAGTAATGTCTAAATTAGAGTGTCAGTGACTTCTATAATGATCGACTTTACATTGTGAAATTGTCAATAAAATAATCACAAAAATTTGAATAACAAATCCCAACCCAAACAAGATATAAAATCCAACTCTTTTAGATGTCGAACTCATTAGATTTTTGAATTCAAACCATAGTAGTACACACTCGACAAAGAAAGAAAATCTACTTTCAAACCAAGTCAACAACAAACTACAATCAACTCAACCACAAACAAAAATCAACTCAACCACAAACAAAAATCAAAACGAAAAACGTGAATCGATTTGTGTTATAAACAATTCAAACTATTTCTACTACATGCACATAAACAAAAACGAAAACAATTGAAAAATTGTAAAGGGGATTTCGAAACCCTAACCTTCGAGTTTTGGGAATCGAGATGAAAGAAGAGGAAACAAAGAAGATTGCGTAGGTAATCGTCACTTCTTGACCGAGAAACAGCTATATCGGAGGTTAGAGAACTCCGACAACGATGACGGGGAGATGTGATGACTGCTTCAAACCGAAAGTAAAGAGGAAAGTAAAGAGGAAAGGACGACGACGAGGAGATGTGATGCCTGCTTCGAACTCTCCTGCAAAACGGAAACGACCGTGAGCCGGTGATATCGCCTCCTTCTTCTCCGTCGGGAGCAACGGTTTTGTTTTTTTCTTTTAATAAAATCAGCTGAAGGTGTCTAAAGGGGGTATTGACCGTGAGCCTTTTGGCAATTGCCTAATGTAATTTTAATTAAAAAACATTTACAAAATAATTAACATTTTAATTAGGAAAAGTTCAATAGTATAAGGACAAAAGAGGGTATTCATTATTGTTTATACTATAGGGACAAAGATCCTAAATTTTGTTCTAAGGGGACAATAGTATACCTATTTCATCCCTTTTTGGCAATTTTCCCAAACATTAAACCGCATGCATCAGACATGACAATTCACTTAAGCTTCCACAAACTTATTAAACTATCGATCATGTCACTTAGGACTAGACATTTTATCCATTAAATTTGATTCGATTTGTTATTCGTTTCGATTCAATCCGTAAAATCCGGATATCCGTAAAACATCGAAGCAAAGCAAATACTAAAAGTTAATATCCGTTACAAACGAATCAAATCACAAATACTAAAAAATTTAGAGCCGGATATCCGATTCGATCCGACATTATACAAATAGATGTATATCTATAAATAAATATATATTTTTATATGTATAATTTTATAAAATTATTATTTAACATATCATTTTATTAATTTTATTTAGAATTTACTTATAATTTTTTTATAAAAACGAAAATTTTCAAAAAAATTGTGTGTTTATAAGAAAATTTGATTAACTTTAGAAATTTATGGAATATATAGTTTCATTTATTTTTATTTTTCATTTTATATTATGTAAAAATATTTTTTTGAAAACAAAATTTTATAGTTTTTCTTAATTAACTTGTATTAAACAAAACAAATGAGATATCCGTAAATATCCGTAAATATTCGCAAATATCTCAAAAAAATCCGGAAAACCGGATATTCGTATTTCTCCGAAGCAAAGCAAATCGGAAAATCATATATCTGTAAGATACGAAGCAAATCACAAATACTGAAAATTATGGAGATATTCGATCCGTATCCACCCCTAATATCACTTAAGCTTCCACAAACTTATTAAACTATCATGTTCTTAGCTAACTGTTGTTAAAAATAATATTATGTTACAAAATTTACGGGCTTTTGTGGCATGATCACAAATGAAAATTTTATAAGAAAGAAAACACACATCTTTCATCTAGTAGAAGAAAATTTAGACTAATAACTTCATTATTTCGTGTAGTATTTGTTGTTAGCCAAACACGAATGACTCCAATTATAATTCTTTACTAGCGTTTGACCCGCGCGCCCGCGCGGATGTTATTTTTGTGAATTCCTAATATTTTAAGTAATTTGTGTGATATAATTGTATATATGACTTGAACTTAATATTCGATATCCGTTATCCGATTCGGGACCCATCCGCTTTGAAAAACGGATATTCAGGGATTATGATAGTGATTTTACGGATTCGATTCATCCAAGTACAAATTCGGATAGTAAAATTTTAGGTCGGGATATCCGTCCAGATATTTAAAATTTAATTATAGTTATCTATGTATATTATATATACTTTTATATAAAATAATTAAAATTTTAATTTTATTAAATTTTAATGATTTTAAGCTTTTTAAATAATAATTTTAAATAGACTAAATAGATGGTTAATAGTTAGTTTTTAATTTATTTTTAATTAAAAAAACAGGTCCGGATATCTGTGTGTATTCGGATTTTAGTCCGAATATCCTAACCCCAAATATCCGGATCCGGATAACAATTTTACGAATCCGACGAATGCATATTCGAATCCGTATATCCTAGAATACCTTAGATATTCGATCTGTTCTATACCTAACTGTGTATATGTATTATATGGTGATTAAAATTTATAAATTATATAAGTTATTCTTATTAGATATATATCATATAAATGATAATACATTGTATTTTTTTGTATATATAACCATTTATAATAAATATTAGTATGTATTTTAGTTATTGAATCGTTATGGAAAGTTACATGATTTTATTATTGTAAATGAATAAGTTCATATTATAATAAAAAATTATTAATATTGTTATCTTTTTTATAGTTCAAATATAGTTAGTATCTTATATGAATATGAATAAAAATAAAACTAATTTAATGCTATATATATGTATAATTCTCTTTTTATTATAAAAATTTGGAAGACGCATATTCACTTTTTTTATGAAATCTTCAATTTAAAATGACAAAGATTGTTAATGGACTTAGCCCAAATTTATTTTTTTCTTGTTAAGAATCAATGTTTAGATGTTTGGATACATGGATAATATCAGTGGCATTCTTTGTAAATATTAAGTAAAAGCAATGGTTATTTCCTATTTGTACTTCAATTTTAATAGATTAGATTAACAACGTTTCATTTGGATATTTTCTAAACATTTTTTTTATCAACTAATCTTCTAAATATTTAGAATTAGGTAACTGCCCATAATTTTTCTTTTTCACCGTTTTAATAATTTGTGAAAGATTTACAGTAAAAAACTCATGAACATAGACTATTCGTAGTTTTCCAAAACTATATATAAATAGTCATAACTTTTCAGATTATAGGTAATTAATTTTAAATGGTATCTCTACAATATGTTTTGAAGAGGCATCATTACTTATTCTAATATTACAATAAATGTTTAATATAATATTTTTATTTTTTATATTGTATAATTACCATTTTTTATGTTATACATTTAGTTATTATAATATTACGATAGATGATTAATGTAATAATTGTATTTTCCCTATTGTATATTTACTTATTATATATTTTACTATACATTTTTCAGATCGATGTATAATTTAGTTTTCTATTTATTATATTGTATATTTATTTATTTATTATTTTCTTATACTGTATATATGGAGCAGATATAAAAACAATGTTGGAAAATCAAACATTATGATAATTTTAAAATTATTTATTTTCTGATAAAAAGTTATAAAATTATCAACAAAAAAATAGTGGCGCTTTCACACTCAAAATCTAGAATTATTTAAAAAAAAAAAGAAATGAAGCAAAGCATTGAATAAGATGTTGCTTCAATTTTGATTCATTTTGAAGAAAGACAACATTTGAAGTAAAAAAATGATTGATTTTGAAGAAATTGAACTTTTGAAGTAAAATATGAAAATAACCATTTGAGATGCGGTCGGGGGATTGATTCAAAGTTCAAATCCATTTTCGAAATATCTTCTTTTTTACAGATTTGTTTTTCGTGTTTAGTGTTTTCTTCTATTTTACTGTTTTCAAATTATTTCTTGTTAATTAATAATTAAAGCTGGTTTCATATTAGGGGATTTGTTCAAAGCTAAAATTCATTTTCAAAAGGAAAAATGAATAAGATTTGTAAATATAGTATTAGGAATAGATCTCAGCATATCCATTGAAGAAGAAGGTGTTGTTAACATCCAACCATATCAAATATACATAAGTAATTAGGACGAAGAAGAAAAGAATGAAGACAAGAGACTATTAAGAAAAGACTTAGATCAATATAAAATCACCCACAACAATTTAAAAAAAAAAAAAAAGACAAAACTTAGGATATCTTTTTTTTACGGAAGGGGAAAGAAGAAAACACAGAGACAAAGACGGAGGAGGAGAAGGGAGGAGAATCCATTAGCGACGAAGGTTCTTGACTTTGGACCATCCCTTCTTGCAAGATTTGCCGACGACTTTGATACCTTTCTTCAGCAGATGCTTCAGCTCTATCGCCCTTATCTTCACCTTCTCCTCGAATGCTCCCATCTTTCTTTCTTCTTTTCTATCTCTCTGTTCCTCAAGGGCCACCGGAGATTATTGTGTTTTAAAAGTCTGTTTTGTTCCCACATCCCTGTTTTTATTTATAACTACCAGACAACAAGGGATATGACAGCTGTAATGAGTTGAGATGTCTCTTTTTATTAGTAATAGCTAATTCAGGGAGATTTACACCTAAAAGCTAAAGCTAATCTCTGCTGTATTTATTGCTCCTATCCCTAATTTTACGACTTGATTTCCTTAGTTATTATTTTTAAAACTTAAATAGGTAAATTTAACAACAACAAAAGATATATATAGTAGAATATCTAAGTACATCAATTAGCCAGTAAATTAGCTTTTTAACAAAGTTAAATCGATGACCGTTGTGAAATGGACCATTTTTTTTGCGGTGAATATGATTTCCAGCTCAGCTAATGGGCCACACGTTTCGGGTCTTTCTTTCTTCTCTCTCGTTTCTTTTTCACACTTTACTTCTTCCTTTTTCCCTTAAATCCCCATTACAAATGCTTTGAACTCTGTGTTTTTTTTTAATTCCTTCAAATAATTTTCTAAAGTTTTTGCTATAAAAAAACTTTTTTTTAGAGAAAATGAACAAATTTTTTTTTTATTTGAAAATTTTAGTATTTATTTTTTCTTTTTAAAAAAAATTTAAACTCATCCCATAATTCTAAACTCTAAATTAGTTAACCATATACTAAAGTTTTTTTTAAGTGTTTGTTTGTACACATAATTTTATATCTATTAGATACACATATCATTTTCTGTATAAACCAACTATCACATCCGTTTGGTTAAAGCCTTTTTTTCTTCTCAGTTAAGCTAAGCTCCTCTTACCTTTTGTTTCTTGTGCTACCACTAATCAATACACTTTATTAAACTGAAAAGGGATTAAGATTCTCTCTTTAAACACACACACACACACGGTTTGTTTATACGCTTGTCTTTCTTAACAAAGAAAGAGAGAGATAAGAGATTCCATGACGTAACTGAAAGAAAAATACTTAGGTTCACCCCCTAAGGTGAACCTTTAAATTCACCACATTTTTTATAACCAATCAAACTGCCATATAGATTATTAAATAAAAAATATTAATCTTTATTTTAAAAATATAAAATAACAAAAAAAGGAATAACGTCAATTTTAACATTGTCGCTAAATAAATTCTAATCCTAAATTAAATTTCTAAACCCTAAACCCTAAATATAAACTCAAACCCTACACTCTAAACCCCAAACCATAGACCCTAAACCTAAAACCAAACTTTAGACCCTAAACCTTAGACTCTAAACCTTAGACCCAAAACTTAAACCCTAGGATTTAGGATTTGGGGTTTGAGTTTAGGAGTTAAGTTTTAGGGTTTAGAGTTTTGGGTTTAGGATTTGAGTTTAGGATTTATAGGGTTTAAGGTTTGGGTTTAAGATTTATAGGGTTTAAGGTTTGGGTTTGGGTTTAGGAGTTAGAGTTTAGGGTTTAGGGTTTAGAATTTTGGGTATAGGATTTAGATTTATGGTTTAGGGTTTGGGTTTAAGGTTTAGATTTAGGGTTTATGATTTAGATTTAGGGGTTTCGTAGTGATGTTAACGTTAAAGTTGGGGTTCATTATTTTCTGTAGCTATTTTGTTTTTTGTTAAAATTTTTTAAATAATTTTTATTTAATAATCTATGTGGCAATTTGATTGATTATAAAAGATGTGGTGAATTTAAAAGTTCACCATAGGGGTGAACCTAAGTATTGTTTTAACTGAAAAGGGAAATGGCCCCACCTCTATCATCTTGGTGGGTCTGGCTAAGAACGTAGCGTAAGGAGTGGAGGCTAAGTTCCCTGACCAGCTTTAACATCCCCCAAGAACGCACCCTATCCCCCAAGAGGTGAGATGCTGCAAATACTCCTGAGTTGATCAAACCACACATTGTCTTACTCTTATATGCTATGTTAGAGATGCTAAAATGATACCAGAGAGATTAGATATGGGGAGATACATTGGGGGGAGACAGACCTGAGAAGCAAGGAGTTGATGAGCTACAAGTGATGTGAGGAAGATAAAGCACACAAGGCTTACTAAACCCAATGCTGATCCAACCACCCGGTTTTCTCCCTTCATTTGAGGCATTAAGAAAGTTGATTGATTTGGATTGAGGCTTGGCGGTGCTCCTTAGAAGGAAGAGTGTGACTGAAAGTTTGAGCATTTAGAGAAGCACAAGTGAGATATCACCTGTACAATGTAGCCACGCCATGAATTCAGGATGGAAGGCATAAACGTAAAGAAGAAGGGCAAAGATATATGATTTGCGCATCTAAGGAAAAACATATAAGTCAAATAGTAGTGAGTTCCCTTTGCTCATTCATATATTATAGTCAACTCACAAAACACATTCTAAGGGTAAAAAGGAACAGAGGCTGGCTCTGACTCACTTGGGACTGAGGATCGAGAAGAGAAGAGAAGAGGGTGTGAGCAACGATGGCTCCAAATAATTGTTTTTTTCTTTTCAAATTTATTTTTTTCAATAAAAAATTATAATTTATTTTTGTTAGAAAAACAAAAAAAAAGGGGAACACAAGTATTAGGCGTGCTTGATTGGATTTACGGAATTAGAAAGACGAAGGAACAGGTTGGTGGTTCTTATCGATTTCTCTTCTTCGACGACCCACCGACAGAGAAAATAATTCTGGTCTGTTCGTCTTGCCTTGTCTTGTCTTGTCTGCAGGGGGGGTGTTGTGAAAAAAAGATGGTGAGGATGGTGAGAAACTGCTTACAGTCGATGTTGAAGCTGGTGAATTCCCTTCTTGGGATGGTTGGGGTCGCCATGATCCTCTACGCTGTTTGGCTCATCAGGCAATGGCAAGAACAAACGGGATCTCTCCCCTTCGCTGACACTCATCACCCCGTTCCCTGGTCAAATATCCCCCATCTCTCACTTCCAGGCCTATTTTTGTTAGACTTTGAGAGACATGATTCATTAGTTTATGTTAGCTTTTTTAGGGATTTATCTTTTAGTTTAGGATGATGGATGGATGGAAGACTGTAGGATTTGTCTCTCAACTTTGATGGCACATCTTGTTGGAGATCATCTATCTTTTTCTCTTGTCATATTTTTTTAATGATAAATCAGCCATCCCTGATGAAAACCAATCTCTCTGCAGGTTCATATATGCTTTTCTTTGTCTTGGGGCTCTTCTTTGTTTTGTCACTTGCGCTGGCCACATTGCTGCTGAAACCCTGAATGGTTGTTGTCTTTACTTTGTAAGCTACTTTTTCTTTCATCTATCTCTAATAACCCATTTCTCTTGCTTCTTTTTTTTCTTTTAATAAATAAATATGAATAATGGATTGGATTCAGTATATGGGATTCATCGTCCTGCTAGTTATGGTTGAAGGCGGTCTCGTTGCCGATATCTTTCTAAACCCTGACTGGAAGCAGGTTTATTCTCTCTCTCTCTCTCTCTTTTTTTTTTTTATTGCAGAGTCATGATCCTTATCTTTTATACGCTTTCTTTCAGGACTTTCCAGAGGATCCAAGTGGTGCTTTCCACCAATTCTCTAAGTTCATTGAGTCCAACTTCAAGATTTGCAGATGGATAGGTCTCTCTATTGTCTGTGTCCAGGTCTCTTTTATAGCAACAAGCCTGTCTACTTTTCATTGTGCCTTTTAACTTCGCTTGGTTGCAATGTTTCACAGGGTTCCACTTTCTTCTTTGTTTCGCAGGCTTCATCAGTTTTATTGGCTATGTTGCTCAAAGCTCTTGGACCTCACCGGCATTATGACAGTGACGATGAATACGATGTGAGCACGGTTGCACTCCTGCGGGATGCTCGCCAGCCGCATCAATACGTTGTTGGAGAACCCATTTATGGACCCAAACCGGATTCATGGACTGTTAGGATTAATGAAAGAGCCAACCGGTAAAGAGGTGGAGACCAAGAGAAGCAAAATAGCTAAGAGTCAGATCTTTCAATATATTACTTTGCCTTCTTAGTTGCATCTATCTATCTCACTCCAAAGTCCAACGAACCATCATCTCTTGTACAAAAATATTGCATACACATACAAACACACATGATGTACTTTATGCAATTAAAAACTACAATATGTGATCAGTTCGGGGCTGGGCGGCTTGTACTCGTTACTTGGCTTGAAAAATTGAATACAATTGGTATTGTCAAGTCTAAGTAGCAAGTCAATATATTTAATTATTTGCAAGTCCGAATCAAATATTGTTATTTTTTTAATACTTGTCTTCATACTTCCCATATTGCTTATTATTCGTTACTTATTCTAAAATAATATTTATTATCCAAATACATGATATTTTTTATTCGTTGAAAAGTACTTGGTACTTGTTAAAAATTACTTATGTATTGTTGTTTCAATTAATTGCAAGTAACCAAGTGTTTTATAGACAAATATTTAACTTTAACAAGTAACAAATAACTTGTAAGTATTAGTTTTTTACTTGATTAAAACAAACCAAGTACAAGTACTAGATCACACTACTCGGAACAAGACAAATCAAGTAGCAAATACCTCAAAATTTGCAAGTACTTACCTTGTTGCCAACCCTAGTTTCGACCCCCTCTCTCTTTCTCTCTAATGGCATTCTTTTCCACAAGCATCAATGCCCACTCTTCATGGACACCGTTAGGAATTTTGTGATCTGTCCTGTCCAATGACCCTTGTGCGAGCTACCATTACGTCTCATCATGATCATCGCTGTTGACGATTCTTATGGAGGGAGTCTTCTTTAGGTGTTCACATAATCTTTGGAAAAAAAAAACACTTAAATAATCCGACCCCAATATCGGTACTTGGAGTAATCTAATTGCATTGTGGGCACATGGGAGGGAGTGAATAAAGTCTTCAAATAGTGTAAAAATCTGAAAGAAGGAATTAATTGAGAATGTGATTGTGAACTGTAAGATTCGTGTATGAACTGTTTTTATTGATATCCCCCTCCCCTCATCATCTCATGTGACTTTGTAGTCTCATAAAATACAAAAACATCTTTATCTTGTTGTCATTCTTAATAATACAATATGACTTTTCCACTTTGATTAAAGTATATCACTCCCATCCATTTTATATTTTTCTATGTCAATAATATTTTTCATCAGTCTTGTGCGTATGCACACACGGCATACATACATCCAAGAATTATGATGTATATTTAAGAAATTTACTATATATATATTATTACATAACAAAATATGTCTTTAATTAACAAAAAAATAAATATAACGCATTCAGTTGATTTATATATGTAAGAAAACATTTCTTTAGACAAACTTTTCCTACATAAGCACCGTACAAATAAGCGTTTCTACTAATTAATTTTTGGACTACGTTTTAACCACCATTATGGCATCATACTTTATAAGTTGGAGTGTAATTGACGACAGAATATAGCTCCTTCCGAAGTCGTATCTAATGTATAACAATCGTTTTCTTTGTAAAAGTAAAAGAAAGACTATGGACTGTGGCGTAAACCCTAGTCATGTCATATTGTCATGTGCAGCCTAATACAACAAACCGTAAATAGAGGAATTACAATTGCAATATCAGTTTCTTTTTCCTTTTAAACAATAAATGTAGACCGAAATCAAAGTGAAGAATGGCCTCACTGAGGTATGATTAGGTGTTCGTTACTTCGTTATGATACTCGGAAACAGTTATGAAAATTAATACTCCATCCGTTTTCTAATATTTGACGTTTTAGAGAAATTTTTTTGTTTCAAATTATTTGACGTTTTCAATTTTCTATGTAAAATTTATTAGCAGTTAATGTTAGATGACCAATGATATTATATTTTAATTTTATTACTGGTTGAATTGTTATTAAGCAAACAATTAATGATGTTTTTGTTTAGAAAATGATAAAAAATTCAAATATTTTTTAATCTATGTATATAATCCTAAAATATTAAATATAAAAAACAGGAGGAAGTACTATTTTTATATTACAGAAATGGTTGATGGGCTGTGGCTGTGGGCGAGAGATTGGCCAGCAAGATTTTGTTGACCTAGCTCCTATCAATGACCTTGATCAATCTATTATAAAGATTTTTTTTGTTTCTTCTTCAGTAGATTCATGAAAAATGTGATGCTGTTTGTTTGTTGTTGTAATTAGTACATATAACTTGTAGTTTTGAGTTTAAATGCTGGCGGGTAATGAGTTGAATGATGTGATGATAAATCCGTTAGCCAGTGAATTGATTGAAACAGTGTTTTCCCAACAAATGAAACATCATACATCCTATTGAGCGGCAGATATCCTCACATCTTCAAACAATCCACCATATTTTTACCTGTTTGAAAAGAGAACAACTGGTTCTTTTACTTAAAGCACAAGAAGAATCTTTCTCCCAAAAGAAGACTTTAACGGCCGAATCTTTTTATATATAATTGGCATAAACATGCATTACCCTACGGGATCGTGTGGAATCGAGGCCCTAACTGTCAGTGGGTCCATCAATGGCATACATTTCGTAAATAAGAAGAAGGACTCAGGGTCATAACTGGCACAAACATAATGCATTTTGATTCGATGCATATCCGATTTTCTATTTAACCCCCAAACTACACACATTCTCTCTCTCACTCCATTTAGATTTTTTTTTTTTTTTTGCTCATCAATCCAAGTGTAGTATCGCCGGTGGAAATGCAGCTCCTACCGACACTCTGCTTCTTGTTCTTACAACTGATGCCGAGAGGAGGCGCATCCGCCTCTCACTCCAATCGCCGCCGGGCATCCCCTCATTGGCTCCCCGCCACCGCCACCTGGTACGGAAGTCCCGAGGGTGATGGCAGCAGCGGTAACAACCAACTACACACTTTTTCTTCTTTTATTGCGGGACTAAAAATAATATAATGAAACTGCAGGAGGAGCATGCGGGTACGGGTCGTTGGTGGACGTGAAGCCGTTCAAGGCTCGTGTTGGAGCAGTGAGTCCGTTGCTGTTCAAGAGCGGCGAAGGCTGCGGCGCTTGCTACAAGGTCAGGTGTCTGGACAAGATCATCTGCTCAAAGAGAGCAGTCACAATCATTGTCACAGACCAGTCACCTTCAGGACCATCTGCTCGAGCAAAGCACACTCATTTTGACCTTAGCGGCGCCGCATTTGGCCATTTGGCTAACCTCGGCCTTTCCCACATCATTCGCAATCGCGGCCTCATCCCCATCCTCTACCGCCGGTAACCTCTTGTTCTTTTTTTTTTCTGTTGGCGCTAAATATAATCATCCACTAGAGTTTGATCCGTTAGTCGGCACGGAATTTATTCTTTTTTTTTTGTAAATTATTTAATAATATTTTTAAATATATAGATATAAGTTATTTATCTATTTTTAGATTTCTATAAATCTATCTCGATTTAGAAGAATCCGATTCGAATCCCGTCAAATTTTTTATATATCTAAAAAATTCAATTTTAAAATTTAAAAAACACAATACCCAAAAAAATGATCTTTATCCGAACATGTATATGAATGTTCATGCTTAAACAAAATAATTATTTGTTAACTAATATAAATTCTTTTACTAATAGAACAATTTCATTTAAATATGTGAAATTGTTACGGTTAACATGCAAAATAAAACGTCAAATTATTATGGTAATTGTAATTAATAATGTAGTTTGAAATAGTAAAAAAATGTTAAAAATATATTAATATACTTAAAAGTAAGTAAGTTTTGTTTTGTACCTTTATAATAAATGTTGTTAAATTATCTAGAAAGAATTAATTAATAAAGTAATTACTATGAATGAAAATCTGGAAAGATATGATGTAATAAATATATTGAAAATAAAATTACTTTTGTTTTGTATTTCTGTTTTCATAATATTTTTTCTCTGTTTTTTTATAAGATGTTTTGGTTTGTTACACAGAGAAATATTTACATTTTGTTAAAAATATTTTTAAATATATAATTTTAAATTTATTTAATTAATTATAAAATAAACTGTAAAATTTTACTTTTTGAATAATTTCTAATAAAATTAAAGTTAACTTTAAAACCTAAAATATACCTTAAAATCTTATATTTGGAAACAAAGAAAGGGAGGGAGTACATGACTCCTAATTGCTAACATGTGAATGTATAATTTGAGTTAATTTTTATTATACATTGGGGAAGTAAACAAATAAGTTTAACTTTAACGGCGTTTCGGTTTCGATGGTCCCATAGTTTGACCGTTGACTAAATTTGACTTCACACGCAACACAAGTCTAGATGCTCTCTGACACAGACGCTATACTGGTTACCTTTTGTCTTGACATAGTTAATCTGAGCTAAAACTAGTTGTTAAAAAAAACAGGACGCCATGCAAATACAGAGGGAAGAACATAGCGTTCCATGTGAACGCAGGATCAACAGCTTATTGGTTATCTCTTCTCATTGAGTATGAAGATGGAGAAGGGGACATTGGCTCTATGCACATTCGTCAAGTATGTATATTTCTTAAGTTAGCACTCTCTCTCTCTCTATATATATTAATATAGTTCCTTGTTATTCTTTCCTTATAGTTCGTTTTTTTTTTGGTAATGCAGGCGGGGTCGAAGGAGTGGATAGCAATGAAGCACATATGGGGAGCAAACTGGTGCATCGTCGGAGGACCACTAAAGGGACCACTCTCCGTTAAGCTCACCACTTTGTCAAACAATAAAACGCTCTCTGCAGCCGACGTCATCCCCAAAAAATGGGTTCCCAAAGCTACTTACACCTCCCGCCTCAACTTCTCCCCTGTCCTCTAACTAAACTGAAGCTTCCCCCATTTCTCTGTCCTCACTATTTTTTTGTTGGGAGAGAGAATCGGTGAGGATACTGAGTGAGTGAGAGTGAGAGGATGCTCTCCTCCCTCTTCCCTCGGTTTTTTATTTGTTTTGGGTTGTGTTTATGTGTGTTGGTGAGTGAAGCCATGAGAGCTGATTATGTGACTACTTACTACAGTACTTACTACTTACTAATGTTGGATCTACTCTCTCTATGTAATCCTTCTTTTTTTTCTCTTATTTCCTTCTAAACCTTGTAAAAGGCGATAGGAGTAAAGTGTATTCTTATATTTAGTGTCGTTTGTGGGACATTATTATATAATGAAACAGCCTACAGATGCATAATAATAGCTACCACAATATGCAAAATCTTATTGCTTTCTCTTCCAACTAGCCCCACTCCCTTTCCAATGAGAACAACTTGGGAACTCTTTCGATGTAATTATTTCTTAAATGTACTCTTCATTCTTTTAACATGCTCCTACATACCTTCTGGAAACAGACGAAGCAACTAGACCTCACCACCACGTGCATCCACGCCATTATTTTCCGGACCCTCAGGTCAAGCTAGGAAAACACATGTTAAGATGGTTCACATGGCACACAATCACGAAACTCTCACCATCCAAACTACTGACAGACAAAATATGCCCACATTATAAGATATGATATGATTCATCCAACAACCTGTAACTGTAAATCCTCTCAGGCCTTGCAAATATAATACGTGGAATCAAAATGTTTAGCGTGTACATTATCCCAGAAAATATCCTAATTATGCATAACAAATAAGTAATGGTAATAAAAAAAAGTAGAAAACCAAAACATAAGATAAAGATTCTCTTTGTCTCTCTCTCCAGAAGAGTATCGTATGCCATATAAAGCCTCCTAATCAAAGCTTCTATTTGCACATGTTTACCTTTCTTTATAATTTATCCTCCATAACAGTAATGCTAACAAACCCAGTCCCTTCACTCTGCCTTGGCTCCTTCAGGCTCAGGCTCAGCCTCAGACACAGGTTTCTCACCCTCTGCTGAGGCACCAGCAGTCTCAGGTTTCTCCCCCTCCCCCGAAACAGCAGCAGCAACCTCTGGTTTCGCTGTTCAGCACTGGCGTCTTTGGCAGGTGAAGCAGGTTTGTTTCCACCGCCGGTTTTCTATCTTTGGCTTCTTTCCACCTTTTGCATCTTTAGCATTTTTGGTCAGAGGGCGGAGGAGGCATTATGTGGGGTGGTTTGTCTTGAGCTTGAGAAAATCTGCCTCATTATGTCTAGATCAGTTGGGTTCCCAGGTTTAGGACCCTGGATAACGGTCACAGATGGTTTCTTGTCAGGATCCTTTTTCCCTCTATTCTTCTCAATGTTGGGAACCTCACGTGGGATAAGCTCTACAATGACTTTCCAGTAATGCTTGCCAACTTCTTTGTGGAACTTCTCTTAGTTCACCCAGAAAAACTGAAAAGAGAAGCAATCAAAAATCACACAAGAATCTCACACACAAAAATGGCATGAAGTTCTGAGTTTAATAGCTGCTTACCTTCTCCCTTATCAGTCTTGTTGGTCTTCTCTCTTATCTCATAGAAGGCTTTCTTGTGCATCAGCTGCAACTATGATCACTTCAATTTTGCATAAGATACAAATTAATTATCTCCCATACGAACTATATTCTAACAGGTATGCATATTGAAGAGAGCAAAATCAAATGGAATGATTAAAGTCCAGAACTTTGGTACGAAAGAGAGATGTATCAGCCAGCCCTAATTCAATAACAGGTGGGAATGAAGAGAAGACTGATCGGCGCCACTCACAGTGTTGGAAACCACATCCAGCATCTCGTTTGGATCTGGAAGAATGGGCTCATCGGAGGCGAAGACCGCGTAGTGTAGCGGAAGAATGGGCTCATCCCCCTCCAAAGATGGCGGATCGACAATCTGATGCCCGACCTTTCGCAAAGTGTAGCGGAAGAAAGAGATTTCCTCATGCTATGCCCTACTCGTCTCTCTCCCAGCACCTCAAACGCTCTGCCTTGGATCTTAAAGAAACTGTATATGAGAAAGAAAGCATCTGTTTTTTCTTCTTATTATTATTACATTGGGCCTTTCTCTGTTTCTCAGATAGTGATGGAGACATGGGGTTTCAGTGGTCAGCTTGTTCACGACTTCACTCTTTACTCGGGAACCCGCCTTTTTGCTCTTTCGGGCTTATCAGGTCACTGCCAACGCCAACGACCTTTCCCTCTGCTTGCAAATCCTCAAAGCTTGTGATGCTGCTTCTGCCTCTTCTCAGTACCTAGCGATATTCCTAACGAGCTGCTATACGGAAGAGTTGGTTATCTTTGGGCTTGTCTCTTTGTGAACAAATATGTTAGTGCAGAAACTTTGTCTTCAACTACCATTGTAAGCAAAATGCTAAGGATGATAAAGATTTTGATGAGTCGCCTTTTTGTCACTACAATATCTTTATCACAAAGACTCAGTGTGCAACGCCAAGTTACTCAGGAGATTATCAAGGAACGTAGATCAATGGCTAAGAATGGAAGCTCACCCCTTATGTTTGAATGGTATGGCCAAAGGTACTGGGGCGCAGCACATGGGCTTGCTGGTATTATGCATGCATTGATGGATGTTCAGCTGAAGCCAGACGAGGCAGAGGATGTGAAGGGAACCCTTAAGTATTTGATCAACATTCGGTTTCCAAGTGGAAATTACCCTGCTACTGAAGAGGATAGGATAAGAGATCTTCTTGTGCATTGGTATCATGGAGCTCCTGGGATTGCCCTCACGCTTGTGAAGGCAGCTCAGGTCATGATGATGCCTTTTTCGTCAGAATGTTTATTAATTCTTTCTTAGACATCATTGTGGTAGTTGATCTCTCTCTGGGATATGAAAATGAAACACAGGTTTTTGGGCAGAGAGAGTTCGTGGAGGCTGGTGCAGCTGCAGCAGAGGTGGTTTGGAACCGTGGATTGCTCAAGCGGGTGGGGTCTGTCATGGAATCAGTGGCAATGCATATGTTTTTCTCTTCCTATACAGAGCTACGGGAAGGAGCGAGTATCTGCACAGTGCACCGTGCAAAAGCCTTCGCCAGTTTTCTGCTTGACAAAGGCCACAAGACTCTTGACCCTCGAGTACAAGAGGCTCAGAATCTCTAAGCTCGACTTGACCGTTTTTCCTTTCCAGCCAACTCTGAAACATAAACTCTATTTGCTGCCCCAGCTTGTCTCTGGGATCAGCGTGTATACAAAGATAACCTTAATAACAATAGGCTTATTGTCTCACATGTTCCATGCTAGAAAAAACCTTCATCTTCTTTTAGATTCTACAGAAACAAGAGAAATAATATACAGATTCACTTGCGCAGCAAAAAAAAAGGACAATTAAATATCCTCAATCGAGAAAACAGAGGCACTAGAGGCATATTCTGGGATTGAGATAAGCCAATGTGGATGCTCGTTTTATCGACAAGGGAGCTGTTCTTCACTTGAATGGAGAAGTACAAACCTTTATGGGGGTGAAATATGTTGATTACTATGATCACCTTTTGTTTTCAATTTTTTTTTGAATGAATGTAAAATTTTTATTCAATCAAAAACCTTTTTACATCAAATGCTTCTATTCTTTAACTGTAAATCTTAATTAAGACATAAATGAAACAAATCTCTATTTTTTCTTCAATCTAAGAATGATCTTGTAATCTTGTGCCAAACAAATCTCCTTTTTTTTTTCTATTATGAAAGAATGCAATTTTCATTGATATCTTAGTGTTTGTCTTCCATCTTCTAGACAGCCATATCTTCCACATTTAGTTACAGAAACACTTGCAAGTATTTTGTATGCTCAGACAGACACCAATCACTTTCTATATGTTGTGAATGTGATAATTAAACTCCACTGAAGCATCACTGATTCTCCGTTTGTATACAATATCTCCTTACGAGAGATCTTTGCTTCAAAGAGCAAGTTTAACTGAATAACAACAAACCCTATAATATTGGCGACCAGAGTGGGAACCAACTCATGACACATCTGCTGAGCCGTTACTTTCAAAACTTTGTTTCCTTTTGAAAGTTAAAAAAGATTCTCAGTATTTTTAATAAGATTTAAAAAGCTTCTTTCTCTCTCTCTCTCAGGAAGCTATCAAAGTAACAATGAAGAGTTGTGAGCATGAAAATGTTTCCCTCAAAACAAACAGAGGAAAGTCCCGTGTGGTTAGTTCACGTTTCCTCTCTCCCTCTTCATCTTTTTCTCCTAACCGCAGAAACTCCACTTCCAATTCATCTTCCAACAACGTTGTCCATCTTGGTCTGAGAAAGCATGATCAGATGTCAGATGGCAGACGTGTGGCAAATCAAAGTAATGGTCCTGAAGTTGATACAAAAGAAAACTGTAGGTGGATTGATGATGAGGAGGATATTAATGTCATACTACCTGGCAGATTTTCTGTTGACGAATGTGCATTGCACAGAGCTTCATCATCATCATCAAGGAGAAACTTATCCTCTACTCTACTATCTTATAATGATGAATCTGATTCAGATTTGAGTGATGTATCCTTTGCTTCAACTCTTACCACAAATCGAAGCCATAAACCTGGTATCAAAGTCTCTTCTAAATATCTGCATGATCATGCACCCAGCAAACGGTGCACCACCAACAATATGAGGTTACAACAAGGTTCTTCCCAGAGCTTTAGGTGCAAGGAAAGCATTACCAGGCGGACTAATTCAACTGCCAGGTCTGGCTGTTCGATGTCTCAGTGGGCGCTGTCACCAGGAAGATCACTGGAAGCAGCTTATCAGGCCTCGAGCATATTTCCAAGTTCAAACCTCAAGCCTCCAAGTGGCAGAGGCGTCGATGAACTATTCAACCTTGGTTTCGATTTCTTCAGGAGGAGCAAAAACAAGTCTTCTCTCATCTCTTCACCATTAAAACCAAAGACAGAGGCTTCTCATCAGCTGAAGCTTATGAACAATCGGTTGGTTCAGTGGAGGTTTGTCAATGCTAGAGCTTCGGCTGCAAACAATAATGTAGCCACCCGAGCAAAGGTAATGTCTTTCTAAATACAGTCATCATCACTTCTTCTACTCATGAAAACTTTGCAGAAACAACTACTTTGTGCATGTGATGCGCTTACCAAATTACGAAATTTGGTTCTACAAGAGAGAATTAATCTGCAAAGGAAAAACTTGGAAATGAAGCTGGCTCATGTCCTTCTTTCTCAAGTACGTCTCAGTTCCAAACCCATTTGTTAATTCTGGTAGTGCCAAACCCGCAGAGAATGTCTTGTTGATCTCTTTGAAGTAAGTCTAAATCCGATTGATACGATATATATACATGAAATAGTTAAAGCATCTTGAGGCATGGGAGGACATGGGAAGACAACATTTTTCATCTATTTCCATGACCATACAAGTCCTACATTCTCTTCTTTCCAGGGTTCCCCTAAGGGAAGGTGCAAAGGTAAATTAGATCATGCTCCTAACCTTTTTTTTTTTGTTTTGGCAATAACAACTAAGGTTTTCAGGTGAACATACAATCTGCTGTCACTATATTTCAGAATGGTGAAGCAGTCTCTGATGCTATCATTTCTACTGTGAATAGTTTTGCTCCTACGGTATGTTATTTCGATGCACAGAAAAAAAAGTGACATCTAAGTAGGTGCTTTAGTAAAGTAACGAGTTTCCATTAGCAGATAGAGGAAATCGTTCCATTTTCCTCTCAACTTGCTGAAGTGGTTGCACAAGAGAAGCTAATGCTGGAGCTGTGTCATGATCTTCTGAAAATGATATCTGAGTTGGAGGTACAAATATGTTGTGTGCATGAAAATCCCTCAGAACTGATATTACACGTTTCTTTTCTTCTTTCTCTGATCATAGTTTTGGATGCAAGCAGATGCATGAGAGGAGCATTAAGTGCTGCCTTATGACTCAACACAAAAAGACTTTGTCTACAAAACTTGTTCAAGACAAGGGTTTTGGTTTCTTAGGCTATTTTGTATTAGTATAAGTTAGTATTTTGAGAGCATAATAAAGATTAGTAGAACATGATTTTTGACAAATAAGGGCAAAAGTTTAATTGGTTCCAGATTTAATTAGCTTGATGCCATTTACATTTATGTGATACATGCCTAGCTTATTACAAACATGATACATGGTTTCAACTGAACCAAAGAGGATATTCTCTGTTTATGGTGGATGAAGAAGTATTGCAGACGTGTTTTGAGAATTCAGCTTACGGAGACTTGACTGAAGAACATACGTGTGATATACGTTGTTGATGACACAAGGTGTTATGGATGCTAAGTGTTTGTCTATTAACTAAGTGTTGAGGTGGCATTGGAGGAGTAGTAAGGGAAAAGAGTCACGTGGGTTCCAAGAGTATTAGAATATGCACATGGACGTTATTACTAAGGAAAGTCTAACTAATAAGAAAAGATTAGTGGGCTTGAAGATCTTAATTTACTCGGCTGGAGTATAAAAAGAATAAGGCAGTGACAAGAAGCTGTTATGCACCTAAGGTTCTATTGAAGATGCACATAGATGTATGTGGTGTCGTCCCATCAGAAATGTGAGAGATTTGTTGTTGGTTTTGTTACTGAGAACTATACTCCTCAGAAAAGACATTTTAGTAGCTGCTCTCATCATTGTAATTCTAAATAAGAATGGTGGATGCCAAATAGCAATTGTAGGTTGCAGCCTTTTCTAGTGAATGAATTCTGGACATAGTCTCGGAAATGAACCCAATTAACAAATATTTGTGTCCTTTACTTTATGCACGTACAAACTCGCACTCGGAAATTAAGATTTAGCCATGAATTTTTTTTACAATTGGTATCAGAGCGGGTTCTCGGTAGAAATTCGGGTATGATCCTGGATTTGTGGCTAGTATGGAGAATTAAGATAGATGAGAACATAGTAGTGTGTTCACAATCTTAAAATAGGAGCTCGGTTAGTCATCACATGTGTTTAACCGCGAAGAATGAATGACCATAAGAATATTGATATATGAAGGGAACAAAACTAGTGGAAGAGTTGTTCATGTAAATTGTCGGTGAAAGAACTACCAGACATTACATGGAGTCTGGCGAAGCTTTATTTGTTACTTGAAGTTCGAAAAGGGATGTTTATGATAGTTATTGTGTTTATAGTTTTACTGGTTTATCTAATCCGATATCAAAGCAGTTAAATCGATCAAATCAGTTGGTATCGAACTGAAATTAAAATTCGACTCAAGGTGATATCCAAATAGAACCCGACCCAAATCTTTAATATGATGTTGGGTCGGGTTCTATTTGGATATCATGTCGGGTCGGATTTTAATTTGAGTTCTATACCAAGTGATTTAATTAGTTTGATATCGGTTTAGATTCAAAACCAAGCTAAACCTTCGTCTGTATGGTTTTGGGTTTCGATCTTAAAAAATGAAGGTTAATAGGTTCATATACTTAAAATGTGTGCAATTAAGACAAACATGAAAAATTGTGTGGAACTGTTACTATATGATACTTATGGTGTGGAAATAGATCGGTTACCCGTTTTTATTGGATACTAGTGGTATAACCGCGCTACGCGCGGTTTATTTGATATTTTATTCAACTTTGTATTTTTTTTTGTTGATTTGATATGTAATTTGAAATTAAGGACATGTAATTGATATGGGTTTTGATATGGTCATATTCTAATAGTGTGATGTAATTGTTTTATGAAAGTTAAATTCTTGTATTTAATAATATATATTGCAAATGTGAATTAATTCTTGTTATATATATATATATATATTATTTTCATATCAGAATTGAAGTTAAGCTTGAGTTTTTTTGGAATTCATAAGGTAACGTTATAAAATCAATCACATTTAGTTAGATATAATAATTTAAATCTTTTCTTTATATTATGTTTTTTTCATTTTATGTTTAATTTTTATTTGTTAGATTTAATTTTATTCTATTTTCCATTTATAAATTATTTGTTGTTTATAGTATCTTATCAGATTTTCCTTAACTTGAAGTCAATGATAAAAAAAAGAGAGAAACTCAGCTATTTACTCTTTTAATTGGTTGACCTTACTTTGATAAACGTAAAAAATAATATTAATATATTCTCTAATATGTATTCTTGTAAATTATGTTTATTTATTGGGAGAATTGCCAAATGTGACTCAAAACTTGGAGTCAAACCCAAAAGAATACCCAAACTTGGGTCAAAGGCAAAAGTAACTTAAAAGGCTATTGAAATTACAACTACCCCCCTTGTGAACAAACAAAAAAACGGAAACTTTTTTACGTTTCTAACCCTCGCAAGTCGTCTGTTCAGACGACTTGAAAATAAGTCGTCCAGACGACTTAACTTAAAGTCGTCTGGACAGTTATTCTTTAACATAATTTAAAAAATTTGCAAAAAATATTTTGATAAGTGAAAAATGGGAATTATGTAATTAACATATGTCTTAAGAGATATAAATTAAGATATAACAAATTTCAATTGTTTTCAGCATAGATGAGTGAAAGTAGTGTGTCATGATATTCTTTAGCTTATGTTTCATCAACATATGTTGTAGTATTGTATGTGTTCTTAGGGTTAGATTTTGGAAAGCATTAAAACCGTTTTTGAAAAATTTTAAAATTACCTAAGCTTGTTCATTTCTGTGTATAGTAAACAGTATTGAAGTATAATTTGATTTTATAACGTGGTTAGCTAGTTAATTTAGTCATTTAAGTTTAGGGGTTCAGTTTAGGGTCTGGGACGACTTAATATTTAGTCGTCTATAAACGGACGACTAAATATTAAGTCGTCTGATGTACATTATCCGCCAGACGACTTATTTGAACCGGACGACTGTACTTTTAAAGCTAACCGGATTATTTACCCAATATATAAGGTGATTTTTTTTTACTCACTTTTTAGCGAAATTCAGAAAACCCTAACGCCGTTTCTCTCAAAGGTGATTTCGAGGCGATTTTGATACGATACAAAACCAAGGTAAATCGAAGGCTTCTCTTGCAGATTTATGGGTTTTTATTAGGATGGATGTTGTTTTCCTTTACTTTTACCGTTTGGTTTTGTGTTTTCAACGCTTTCGGGAAATTTTGGTTTCAAATTAGGGTTTCAAAAATTGGGTATTTCAATCGACTTGTTGTTTAGTTAGGTTGGATGTTGTTTTCCTCTCATTTTACGGTTACGATTTGTGATTTCAAGCAATTTGTGGATATTTTCATTTCAAATTAGGGTTTCAAAGATTTGGGATTTCAATCGATTTGTGGTCTAGTTTGGTTGGATGTTGTTCTCCTCTCATTCGTCTGGTCAGCTTTCAAATGTTCTACTGGAAGTCTTGGTAGACTTATAATTAAGTCGTCTGGAAAGTCTTCCAGGTGGACGACCCAGACGACTTAATCTAAGTCTTTCAGGTGGACGACCCAGACGACTTAGAATTAAAATGTTTCCAATTCGTTTCTTGTTTGCAGATGGCGAATCAGCATGAACCTCACTTCTTGAAGCCTCTGCTTCCTTGTTTCGAGTGTGGCGTGGTATACACACGCTCTCTATTTCTCCTCTGTTTATTTCCTTTGCTTATCTTCTCCTTTGTTGACTTGTAGCCAATACCACTTGCCTTCTACTCACAACACGTACAAGGCAAGCCGAACGAAGGAAAATGGACACTACGATCGGACGCTTCACACCAAACTTGGGAAGTTATACAAGAAGGAGGAAGACTCACCGATGGTTGGGAAGACTTCGCCCAAACACACTCCCTTTGCATCGGTGACATTCTCGTGTTCAAAAAGGAAGGAGACATGGTATTTCATGTGACTCCTTTCGGTCGTAGTGGTACTGAGATTCAGTATACATCTCCTCAAGTGGATGATGCTGAGGATTGTGCCTCAACTTCCTCGCCTCTTCCTAAATGATGGATGTTTGTCTTGCTATTGTCTTATTGTAATGGATGACTTCTATGTTGTTGTCCCCTTGTTTCAACTTTTATAACTACAACAACTCCTTTTATAACTTATGAGTAATGGATGATCAACTTTTATAACTACAACAACTCCTTTTTCCTCTATGTACAAACCATGGTAACACCATTGTGGATGGTCTTAGTAGACGACTAATAATT